>VWZE01009665.1:209241-314086 GCA_013396675.1 Eubucco bourcierii
TGGGGGGTATGATGTTTGGGGGGGGGGGGGCTAGTTTAAAACCATCCACTAATGCTAGCCACACTAGAGAGATCTAGCCTTTTGGCTGTGATCCAGCACAAGTGGCTTCAAGCTATTCCAACTTCTCTGAGGTGGTTCTGCCCAGTAACCATGCCGTCTGCTGGCCCCCAAACTCCTCTGCTTGAGTCTGCAAAGATCCCTGACCCCGAGATTGTTTTGCAGGTGAGGTATGAGCATGGCTGTCCCTACAGACCAGCAAGGGCACCAGGACCTCTCCTCTCCAGAGGTGGCTGGGAATGAACAACTGAAGAGCAACTGCGGGTAGGGAGAAACTCAGGGCTTGGTTTTGGTCAGTAAGTGCCTTCCTGACGCCCGATTTTGTCCTGCTAAAGAGAGGGCAGTGCCTGGGCAAGCACCAGTAACTCTGCTGCAAAAGAACCACCTGCATCTTTCAGCCCCCAAATGCCCCCAAGAGCCCCCTTTGGCTCTGGGCAAAGCTGAGCTGGGAGATAGTGCTGCACCAACACATCTGGCGTGGCCATCTCCCTGCTGGAGGTACTCAAGCCTGCAATCAAAACCTTCACGAAATGTCACGAGGGCTCTTTCCAGACATGGAGCTCTTGTGATAAGCAGTGAAATGTCACTACAGGTTTGGGAGAGAAAGGGGGAAAAGTGGACTGTACAGAGTAGCAGCCCTGCTGCCAGGTGCTGCCAGGACAGGAATTTGCTCTGAAGGGCAGGAGCAGCCTGCCCCAGATTCCCAGCCTTGGTACTTGTCTGGGGCTGGTGCCCATGGCACTGGGGACATTTCATCAGATAGCCTACAGACCTGGCTCAGCCACTGCAGGAGCTTCCTGTTCTGGACAAGCCCCAGCTGCTTCCTTTTCATTCCTCACTGCATTTCCCCCCCATCCTCTGTGTCTGAAAAGTCTTTGAACAGCGACTTCTCTTCCAAGAGAAAGCACAGGGCCCGAGTCTGCTGCACTGACCTTTCCAAGATGGATTTCCTCACACTTGGAAACGGCTTCAGTGGGGTGAAGTAAACCCAGTGGTGAGTACACACTGACAGCTCAAAACTTGTGCTGAAATAAGGAGAGTTGGGTCCTTCTCAACTAACCTTGGGTTTGGTTATCTTCTCTAGCACAGCCATCTGCTGGCAATGGATGAGAGAAGGCTCTGGAGGAGCTGCTGGTTTCCTATGAGGTTCCCCAAAAAAGCATCACACAAAGATTGCCTGCACGGGGACAGTGATGTTGACAGGGACCCACCGCCCGAGCCCAGACATGGGGCAAAGGCTGTGCTAGAGCATGGGGGACACCAGCAGCTGCTGCCTGGTGGAGCTGCTCTGCTGGGAGCTGCTATTAATCAGCAAGTCCCAGTGGTGCTCTAAATTCCTGACTTGCCTGAGAACATGACAAATGGTGTGAACAGAAAAGATCAAATGTAAACAAAACAGCAGCCCCTCTTCAGCCTCCTCTCTCCCAAAACTGAATTTGAAGCCATCAAAACATTTTGTTGGAAACATCCAACCCATTTATAGGGGTTTTAATTATAGGGGAAAAAACAAAAAAGTATAGCTTAAATGTTACAAGAGAAAGGCCCTGCAATTTGCAGTGCTGTATTTTTTCATTACAAAAACGTCAAAACAAAAACTTTTTTTTTTTTTTTTAAAGTGCAGCAGCATTTTCTGGTGAAAAATATTGTGGCAAAAAGTTCCCAGCCAGCTGTGGCAGAGCTCCATGCTGACTCCTCTGCCTGCCCCAGAGCCGCTGTCCCCATCCTTTGGCATAAATAAGCACCCTGATTTAACAAAAAACCTGCTATTTTTAGCCAGGAAAAAAAAAAAATTAAAAAAAGGCAAAAGTGCTGAAGAACCAGGGAATGTGCTGCAGGTGTGCTGGAATTGTTGCTGTGGTCAGCACTGCCATTTAGGGCAGACGTTTGCTCTGAAGAACATCATGCTGGGGACAGGAGGGATCTTAATCTAAGAAGTAACTGATTTTCAGCCTGTATTCCAGCCCTGCCGGCTGCAGCACAGCAGCGACTCAAGCACAGCCTTAGGGGCTGCCTTGCCTTGCACACTCGCTTTTGAGCAAAGATGAGGACCTAGTTTCCAGTGACCCCCACTTGCAAGAAGCCTCTTTGGGAAAATCATTCACAACTGGATCTTCAGGCAAGTGTAAGGAGGCACAAAATGTAGAGACCACTTAGTGAACTCCAGCAGCTCAGGCTCTGCTCTGAGAAAACCTCACACTGCACTCCATGCTCTGCAGGCTTGCCTTGACATTGTCATGGAACCTTGGCTAGGAGCAAGAAGTCAAACATAAGAACTCTCCTGAGGGGTGGAGATGGGATTTTGTACATTTTCCTTACAACACTCAAGCACAGTGAATCCCAAAGTAAAGCCTGCCGCTGTGCTGAAGAGGGAAATGCAGAGCCCATGTTTTTGCTCTCGCTTTGGTCTACAACATCATAACCCCGGGTATGATGTCATCTCCTATGGAATAAACCCAGATGATTTATGCCTCAAAAAGTGCTGTGATTGCACTACATGAAGAACTTTAACTATCAAAGGTCTCAGCCAAATCGAGTTTGGATGGAGATTTTGCAGGAAATTAGAAATATTAACCTGGTTCTCAGAGCTGTAATATTCGGGAGCTGGGAGGGCATAATGATGGCACACAGAGCCTGACAGGTTCTCCATCAACTTCAGCTCTCCTTCCAGAGATCCCTGGATCAGCAGTGATATGGTATCAAACAAGTGTCTCTCCTAGGAGGGGTGGTGTGTGGCATGCAAAGAGAGAGAGAGAGAGAGAGAGAGAGAGAGCCAGAGGGAGGAAGAAGCAAGGGACAGAGCCAGAAGAGAAAAGGACAGCATGTGAAACGGGGAGATGGGAACGGTGATGGAAAAGAGCAGCAACAGAAATGACGGGACAGAAGAGGAGAGAGAACAGTGCAGTAAAGTCACAGTGAGCAGCAACAGGCCCCCAGACACCACTATTGACGAGGCTGACACTGCTGCCCTCTACCGCAGGGCTCCCGCTCAGCACCCTCCTCCAGGACAACTCTGGCTCCCAGCAAACAGGGCTCTGAACAGGTCAGGGCTGGCCCCACAGCATCTGGATACCTGGTGCTATGAGCTTCTCCAAGGTACAGCTGCTGCCAATCTTCTACACCTATTGGCCACACTTGTCAGCAAGAGGACCTAATGCTCCACACCAGAACCCACATCTGACCTGGAAAGGAGTTGAACATCCTGTCCATGCAAGCTGCAGATGACCAGGATGGACACACATCAGGTCACTAATCGACGTGCTAGCCATGAGTTGAGGTGCCTCAGTTGTCCTGGCTAACATCAAACCAGCTGGCCACAGCCAGCAGGAGGTCTGGCTTGCACAGGCAGCCCGGGAGCAGTTTAATTGCTGCACCCTTCAGGTAGGCAATGCCTGCCACATCCAATGAGATGAGGACTGTTACTGGTCACACAGCACAAATGCAAAACTCCTGGGGGACAAGCAAGCCAAAGAGCATGCTGACCACATGTCCTTGCAGGGTCACGTCCTGGGAATTGTGCTTCTCTGCTGTCATGCTCAAACGTCAGATTTGTCCCAAGGATTTTGGCTGGGAGAATAAATAGTCAGAACTAAATCTCCTGGAAGTTTTGGAGGCTTCTGTTTGAGTGAAAGAGCAAGAATTATGCCCTGGAGATTCTGACTAGGACGAGCCCTTTCCAAAGTCACGTCTGGAGAGTGGAGGTTTGAGAGCTTGAAGGGCTGAGAGAGTCCTTCCCCTGATTTGTCTTTCAGTTTCTCTTTTTGCCAGTGTGAGGACTGATGCAGGACAACAGTGCTGAGGACAGTTTGCCAGTGCTCTGCCTAATTTCTGCAACAGCACTTGGGATATGTTGTTTCTTCCTAGAGGACATAGTTGAGTTTGGATTTCCCCTTACTGCCCTGAACTCCTTTTTCCTGTGCCAAAGAGCAGCTTTGGACTCTATCTCAGGCATCAGTGACTCCTAATGGCACCACAAATTTCCAGTAGCTTAAGAACTGAAGCAAAGCTTAAGCAGAGATTTACTCTTTTTCACCCTTGGACTACAGATCATAAATGAGTTTTTCATGCATTAGAACACTCACTAGTCCCCCCTGGGCAGAAGCCAAGATGGGCTGTTGTGAAATCAGATGTAATAAAGCTTGTGAGGGCTGTGGAGAGTTTAACCCAATTTGCAGTCAACTAAGACTAAAAAAGGCTGGATCATTTTTCCTCTATAAATCTAGTCCACATCTCTCCTGAAGGACCTGTCTGGGTCTTGACCTTAGCTCTCTCATTCCTCAGACTAAGTCTTCATCCACAAACTGCTTTACAGAGACTTGCTGCAGCTTACAGCAGCTATCACACTTCAGCCCTGCCTGGGAATGGCTCCTGCAGGTGGGAGTTCTGCCACCAGCCCTGGTGAGGGTTTGAGGCCCCTCTGGATTATTCTATTGTTACAAGAATCTTTTCCTACAGGCTTGAGTGTGAGGATGGGTTTGAAATTGAGGCGACATAAAAGAAATATAATACTTAAGCAAATATTAGCCAAATTTCATTCCTCTTTGGTGAGAAAGTTCATGGCCTGTGTTAGAAAAGCAAACACATTATGCTCATCAGTTCCGGCCACAAAGGAACTAGTCCAAACTCTGGGGTAGAGCTGGTTTGGAGCTAGCTCTGAACTTGGTGGCTTGGGCTTATCTCCAGGACAAAACAAACTCTCAAAACTTTCTACCTCCAAACAGATGCATCAAGGTGGTCTCAAGACCCAACTAGAGTCTCTTGCCTGGCGCATCAGCTTCCACACCGCACTGCAGCCTGTCAGCAGACAGCAAGGAGTACAAGCCTTGGAGGCAGGGTTCACCCCCTCTTCCCTACCCACTCGTGCATGTCTCCCCCTAGCAAAAGTGCAGGTCAAGCCCTCTTCACCCTCCAACTGAGATTCTCACCATAGGGTAAACTAATGAGAGCTGAGAATCCACCTTAATTTGCATGGGGTTGGCACATCCTCGGGGGCTCTCGGGCCTCTCCCCACTGGCACTGCCTGTCCACATGAAGATGTCTGAGGGACTGTGTTGGCCAGGAGCAATTGTCTTCATTTCCATCTCCAGTTCTGCTTCCAGCTCTGCCTCCTCCTTAGCCTCTTTGTTGCTCTCCTCCAAGTGCTTCATGAGCACAGCAATCACCACGTTCACCAAGACAAACTGGGCTGTCAGCACGAAGGAGACGAAGTAGATGGGTGAGATGACAGTGTTGTAACAGGTGGACTCCTGGTCACAGTCTCGCAGCGTGTCCTGGAAACAGGGGGGAAATGGTGGGGGTTGTGAAGAGGTTCCAGTAGGGACCTCAGCCTGCTGTCTCCCAGTCATCAGGCTGCAACGGGTTATGCTCTCATGAAGAAAATGGAGAAGGCTGTGCAAATTTCATGTCCAGAACGGCAATATACCTGCCAGTAGAACCTCACATTTCTGTCTTAGTCACCACAAGAATGATCACAGAAAGCTGGCTTTGGAGACTGCAACAACAGACACGGAGACCTGCTGCTCCCAAAGGAAGTGCTCTACCAGCTTGGACACAGAACATGGGCGTGGCAGACGGATCCACGGGAAGGCAGGGTGAAGCTGCAACACTTCAGCTACTCCACGGCCGCGGCCCTGCAGCCGCTCCGTCCTCAGGTCCACATCCTACTGTTAACACTTTGGCCGTCTAACGCTCGCCACGGGCTACAAATGGGCAGAGCAACGATCCCCTCAGGCTAGATGGCACTCTGTGTGCTCTCAGACTGGATTGCTTCCCAAGGGCACGCCTGGCCCCTCAGACAGACTCTCCGAATCATGGGCTTTCCCAGGAAAAAAGAAAAACACAAGGTAACAGCACCAGCAGCAGTAACTGGAGACTTACAAGCGAAAAATAAAACTGCTGCACACTACTGTGCTGAATTTCTGCTCTGCTGGAGAGATGAGGCTCTTCATTTTATCCCTTTCTTTTTAAATTGCTCTCTTAGGAGAAAAAAAGGGAATTTACAGAGTATGCCAGGAGGCTGCAGCCACAGGCGCCGCATTGCTGGGAGGAGCGAGAACGGGAGATTTTGCCGAGCGCACGGAAGCAGAGAGGGGCTCAGCACGGGGCGTGAGCGTCCCAGCTGGGCAGAGGGCGCGGCGCCTAAGGACACGGCCGTAGGCAGCGCTCGCTCTCCGCGGGGCTCTCACCTTCATGATCCCGTTCCAGTTGTCCCCCGTGGACACTCGGAAGAGGGTGAGGAAGGCCATGCCGAAGTTGCGGAAGGTGGCGTGGCGGCCCAGCCCCTCGCAGGGGTGGCTGTCGTCGCACTCTGCGGGAGCAGGCACAGCCGTCAGCCCCTGCCGCCCCGCTCCAGCCCCGCCGCCCACGCCCCTGCACTCACCCAGGTCTCCAAACAGCTCCACTCCAAGAGCTGCAAATATGAAAAACAACAACATGAAGAGAAGACCCAGATTCCCCACCTGGAAAGAGAAAAAGAAATGGGGGGAAAAAAACACAAAAAAAGAACATTTGTTGATTTCTTTTAAAAATTATTATTATTTCTTTTGTTCCAGACCTGTTTCTTGCTGCATTCTTTAATCCAAAGCTTAAATTACTTCGGGGCAAAAATGACCTCAATGTGAGGACTGTATCTCAGCCCGTGCTTCGCAGGGGAAATGGGATTCTCTAATGACAGCAAAGATAAAATGATTAGCACTCCCCCGCAGTAGGGAAGGCGCTCTGGGCCAGAGGAGATCTGCCGCGATACGGCAAGGGGTTACCTGTGGCAGCGCCTGCATCACGGTGTCCAGCAGGGCTCTCATCCCTACAGCCATCTTCAGCAGCTTCAGCACTGCAGAGAGCACATCGGGACAAAGGCAAAGACGGCATTAGCACGGAGGCACAAACTCAGTCCCGCTCCCAGGGCCACAGGTTGTGGGAAGAGACATGTGAAATCGTGCGGAGCTGCTGCAGTCCTGGGCCACTGCACATAGGTTCCAGTTGTCTGGATAGGATCCAAGCACCCGAGCAGCAGCAGCAGCACCCACCCCGAGGCATGCAGAAGGTCTCCTTGCCCTGCCGGCTGCTTCCTGGGGCTGTGCTGGCCCTGGCTCTTCCCCCCGCTTCTCCTGAGCTGCCACTTTCCCTGCCCTGCGGCTACTTCCCCACTTCCCCAGGCTTCCCATCACCGCAATTCCCTGAGGAGCTGATCTGCACATCTCTTCCAGAAGGGTGCATTTCTAGTTGCTAACCACCTGTATTTCTAATGCCAAGGGGTCCAACACACAGGAAAGCCACCTGCTTTGAGACAGCAGCATGTCATTCCTCCTCCAGCCCCTTTCTCTCAGACAAGGGCAGCAACCAGAGCAGTTATGCCTCAGAGCAGAACACTACTCTTCATGAGGGCCTGGGAGTGCTTTACGGAGGGCCTGAGCACTCCATCACTTGGCCCTGAGACCTCCCTGCTCTGCAAACTCAGGCCCTGAAGAAGCTGGCTTCCAAGGCAGGTACACATCGGTACAAGTCTGAGGGGCCAGGTGGATGCAGAGGACCAGGGCATGCTTTGCCACCAAATGGGGAGATGTGAAGTGCCATGGGAAATTGCATCTACTGGATGTTTGTCTTTTAAAGCCAGCTCAAGCTTTTGTTCTCTAATTCCTGTTAGGGATGGCTTTGATTTTCCTGATTTTCACAGAATCATGGAATCATTCCAGTTGGAAAAGACCTTCAACATCACCAAGTCCAACCAACTCTACTCTACCAAGTCTACCACTAAGCTGTATCTCCAGGCACCACATCAACTCAGCTTTTTATGACATCCAGGGGTGGTGGCTCCACTAACTCCCTGGGCAGCTTATTCCAATGCCTGACTGCTCTTTCAGTGACATTTTTTTCCTGATGTCCAACCTAAACCTACCCTGGTGCAGCTTGAGGCCATTCCCTCACTAGTTACTTGGGAGAAGAGACCAACTCCAGCTCACTCCAACCTCCTTTCAGAGAGCTGTAGAGAGCAAATAGGTCTCCCTTCAGCCTCCTTTTCTAGAGATCACACTCCCCCAGTTCCCTCAGCTGCTCTTCACCAGACCCTTCTCAGGATCCTCTTCAGCACCTCAACACCCTTCTTGTTTTGAGGTGCCCCAAAGTGAACACAGTACCTGAGGTGATGCCTCAGCAATGCAACGTACAGGAGCACAATCACCTCCCTTGTCCTGCTAGCCATGCTCTTCCCGACAGAGGTCAGGATGCTACTGACCACCTGGGCACGGGCTCACGTCCAGCTGCTTATCAATCAGCACCCCCAGGGCCCTTCTCAGCTGGCAGCTTTGCCACCACTCTGCCCCAAGCCTGGAGTGTTGCTTGAGGCTGTTGTGGCCCCAGCACAGGTACCTCTCTGGGAGTTACAGCCATAGCTATTTCTCCTTTATTTCTAACCTCCCAGCCTTCAGTCCCCTTCAGACAGAGACACACGGGCAGCTGGTTCAGCTCACTGGCTCCTCACAAGCATTTTCCCCATTGTTCTCTTATTCATTTACAGCCTCTGGATGCCAGAGCTATGCACATCAGGATGGGAATCTGCCCCAAAACATTTCCCAACACTTAGCTCTCTCCTGGAGGGGACCCTGCACCTTGAAGAGAAGCCAGCTATGCTTTTATCCATCTCACCTCGAGCAATTCTGAGCACTCTCATGATCCGGATTATAGTGGGGTTAATTGGTAGCGAAGCGTTCACCTCAATCTCTTCCAAAGTGATGCCCATGATAGACAGCAGCACAATTGCCAGATCTAATTGGTTCCATCTGGAGACAACATGAAATGAAGTTTAACATCTATTGAGGAGCTGGCCAGGGGGGCAGCTTGCTTCACATGAATTCCAGTCATTGCAATGGTCCTGATGAATCTGCAGCATTTTTCTGAGGATGTTACACTAAAGCAGCTCTGTTACGAAATGCATCTCTGTTAACTAAATGCGTCTCACCACAGGACCAGCCACTTCCAAAGCTCTTCTTGACCAAAGGCAAGCAGAAACAAAAACTGAGCTATTTTCTGCCCAGAGGCTGCAGTCCTCAGGGCAGGTACTGCAGTATCTGCCTGGCCACTTCTATACTCGTGGATCTGCCCCAGGAAGAACCAGACCCCGTGTCCAAGCCCACAACAAAACCAACACCAGGCAAAGGAAAGGCCCCAAAGATTCACCCCAGGTCAGAGACAGGCACCCAAAACATGGGCAGAGGCTGGAACCATCCCTGGTGGCTGAAGTGCTTGTGTTGAGCCCTGGTCAGTGGCAGCACTCTTGAGACTGACACTAAAGGAGGCAAAATGGGAGGAGAAAGATTCACCAAGGACACAAAAATCTCCTCTTGTGAGGTAAGAGTGAAAATCCAGACGAAGCAGCAATTTCACCTGCTGCTGCCCACAGAAAGAGCTCTCTTCCCTCCTTCATCTCCACTCCACACAGGACCAGATTCTCTCTCTGCATCAGTTCTGTCACTTTACCAGGCCCTCTGGACCTATGGACATATAAGTGAGTTGAGGAGGGAAGCAGCTGCTCGGGATGAGGCTTGCTCCTCTTTCATCCACTCCCAAGGGCCAAAGTGATGCAGTCACACTCCTTGACATGTGTGATCCTTTCCCCAGCTCTCATCCCAAGGCTCCACTGAAGCAACTTTCAGTCAGTCACACCAGAAAGCATTCACACGTGTCAGACTGACATCACTGGAAAGAATGCCAGGTTCCAGGACACCAAATCTGGGCAGCCATCTCCAGAAAGCCGCTACTGCCCAGCAACTAGGAGGGAGGTTTTGTTACCTGTCTTGGAAAAAGCGACGAAACCCAAAGGCAATCAGCTTGAAAACAGACTCCAGAACAAAGATAACGGTGAAGATGTAATTGCAAATCTTCAGGGCTTCATCAAGAACCTGGGATGTGGACACAGGACCAGGGTTAGACGCTAGCTCTGCTGAGGGCTTTGCTGCCTGCAAACCTGCCCTCCTTTCACAGCTCACTTCCAAACCACAGACCACAGGCTCCAGCCATGGGCTCTCATCCACAAGAAATGTCCCGGGTAAAAGCCCCAACACTTCATGGAAGCACAGACTGCACTGCTGCCTGGCCCCAGCCTGGCTGGTGGAGCTCACAGGACGGGCTGACACAAACCCAAGGCACAGCTCAAAGCTCGGGACACGGTGCCAGCAGCGCAGAGCCCCTCCTGCTCTCGGCAGGAAGCTGAACCTCAGCCACTTGCTGGTTCCTGCACTGCTGCAGCAGCCCCAGCCCACGCAAGTGCTGGCCAAATGGCTCTTCTGACAGCTGTCACTCCTTACCTTGGTAAGGAGCAGGAGAGAGAGGTGGCAATGCCAGCACGAGTGTGCACCTTGCATTTTCCTCTGCTCACCCTTCCCTCTGCACAACCACAGCCTGGCCATTAGCTACAGGCTCCCCCCGGCTGCAACAGCTTCTGCACAGTCAGGCATTAAAACTATCTCAGAGGTGATTTCACCCCAAAAGTCTTGCTGGTGAAGGAGTTCTGTGCTAGCAGCACCCTGCATGGCATAGTAATGTGCACTGAATTTATATCACTGATGGCTAATGGGTGGCAGGAACATAACAACATTGCAGCCCTTCCTTTCTATTGGCAGCTGCAGCATTTCCAGCTGGAATCTCATCCCAGGGCATCCCACCAACAACCTCCTTCAGCATCAGCATGCCAAGCAATGTCAGGTTGGGTACAAAGCTCTCTGGTACATGCTGCCCTTAACTATCCACAGGACCCCTGCCAACTGTCACCAAGACCAGAAGGACTTGGGGAGCTCTGCTTCGGCAAGACTCTCAGGCGTGCACCTGCCTCTGACCATGCTGTCATCTCAGCCCAGCCCGGGCCTAAGGTTGCAGATGCTGCATAGCAAAGGCTTAGAGACAAAATGTTATTTTCCTAGAGAGAATTAAGCCCAAAAGGCCTGCCCAGCATCTCTATAGCACACACGAAAGCGCCGCTGTTGGGAGGTGCCTGCCCAAAGCCATTCCAGCACCGGCTCCGGAGCCAACAGACTTCCTCATCACCAGCGACTGAGCCTTCCAGGGTGCCTCAAGGTGACCTGAACAGAAACAATCAATTGGTCTTGTGCCCTTTTAATGTTTTGGCTTCTTTATGACAGGCTGGAGCATGTTTTTCCCCTCTTGCATGTCTTAGTTATCTGGGAGTTTTTACATAAGCATACAAGTCCAGTCTTGAAGCATATTTCTTCCCAGTGTGTGTGTGTTTATTCATTCTGAAAGTGGCTAATAAAAATAAACACAAGTTACATGGCAAAGGCAGCGATTTCCATTTCATTCTTAGGCACAAGAGACTTGACAGCCTGGGACAGGCTGTTTTCATTTTCAGAGTATGACAAAGCCTCAGGAACTGAGCACACTAATATACTGGAATGTATTTTAAAGACCAGGATGGGATCCAATGCCTGTGAAAACTGGGCCCTATGGGACACTGGCAACTAAGGAGAAGCCTGGCAAAAAGAAATGTTTCTAAATTTCTTCTGTTATTTTCTGTTATTTTTCTTTTTTTTTTTTTTTGGGTGGGTAACAAAAAAAGTCAAATGTGAGATGTCAGTGATGACCTTGTCTAGCAAACCAAATGAACCTGTTCCCATGCTGATTTCCAGAGCAGTCCCTCTGCACTTGACTAGAGGAAAAGGCGCAACCAGATTCGGGTACTGAAAGCCATGGTTTGACCCAGGAGCCAGCTCTAGGATGGGTCACTCAACAGGGCAAAGGGACAGGTTGGGCATGGTGAATGGCATCCCTGAAGTCTAACACCAAATCTGTCCTTAACTCTGCCCATCAGCACACACTGGCACTGCCTACCACTGCTTGGCTCCCTTTGTGCCAGTACCTTTGGCTGCTGGTAGTGCTCCATGGCCATGGTGATCACATTGAGGCCGATCACTCCAGTGATGAACAAATCCAGGTAGTGGCTGGTGCACATCTGGTGAATGAGGAGGCGGAAGCGGGAGTAGTCTGAGTAGTAGGGCTTGCACTGAGCCTCTGCAGCGGGGAGGAGAGCAGAGAGGCATGTCAAGGCATTTCCCTGCCGCGAACCCAAGCACCCTCGCTGCCCGACTCCAAGGATGCCAAATTCTAGACCAGTGACAGCAGCATGCTGTCTTTTGTATTCCCTTCTCTCTTGCTGGCATGTCACCGTTTCTGATATACAGCAGGGCTCCTGGCATCTTACATCCACTAAAGACCTCCCGTGGGACATGTGCTATACTCAGCCTTATGGCATCAGGGATGAGGTGAGCTGGGATTATTGTGCCACTAGAGAATGCTTTCCCTGTAGGGAAATTTAAATTAAAATTCAGTGAAACCAATATTTTTTGTTTCTGTCAACCTTAAAAGTGCCCAGAGCATCTGAAAACCCAGTTAAGGGTCAGATGTTTGGGGCAGATTTTACTAACAACGTATTGGAATCACAGGCCATTGATTTAGAGGTGGTCTTGGAAAGAGAAGTAATTCAGCCATTCTGTGTTCTTTGCAATAAACTGCAAAGTGAGCAAAATCCAACATCCTGGCCATCAGAGCCCTGAAAAATGGTCCACAAAAATATGCAGGCAAACTTAGCAATCAGAAAATCCAGATCCTCCACCTGGACCAGATGATCAAAGTGCAGCATCCACCGTTCAGCTCTGGCCCATGCTGGGCTGCCACGGGGGGCCAGGCACTCATGGACCCCAAATGTTCCTACAGACAAACTCATTCGCTCACCTAATCGCTAATGAGCAAACGCCAAGGCTGAGTATGTAATTCAGAACAATTTCCAAGGAGGCATTATAATGCAGATCGAAGTGGAAAGGACTGTCTTGAGTATGTCAGAGTACAATATCACTGTCATAATTAGATGATCAACTGGTTATGAAAATTACTGAGCTGTAAGAATTACACAGCCTGATATTTAGTGCTGCTGAGCAAAAGCACAGGCCGATATATTATTCTGAGCAAAAAGCTGGGCAGCATGAAGCCACAAAGCACAGGTTTGGGTTGCCCTTGGGGAAAAGTAATCTTAGAAGATTAAACTGGGCCTGGAAATAGAATTCATTTTGTCAACAGGCAATGACATTGCAATCAAAGCCATAGATTTAATGATTCCATGTGCTGTTTCATAACGTGATCCTGAAAAATGAGTGGAGTTGAGTTTGCTCTTAGAGACAGACCTTTCACTCACAGCCCAGGGGCCAGAGTGAGCAATCACTCGGCAGCTTTGTTCTGTAGGGGTTTGGAATGCCCAAAATTCTGCCTCGGTGCCACCACACAAAAGGCAGGATGAAGACTCACTCGCTGCTCTGGGCTTTAGGTGATCTGTACCTGAGTCCTCACGCCTGGCATCAATGCACAGGGCTGCAGAATGAACCCTCCTGCTCCCATATATTGAGTGCTTGCAAAGAAGCAGACTGGTAGCTGCTGACTCACTCCCAAGGCTTTGTCAGATGCCTCAGAATCTGCATAAATCTCCATAAAGTGGAGATATCTCGATCACATTATGCTAATTTATGAGTAGCAAATTAACTGAAATGTTTTAATACAATTAGGTTAGGAACTGGACCTATTTTTATGAACCAACTTATCACCTCAGAAAGGAGCACCACTGTAATTGGATCACTTACTGCTTCCACATTTACCTCCAGTTCACATTCAAAAGAACAAACTGTCACTGCTTCTGCCTGTTCTTGCAGTGGATTTACTCATGAATAATTACACTGGAATTGGTATTTTCTCTTGGCTGGGACTGGCAGGTAATTCCAAACCCCACAGAGCAGCACCGACAAGGAGGATTTAGAGAGAGATTGCAAAACGTCTCCTGCGCAGGACTCCTGCCCTGGACTAGCTGGTGGGTTACCCCATGAGCAGGGCTGCCAGCTGTTCAGGTCTGCAGAGGCTTCTCCCTTTTGCACCCCCCTCTCCCAAGCCCCAGAGCTCCTTTTTACCTTTCCCAGAACCTGCCCCCGGGATTCCACAGCCAAACCTCTTGCAGATGCTGCTCTGGCAGGTGCCCTTGCAGCCCTTGCTCTTAGTGACTCTTTCACCCTTCCCAGGTTAGCTTTTTTGGGAGGGGATTTGCCAGCCCTGCTCACTGGTCCTGCCACCGCATGCACCACCGGTCCCCACATGCGGCCATGCAGGTTAGTGCAGGACAGGAATCACCACAAGATGAACCACACAAGCTGTCATGCTGCCCAAGGACCAGAAATAAAACCCGACTGTGTCTAGGTGGGCAGGGACCTTTCTGAGCAGAAAAACCACTGCCTTGTCCTTGTGCAAATCCCATTCCCAAACCCACCCCACACAGCTCTGCAGAGATGCTGAGCGGTGCCCACATGGAACTCCCCCTCTGCAAAGTCCATGCCCATGTCACACAGTACCAGCTGAATCATTGCAGTGAAGATCCAAACAATACCAACATCTTGGGAAATACAGACATCTGTTAAAGTCCAGGTGGTGAACTTCACAACTAACACAACACCACACTACTGTACAATACACTGTGTCAAGAACAAGAGCTCTGGGTTAGTCTCAGTTATCACTGGAAAGGTTAACTTGGCTTCCCGGCACACATGGCACTGAAGGAAAGAGGAGGAGAGCAAACAAACAAAAGAAGAATTGGCAGGATGAGAATGTGAGAAGATGGGGGAATACAGCAAAAGCCCACTGCGAGACATGGGGCTGGTAAACAGGGTGTAAATCAAGCTGCTTCACCGTGGCTGGAGGCCAGGCGTGGAGGAGAAGGAGAAGTCTCTCAAATTTAGGTATTGTCACACTGGAGAAAATCAGCTCAGACAGTAGAGCCTGAGCAATTTCCTCCAAATTCAGACAGTAAGGAGAATTTGCAGCTGAGAGCTGGTTCATGAGAGTCCCGTCTGTCTGTTCATCCTGGGCAGTAGTAGTCTAAGGGGACAGCACCAGAAGGGGAGTGGGTGCCTGACACTGAAGCACTCAGCTTTGGTTTATTGCTTTTATGAGTTCCCAACTCTGTTTCCCAAGCAGGTACTCCATACTCCTCTTGGAACCATCCTATGGCATTATAATTGATCACCTTGATAAGAGATGGGAGGCAGAACCTGGCAGCCCCAGCCTCTGTCCAGGGCTTCCCAAACCCAGCACTGTCCTCTTCCGCCTGTCTGGAAAGGTGGCAACCACTGCTGCTGCAAGACCAACACTTCCTGTTCCTAGCCCTGCTCCCTCAGCCTTGGTGATCACAGCCCAGGATTAGGGCATTAAGCCCTGAGCTTTTGCTTGTCTGTCAGCTCTAGGATGTGACAACCTGTGAAATGGCACCGGCAGATCATCACTGGGCACAGCCTTGAGTTGGAGCAGCACCAATGCCAGTTGCCACAGGGGCCCAGGGCTCAGCTTGCCTCTGCTAGCCCTGCAGGTGATGGGGCTGGGGCCACTCTCTGGATTTTCCACGGGGAAGGATCGGGCTGGGCACAAGGCTTCAAAACATATCCAAAGAGCTTCTGCGTCTCAATAATGCCCTATCAAGAGAGAAATTGCCACTTTCCCTGAGGTGGCCTTTGAGCCAGAGGTGTGTGGGCACAGGAAATTTGGATTCACGAGAGTGGGACAATTTCATTACTGTCTCCTCCAGCTTCTTCCCTTTGCTGTAATGAGGAATTAATTGCTTTGCAGATCTGAGTGTATCTGCAGGACAGCAGTGAGCCAGTGAGCAGTGAGCCCGTGATGCAGCTGGATTCACAAACTGTATCAAGAATATTATTAGGTTAAAAAGTGGTTTGCACTGAAGAAACTTTTTTTCCTCACTTAAACACAGCATTTTGCTTGGCTTTTATTGTACTGAATGGACTTAATTAAAAAAAAAAANATGATAAATTATTTCCACAGAGAGGAGTCTAGTTGTGATAGAATGTAGACTTGAAATTTTAAAAAAAAATAATTAAAAAAAAAAAGAGGTAAAAATAAAAATTACAATATCTCACTGAGCACCAGGCACCAGCACACACACACACAAACCTCCAGATTATCTTCACAGGAGGAGCAAAGCAGCCCTCTGAGTGCAGGGATGTGGGGAAGGGCTGGGGTCACAACTGCAGGTTTCTCATTGAACCACAGGAGGTTAATCTGCAGCACCTGGCACTGGTTCCCTCAGAACCCCCCCAGTCAGGTTCAGAAAGAAAATCATCCTGTGCCCCCACGTTGCTGCCCGCAGAGCAGCCTGACACATCCAGCTGGATCCAAAGGAGGGCAACAGAAGGAGACGCGAAGCACAGAGCTTCCGAGCACTGACTTTGTAAGGGCAAATCTAGAGAGCTTCTGAGCCAGCTCAGGGTGACAGAGGCCTTTGGAACTTGGAGTTCAGTGCCTTAAAAACTAAACGAACCTGCCTTGATGGAGCTCTGTAGGAACAGAAGAGGAACCACAGTGAAATAAAACCAAGAAAAAACAGACAGCCCCCAACACCTGGCAATACCCAGCCCTGCTGCCCCGTGGTGCAGGAGAGGACAGGAGACCTACCCAGGAGAGCGAGAATGAGGAGAAGAGATCAAAGCACCAGGAATGACAACGTGGGGAGAGTGAGGGTTTGCTAAAGCATGTCCTGGTGACTCTCAGCAAGACCTTGGCAGTCCAAGGCAGGAACCTTGGGCTCCCTGAGCTGCCCTCTGCAGCCCAAGCCGACAGCCCTCACCTTACCTCCCTCTGCAGGGCAAGCTGGCAGTGCCCTGCTCCTGCATGAGCAGGGGCAGCTTGCTCCCACGTGAACCTTTCCACAGCACAAGTTTCCTGGCACATTCTTTTTGTCAAAGCTTACATTTCTTGCTGTGCTGGCGCCTCTTTAATTATTCAGGCTAATATTCTTAAGCTATGAAGCACACCAAATGCTTGCCAGATCAAAGCCTCTTCCAGAAATGAAAAGAGCAAGGGAGAGGTTTGCAGCCCTGAGCAGCATTCTGGTGAGACGCTGAGTGAGAGACAGGTTGGGGTGGCCAGGCCAAACCCCCAGCAGCATTTGGCCCAGCTGCTCCATCCTCACCAGCACCTGTAAAGGGCTGGAGGTGGGATCTTTATTTCTCTTAATTCAGAAGATGCCCTGGGCACGGAGCAACTCTCAATCAGTAGGAAAAGTCTACATGCCAGGCAGTGCAAAAGCTGTGCTACGTGTCCATGGGAGGGCTGCCGCAGGGTCAGCTCTGATGAAGCACTACAGCTCTGCACCGCGCTGGATTTTACCCTGCTGAAAGCAGCTCTGCCTTCCTGCAGCACGGCACTCAGGCGGCACTCAGGGTGGGACGAGCGACGGCTGGAGAAAGAGAGGCATTAACCTCGCTAAGTGGGGCTGCCTGCCTTCCAGAGACACTCCTGCTAGCTACCCAAACACTCCTGGGCTGGTGGTTGGAAAAAGCGACAGAGGACCAGCTCCACAGTCCAGTCACTGCTCTCTGGGAAAAAAAAAAAAAAAAAAAAAAAAAAAAAAAAAAAAAAAAAAAAAAAAACCCCCCGAAAAAACTGGAAGGGTAAAAAAAAAAACCAAAAAAAAAAAAAAAAAAAAAAAAAAAGATACTGAAGAACACAAGATGGCCACGGGGCAAATTCAGGGTTTGTAAGTGCCAGCCCTGAGCCAGGCCTGCAGACCTGCGGCTCAGAATGAGCTGCGTGTGCCATGAGGAAGCGAACGAGCTTGCACCACACGGAGGGTTTAGTGGGACGCCTGGCAGCAGCGGTGGCAGCCGTTAGTGACACAGCACTGCATTCAGGGGACGAGACGTGCCGGCTTCCCAGTACCTTGCACTGCGCTGGCTGAGCTCTCCATTAACTCATCATCCAGCATTAGATCTAAAAGAACGAAACGGCGTTAATCACCCGCAGCGCGTCATAGCCTCCCGTCCCCTCCGGAGGCCCCTGCGGCTCTCGGGGTCTCTGCTGCCTCCACCAGGAATGTTTCCTTGTGCAATCCTCTCCTTGGGCCTTGTGGAGGGTCAGCTCGCACCCACGGCGGAAAAGGAAGGGCTCTCGCACTTCTGTAAGCACGGGTGGGAGCCCAAGAGACCCCTGAGAAAGCCCTTGCTTGATGAGGAAAGAGAAGATACTCCCAAAAGATGGACTCTGCACACACCCTGCCTCGCCAGGGCACCTTACAGCAACCACCCACCCGCCTCCATCCCGCCAGGTTGGGGCCTCACACGCCTTTGTGGGCTTCGGATCTCCAGCTGGATAAACACATTGGAAAAGCCTGTGATGTGCAACCAGCTACACCTCGGCGCTTGTGTCTGCAGCCACAGGTGGATTTGAGCATCTAGGAACACTCAGGAAGCCCAGATGAAAGGGACCCCCATGCTGGCTGCTGGCACAATCAAAGCCCTACTTAGCTTTGGTATCGCCTGCAAGTTCCCACCATACAGCGACATCCTCTGAGGACATGCTCTGAGGACAAAACTGAACACGGTCAATCAAAACCATTCTGGGAACTTTGAGTTGGGAAAACTGTTCTGAAGTGATTTGGAGAGCTTCAGGCTTAGCTCTTGAAAAGTTTCAAGGTGACTGAATACTCAGCAATGCTTGATCCTCAGTAAAACAGCTGTTTATTGCCTCTTTAATCAGGCATTTCATAGGACAGAAGGAATGACTACATCTCCAAGGATGGTTTGTGACTCCTTCCCAGTGGAAAATTTCCCAGTCTCACCTCTTTCCTCCATCTAGTTCCTGCAGCATTACAACTCAGGTTGCTAACCACAGCTGGGCCTCTGGCTGTCCTCTGCGGCAAAGTCTGCTCTCCAAACCTGCCCTTTCAAATAAGGATCTTTCTATCCAGCCTTTAAGCACATTTTCCAACTCATCAGCCTGAAAACTGTGTTTGAGAACTTGGACTGATCAAAAGAGCTTTCTAGGCATTTCCTTGATATGAAAAACAACAAAAAAATTCTTTCCATCTGTATCCCACTTAACTGAGAACAGTCTAACATGTCCTCCAATGCTCCTGAGGAAGCCTCCATCTTTCCTCTGGCCATGGACGAAGCCAGGCTCTCAACACAACCTGCAGTGTGCTCCACAGGCTGCTGTGACACACAACCTGTGAGGCTCATGGGACTCAAGGATGTGACCAAAAGGCAGTGCTGGTTGACTGCTGAGCTGAGAAAGGCCAAGGCACTGCTGTGTACCTGGTTGCACACCTGAGCCTGTTACAGCTGTTAAACATCCCCTGGGCTATCACAAAACCAAAAAAAGACTTCACTTTAGCAGCTTTTGGAACAAGGGATTGATCAGACATCGCCTACACAGCACTGAAGTCTGTCAGAGATAGAGCAGAGATGTGAAAGGGGGCACGGAGAGAGCAGCAGGTGGGCTGCCCAGGGAGGGAAAGCAGGCCATGGACACAAAGGACAACAGAGGAAGTTCAGTCAGAAGAGAGAGCATGCGAGGGGCACCCCCGACCTGTGGCCTCTCACTGATTCATTTCTTACTTATTCAAACAAATTGAAAGGAAAAAAAAACAAAAAACCAACAAACCACAAAAAACCCAAAAAAACAACCCCCAACAGAAAACTAAAGGCAAAGGCCAGACTGGATACTTTTGGCAGAAGGGAGGTCTGGCCTCCATTCACCTTCTGTGGGTAGGGCTGCAGTCTTGCACATCCCCCTTGAATTTTGGTTCAGTTTCCATCAGAGCTGTTTTGCCTACTCTCCTCAGCTGCTGCTTTCCCTGATCTGTATTTCTCAAGCAAATTCATTGATATGTTTCTCCAAGGGGTTCTTAAGCGTTACAAGAATGAGATGGCTCCATTATTTTATTACACTTTTGAACAGCAGTGGTGCTACTGTGCCAATAAATAACCCTGCATGATAAATGGGACAGGTAACATCACTGTGGCATTGCAAGGCTGTAATAAACCAAATAGTGAATTCAGTTATCAGCAGCAGTGCTCATGACTCAGAAGATTTACGGTGCCAGCCAGCACTGCTGATCTTTGGAGCTGTCATTATTTGTGCAGCACTGAGCTCTGCTACCTGAGAAGCTCCAGGTCTAATTTTTATTATATTTTAATTTCAAGAACCTCCAGTGGAAAGGTCACTGCAAATCATGCAGCCATGGAAAAAGCTTCTGTGGCTCCTTGCTCAGCCTAAACCAAGACTATTTCCTTCATGCAAATTTTATAGCTGGACATGCTTTTGGGAGAGGAACGGTCACCAGACAGGAGCCAGGGAGGGGAAGGAGGAGGGAATCGTGTGGAAGGTCAAGCAGGACTCAGAGAGATGTGGAAAGACTACCGACCAGCCATCTGTTTCTCCTTACTCCTTCTCTTTTTCTCCAGCCGGCGAAGCCTCTTCTCCTCCCGCCTCTTGGCTTCTTCCTCCTCCTGGTGCTGCCGACACTTGTGGAAATTCTCCACCACCACCCCCACAAACATGTTAAGGACGAAGAAGGCCACAATCAGCAGGAAGGAGATGAAGTAGAGGAGCATCCATGGATTGTAGTTCATGACTGGCTGTGAAATAAAGGAAGACAAATGCCAACTGAAGCTCAAAGAACCAAAACAGGAGCAAATTGCTGCAACTCCTTGCCCTCAAAACCTGCAGATGCCCTTCTGGAACAGCTCAGTGTGCTCTGCTCTTCCTCAAAACGAGAGTCCTCTGAGACAGTTCAACTGAGTGCTCCCAAAACACAAAACAGGTGGAAGACAGAAGAGCCACAACTGCCAGACAGCAGCATCCTCTGCAGCTGCTATAAGACCCTCATTGAGATCTGTGCCCACTCAGAGTCCTTCCTTTCTCCTCAAAGTGCCTAAGAAGTCAAAGCACAGTATGCCTCTGCTCTTTCTTGTCACAGCAGCTGTGCTGCAAAACCTGCAGCCCCAAAGCCAGACTTTCCACCAGGCTTCAGGACTTGTGCTGAAGGCTCCCCTTGATCCTAACCCCACGGCCCCATGTGCCTGTGGAAAACAACAGCCCTGTGTGAAGCGGAGCCTTCCATGGCTCATTCCTCACAGCTCTGCTGGAGTCCCTACCTGCTGGTCCACTCCCACAGCATCTAAGCCATCGTACATGATATCCACCCATCCATCCTTGGAGGCCAGAACGAAGAGAGACATCAGGGCCTAGAAACAGGTAGGAAAAATAGTTAGACATAGTTGCACTAAAGCTCTTTTACTTGTAACATTTTACTTCTTTTTGCCCTTTCCTGTCCGAGGCTTATCATCACCTGCGTGGTAATGGAATCCTTTGATGCCCACAGTTTTTCATGGCAGCAAAAGCCTGTGAATGCCAGCAGCCAGTTCAGCACTGACCAGCAACTGGAAAACCACACAGCTGAAGATAAAAGCAGCTTCACTTCCACCCTCCAGGTCTCCACTCCTCCCAACTAATTAGTCTTTACCATGGTGCTAAAATAAGGCAGTGTTGCAGTGTCCAGCTCTCTCAGACAGGGCTTTCTGCAAGGTGCATTTGGTTTGTTACTGAAGCAATTAAGTGCCCCACAAAGCCACATGTGCTTGTTCTGCTCCAAAAAGTAGTGTCTGCCTGCCTGGAAACACCACCCTGGGCATTTACCAGGACAGAATGCTGCCCGTGTGAACTGAATATTTACTGTGCCTGGTGGTGAGAAAATCCCCTGAGATAAGAGTGCACAGGACTCAAATCAAGGAATAAGGGAGAAAGCAGCATATCACCATTCCGTAAGTACCTGCCCGAGGTTATCAAAGTTGTACTTGTGCCGGACCCACTTGTAGCTGGCCTCTGCACAATCTGATTTATTTGTGATGTTTCTGGTGTCCTCCCCCTGGCAGATAAAAAACTTGCCTTTGAAAAGCTGCAAAACAGGTAAAGAAGAGAGGAAATGTAAGGGAAGAGTCCACGGGACATCTCTGCAGAGGGTGGGGGTCTCTCCTGGGGAGCTCTGCACAGCTGACCACAGCTGGGAAGGGAATGGCCTCACTCCTGCAGGTCACTGGGTGCCAGCAGCCTCTAGCAATGCACCTCATCAGCAGAGGCATGGCGTCACTGCTTTTAGGACACCCACCTCCATCCTGGCCTACAGGCCTTCGCTTCCAGGTCAGCAGCTCCAAGCATCATCCCAAGCCAACAGCCCAGACCACCTAATGGCTTCTCACCACACCCAGGACAGCTCCAGCCGCTGGGCCCGGATAACTGCACTAGTTTCAAGGCTCACCAGCACAGGGCCTCTGCCAGCAGAGTCAGGGTGGCACTGAAGAGGCAAAATTATGGACTCAGCTCTGTTCTTACAGGTCACAAGAGAGGAGCTGAGCTGCTGTGACATTTGGCTCTTACAGAATCATGACTGCTGTCAGTCTTGCTCGGGTGCCTGATTCTGGATGCTGTGCTCCAGCCATCATTAGGCTCTGCCGGATGTGCAAAGGTCTCTGAAAATATTTCCTGTGCAGAGCTTAAGGAGCCAAGCCCAGCTGGTGCTGGGTACCCAAGCCTGAACTTTTTTCCTTTGCTGTAAGCCAGGAGAGATGCAGCTCCTGATTCAGCTTGTGGCATTCACCTGCACAAGGAACATCAGGCTCCATACACTTAACTCTAGACCTGGTGCTTCCCGGGAACAGAACAGAGTGGCAGGGGATGATTACTGCTTCAGACAGGGTGATTGATGCTAGCAGGACAGATGGAATCAAAGCTCAGGAGACAGCCAGCCAGCCTAGATTTATTTGCTGACAGACGCTATTGACATTCCTGTTTTGGGGGAATGGCAGCCTGCTCTCCAGGCTCCTTGGAACACCACTTGGGTACATAGAGAGGGGATGCTGATGTGTTTTGATCTGTTTGTTTTAGACAAATAGCAGAAATAAGAGTGTGGAGGACAAAGCCAGGCATTACTCCACAGGCTTCCTTCAGAAGTCAACAGCAGAAGGATGCTCTCCAAGCATGCCAAATGAATCACCACTCAGCACAGCCGTCACACTTCTGGATGTAAGAGAACTGTTCCCTCATCTTCCCAAAGAGAAACACTCTTTGGTGAGGCAGGCTGGGAGACAGAGCTTTCACAAAGAAAACTTTTAATTAAGCAGAAAGGTAAGCAACTGGCTTTAACATACTGCCTACAAATCCAGCTTCTGCAGGAACTGGGCTGTGGTGCCACCAGGATGGGAGCAGTGCCACGGCCACCAACAGGGTCTGGAAATGCAGAGCCCAGTGGGCAAAAATGCTGATCCCCATCAGTGCTTCAGCCTTTAGCACTGCTGAGGGGGCAAGACCCAGTATTTCCAACTGTGCTTGTTTTATCTCTTTCTTGTGGCTCATTAATGACAGTTCAAGTGTGGGCAAGCTCTGCCACAGACCGTGGCTTGCTATGAGGAAATCTCGTTAGAAACAGGGATGTCTGGATTTGAATAGCACTAAAATCCTCTGCTCTGATCCTCAGTTCACATTTACATGGGAAAATAAACTGTAGCTTTGAGAGATCATCTTTTTATAGAAAATAGCTCTGGCCCTCATCTTACACCTGATTAGCCATAAACATTAACTGAAAGCTTTGCATCCTGCATGCAGGAGCAGCCTGGCCTGCAGCTCCCATGTAGCCACACCAACAGCTGTGACAGCTCAACGTCAGGCAGCGAGTCACTGGGGAAGGCAATCACAATTAGCAGGATGGAAATGCAAAGAGCATGCTCAGGGCTTGTCGTTGGGCATACATTCTCCTGTGTCTGAGGTTTTTATTGTCTTAGGGGACAGGCTCAGCTTTATGGATCTGTTTAGTGCAGTGGATGGGTGTTGCTGTACTGCAGTGCTGAGGCAATCCAGCTGCTGAGGTGGCTCAAGGTGGCACGGTTCCCTTCCGCTCATTTGCAATGATGTATTTATTATTTAAGCAGTATATGAGTATAAAATATCACATTCTATGATTCTATAAGACACCTCTCTAAAGCAAAGCGAAGCAGAGCTGCTTTCCAAAGCTAGCTGTGACAGATCACACAAACTTCAGAAAGCAGTAAGTGTTGTTATCTCAGAATATTTCTGTGAAACAATCTCCTCTTCCCAAGTGCACTACAAACTGCTACTGCTCCCCTGGCACTGCTGGGACTGAGCATATTGTCAGCAGAGCTGGAAGGAGGCAGGCTCAGAAATGCCTATTTCTACAAGCTTGCAGCTCTACAAACTTTCAAAAGCTGAATGAATCTCCAGGTGAAAATCTCTCTGAAGCTCACAAGCCGAGTTTGGTGAGTTTCTATTTCTCCACTGGGAAGAGGTTGGAGGAGGATGTGTCCATGTTATCTCCCAGATGGAACAAGAAAGGGATTTAACAGTCTCCCCAGGCAAAGGTTTTCTGATGGTAGATGTGCTGCCTCAGGCCTAACCCTTCTATGATGTGGCTGGGGAAAGCAAGTGGAGAAATATCTTGAGTTGTCTCCCACCACGGGAGAGCAAGTCCTTGTGATGGGGAAAGGATGAAGAAAGCCCATTCTGTGCTTCTGAAGGCGGCATCATGTTGGCTTTTGTAAGACTGCATGGAACAGGGACACCTCAAGAAAGGTCAACCCATTGACTGACGCACAGCCAAGACTTGGTAGTCAGGAATAAAGGCATCTTAAGAGCACTTGGAAGGTCATGCTGTGCCACTGAGGTAGGGAACAAGAGCTGCAGAAGTCCATGGGCCAGAGCTGCTCCAGGCTACCACATGGTTCTGGAGCTGGGCAGAGGATCTCAGTGGAACCAGAGACTGGCAAAACCAGCCCCACTGGCTCTAAGTATTGCCCCTTCAGCTGTGACCAGGGATGTGTGTTGCTGGGCCACTGTTAATAGGTTGCAATTGTTAATGAGGTTTGAATCTGGCCAGTAATGGGAATCTGCTTCCTCCTGGCTAGGAGCAAGGAGTGCTGCCCAAGGCGGCCAAACTGCCCATTGGCTCGGTACCAGAAGGGCTTACACTGTGCCCACTGGCACAGATACCCTGATGTGGGGCCATCTGGGCCTCCTGACACCGCTGGGCTGGGCACTCACCTGAACTCCTAGGATCCCGAAGATTATGAAAAAGGCACAGCAGATGACCACAATGTTCCCAATGGGCTTCAGGGATGACATAAGGGTCTCCACCACCAGCTTCAGTCCTTGGGCCCGACTGATAACTCTGTGGGGACAAGCAAGGGAAAAGCTCTTAGTCTAGTTCTTCCCCAATTCTGCCTCCTGTCAAGACAGCAGACGTGGAGACAACAGCTTAAGGGATTTTTTTTTTTAATGACAAATAAGTAAAAAAAATGGTGCTGGAGGCAGCAGCGCTGGAAGATCGACCTGGGAGACTCTGGAGGGGTGTGAGGGAAAGGGGACTCTGCCTACAGACACAGCTTTGCGCGGTAGAAGAGGAGGAGGAGGAGACCATGTATGTGGAGCCAGACCAGAAAAGTCATTGGAGAAGACCTAGGAAAGTAAGATGTAGAGGCTAGTCCCAATTTGCTTCCTATTCCAGATCCTGTTGCTGGTCATCATCTTCTCATCACCAATCTCTGCAACATTTCCAAGCCTTGGCATTTTCCTATCATTTGCTCCAAAGAGCTCTCTACCTTTCCAGCCTTGATCACAGCTTCCCAAGGACCCAGTCTCTCGGTCTGGGCCGTGGACAAACACACGCTCATGCTTGTAGCCTGTTCAGGACTGCAAAGAGAAACCCTCCCAGTGTCCACTCCTGCACAGATCCAGGCAAGGCTCTCGAATTCCTGGTCTCAGCCTGTGGAATGGAGCAGCACATCTGTTTGCACATCTGCAGCGATCATAGAGTCACTGACTGGTGTGGATGGGAGGGACCTTTAAAGCTCATCCAATCCAATCCCCCTGCAGTCATCAGAGACATCTGCAACTACAGCACATTGCTCAGAGCCCCAACCAATCTGGTCTGGAACGGTTCCAGCGATGGGGCATTGGATGGATCCAACAGCGATGGATCCACCTCTCTGGGCAACCTGGGCCAGAGCCTTACCAGACTCATCATAAAACCCCTCTGTACATGTCCTTGCAGTGCTGCTGTGTGCAGAGGCCTGAGCTACCCCTTGGTCCCTGCTTCACTCACTGTACCACCTCAGCTACAGTGGTGTCCTCCAGGTGAACCTTCACCTGCAGGACCACAGACATCTAATGTACCACACAGAACCCTGTGACAGGATTAGCTCCCACAGGAAGGATGGGGAAGGCAAGGTGGGCATGGGACTGAAGCAGGTTGAAAGGGTAGAGTGTCCCTTTGCTCTCAAGAACAATACCACGGTGAGAGGACAGGGACTGCTTGGTTTAAAGAATCAAGGTGAATGAGATGTTCAAGCTCCCAGTCCTGAAGGTGAAGAGCTGTGGGGAATGAGAGAGCCACCTGAGGAGGCTGTATGCCTCCCTTCTCCCCATACCAACCACTATTAAGTATTTCATTGCTGCTGCAAATCCATTTGTCCTGGTGGCACAGAAACTGTGCCTGCTGTTCAGGTCAGAGGGAGGGAAGCACTTCTGTGCTGCTGGTGGCTGCTTTCAACTCCTGGCACTCAAAAGTGCCACCACCTTCTTGTTCCTGCCTGCCTCCCTCCCTATTCTGCCCTAAAAGTCTTCTCACAACCTATCCCACTTCACAGGGGTTTTATCCCCTCCTTCACCAGGGAAATACAAAGGGCAGAGGCTGCTGTTCCTCACACTGCAGTCTCTTCCCAGGTAGCTGCTGTGGCTGCCTGGTCTAGACACCTTGGTTTCCCTGATGCTCAGATCCAGGTCATTTTAGGGAAAGAGATGGGAGGAGATGGCTGAGGGAGAGGAAGGCTGCTCAAGGCTGAGGTGCCCCTGGGGACAGTGTGGAGTCCGTGGGGCTGTGGCAGCGTTGACACCAGCTGGTGTGTCCAGATGAGTTGACCCAGGTTGAGGTCCTCTCTGTAGCCACTGTGCTGCTGCCCCTTTGTACTCACAGTGAGGCTGAGAGCCAGGGACAGCAGAGGAGGCTGGGCAGCAGAGAGGGGGCCCAACAGGCTGCTGAGAGCACAAAACAGGCTTTGGGGTGGACAGTCCCAGGCAGAATCTCTCTTAAGGATCCTCAAATAGTTTCAAGACCTGACCATCCCCCACGCAGTCCCGGGTGAAACACCACAGCTGTCAAACTACAGATGGGAAACTGAGGCACGGGAAGACTGCAGACCATGTTCTCAGAGGCTTGCAGGCAACCCCTTTCCATGATTCCAACATAAACCAGGCACTTTGGTGCCTTTAGGGATCCTGACTGTGTGTTCTGTATGCTGATCACACAGGATGGAGCCAAAGTCAGGTCTTCTAAATCGAAGGCCTGTAGTCTGAACTGCTGAAGCATCCTTAAATTTTGGGGAATAAGGAAGAAAATTTAGTCTCCAGGGCCTAAAGTTGATAATTTTCTCCAACACTTATTAAGAAAGCCTACTCTAGAAATAACAAAGTGATTTCCCTTGTGAGACAGTGTTTGGTATCCAACAGTGAGAAAGCAGGAGGTTACTTGCCTGACTTTGCAAAGACAGGTGCGTGGAGAATAGGAGCTGAGAAACTGCAGCACTTAGCTGCTTTCAGCATTTCAGTCAACCAGGGAATTCCTCAGATGAGAATGCAGAAGGGTGAAAGGTGCCACCAGCTCAGCTCCACACTGGTGCTGTTTCCAGCCACACAAGGAGAGAAGGCTTCAAAAACATGAGAAATGACAGTTCCTGCTAATGAAAACCTCCAAACCATGGAGCTGCCTCAGACCAAGGGCTTGATCTCACATCAAGGCAAAACTTTGCAAGACAAGTCCTGCCACTCTCTTGAGATTCTGGTAGCTCCCTAAGGACCCCTGAAACCCTCAGCATTTGCAGATGATCTGTGTGCCAGCTCCAACATGCCAATATACTCCATCATCCCTGCGCCTCATCAGTCCTGCCCAGGGTCCTGCTGCTCCCATGCTTGTAGCTCACTGCTCCTGCAGCTCACTGCCGGAGGACCTAGCTGGTCTGAAGGCCTCTGATGTGCCAGAGCCACACTCACCAGGGTTGCAACTGGGATGATTCCAGCCTGCATGAGGCACATCACAAGTGGGGAAAAGAAATGAGACTTTTTGGGTTTTGGTCAGTGTGAAGAAATGTTGAAGGAACCCCTCGAGTTCCTCCCAGTTCTGCCAGTGCCAGCATTCCCAATGCTGCAAAACCTCTGTACGAGACACTCTAAACCCACTGCCAGCCTCACCCTACTGGATCACGTTTGCCAATGTTCAGCCTGCTACTCTGATCAGAGCTCTCAGAAGGAGAGAGGCTCAGATGAAGTTGCGCTCAGATGAAGTTGCAGGTCAGCGTTAACGAAGGCTTTCCTCCACAGATTAAAAAAAAAAAAAAATTAGCCAAGGTGGTAATATGATGGACTGGAGAGAGTCTATGAAATGACTGTTCAATACTGTGATGGTATGGAAAGTGAATAATTCATCCATTTGCTTTGGAAGTCAAAGCCCAGGCTCTGCAGGGAATAAAACAGCATTGAAGTCCATCGCAGGGATTCTGAATGCATTTCCAGTTTTAATTTCTTTTGTATCTGAAGCTGCAACACTTGATCCCAACAACAGCAGGTTGAACACATTAGGAAGGAATGCTATTGTGAAAGCAATCCCTCTGCTGGCTGCAACATCAGAGGGCCACGGAAATATCTTTAAATGTCACCCCTTTGCGAATATATTTTTGGAATTCTGCTCATAAAGCTGGGCTCGAATCCTCCTGGGTTCAATCTGGAGGCTGATAATCAATCATGCAGTCAGAGGCCTGTGACCGGCACACAGGGCAGCCATGCCCAGTGCCTCTGCAAACGACTGAACAGGGGGACAGGGTTGCTGGCACAGCAGGAAACGAGACAGAGTGAGGGAGGTCTTTTGCCAGAACCACCCCTTTAGACCGTCAACCAAGAGAGTCACTGCACAGACCAGGGCAGCTGTCCCTGCTCTTGAGTCCAGTGTGGCACACACAGCCATGGCTTGGTTTCTTACTGAGGGTGTTCTCCCTGTGGCTTCTCCCTGAGTGCCCAAGGCAAGATAGGGCAGGATGAATTCCTTGGTGCTGGGGAGGGAGCATTCGCTTTGGTCTCTGCTAAAAAGAGAAAAGTGGCTGGAAAAAAAGAACAGTGGCTTGGTCTCCACAGGGGACCTCAGGGACAAAAACTGGAGTGATGGTGTGTGAAGAGCCAGGGGTGCCCGTGCCAGCTCATCCCATGTGGAGCCAGCTGCACACTAGGCAGATCCCTGGCCATGCGGCACAGCCTGCATCAAAGGCAGTGTGGGCAGCTGTGGGCAGAGGCATGCACAGGGCAGCCCAGATGTGCACTGCAGCAGCAGCTGGGTTTTCACACACCAAGATTTATGACTTACTGACAAGCCCCAGTTTGGTACCTGCTGCTTCAGGTACCAAAGGCAGTTACCGAGGAGCAGAGCTGACCGTGAGCATATTTGGGGAATGGGCTCATTGCTGTCTTTTCACTGTTGTGCGAACACCTTCACACACTCTTCTGAGAAAACAGCCTATGCCAGCAGGAAGGAGCAGCAATGGAAGAGCCTAATCCTGCCCATGCTCCAGCCAGCAGCTCTTCCTCCAGCCTACAGTCAGTGCATTACTTCCTTAACTGCAGACTGCTGCTGCACCCAGGTGACTGCAGGGAAGGCTCCAGTAAACAAAGACCTATGTCCTGGCCAGGCAGACCTGTAGATCTACAAAGAAGCCTACAGAGCTTTCACTAGGTCACACAGGTGACTCTATCAGGGCTCAGCACAACCCAAGCCCCTTCCTCTAGATCTGATTGAGCCACACCACCTCAAAAGAGAAACTTGCATTCCACAGTTCAGAGGTGGAAAAGTCAGTCCTTTGTCTACCAAGAGCTATCCAGATTATTTCATAGGTTTTCTTAAGACAGGTCAAAAATCAGGCAACTCAGGGGAGCAGAGCAGCTCCACCAACCAGCTATCTGGCAGAAACTGCCCCCAGGAACTACAGCTGATGTGGAGACACCAAGGGACACATGAAGAGCAAAAGTATGAATTTGAGCCACCTAAAAGCCTGTCTGGCCACACGGCCAGCAAGCTGAGCCAAACCTGAAGCGCTCTCTGTCCAGAGAAAAATGCTTCAAAGCATCTCTCATCCTAAACCTCACCAGGCACCACATGCCCACAGCACAGTCTGGCAGAAGGTCTTTCAGAGCTCTTGAGAATATTCAAAAGATATATGTACAGACATGGCCACTGTGATTTAGACTTGTTATTCACACAGGGGCAGTAAAACAACATCTTCTGTCAGAAGCAGGATCCTGGATTTCTGTCCTTGAAAGAGACAATCCTGACTCAAAGCAAACACTTTATGAAGGAAGAAGCAGTAAGATATGACAGGCACACAAAGCTGCTTTGAGCAGGAAGGTTTATTAACCACTGCATAACAAGAGCAGCAACAGGGGTATTAAAGATGGACTGCACCTAGCATGAACGCTCGTGCCTGAGGATACAGGACAAAACAGATGCCTGTTTGGAAGAGGCTCATCCCTGGGCAGGCTCTTGTCAAAGCAGTGCCTGGCGCTGGGGCATGGGGTTCAGGATGCTGCCTGCTGTCAGAGATGGGGACACAGCAGGACAGTTGCACTCATCTTGTCTAGGCAATCTTCAAAACTTATGTGTCTGTAAAATCAATGGGGAACCAAGAGGGAAAAAAAGCTTCCTTGCATTCTAGGTTAAGCAACAGTTTAGTCTCTGCCCCCTTAAAAATGATCTGCCACCTGCTACTAATTTCCTTCTTTGTTATGAAAGCCACTGCCTGCCTGAAGGAAAGGGGGAGAAGAAGCTGTTAAGCTGCATTTTACAGAGAGCAAATGAGAACACAAATAGCAGGGGATGTGTGTTTTAATGAGCAAAAGAGGCACTGAGCAGTTTGTTGCTGCTCCTGGGGCTGGTCCCAGAACAGGGTGAGTGCCCAGAAGGCCCTTATGGCTCTGCAGGACCTGCAGACACTGGTGGGCTGTGGAGCAGCAGGAGGCTGGGCACAGTGCTGGTGACAGCACTGCCCCGTCTCACCCACCCCTTCCCTTGCACAAGTGCTGCTGCTTACAGGAGAGGCTGTGCTGCCCCTCTGTCACACACCCTGCACTCCTCCTCCCCCTCTGCTTACCTCAAGGGTCGCAGAGTCCTCAGCAGCCTCAAAACCCGCAGCATGCCCAGGATCTTCGTGCCGCTGTCTGACACCATCGAGACCAGGATGTCGATGACAGAGATGAGAACCAGCAGCCCATCCAGCACGTTCCAGCTGCTTTTCAAGTAGGCTTTCTCCCCGAAACACAAGCCTAGTGCCACCACCTGCCCGGACACCAAGTTGCAACAAATGGTGACTACCACATCCAGCATGTTTCTTCCAGTTAGCATCCTGCTGAGAAGGCATTATTTACAGATACCAGCCTGCCAGTCTGGTGGCTTCCCGGGCTAGAAGCCTAATTAGACAAATCAGCAAAGTGTTCTATTGCAAGGGCTGTAAAAATACCTCTGCAGAAACATCCCAGATTGTCCCTTACAGCTGACGTAATTTTTAATGTAGCTAAACATAGCTGCACAAATGACTCCTGTCACACCTAGCTCTGCCATATGAAGCTGGATTGTCTTTTATTCCTCTTGCCTGCTGGAGTAAAGATTCAGAGGCTGACTCAAAGCAATCAGCTACAAGCTTTGCAAATGAAGAAAATAGAGAAACCTTCCAAAGAAAGAGCAATTGTTCCATGAGATGATCATGAATTACACGAGAGAGATTCACAGCAATGTGCTTCTGAGCCTCTCCCTCAAATCCAGCAAAGTGTTTCAATGTGCTTCAGTTTCTCCCTCCTCAGGAAAGCAGGGAGCTGCTTAGGCTGCTGGGGATAATTGGTTGTGGACAACAATGGGACTTACATGGCTGGAGTTAAGGATGTGCTCAAGAGCTTTGTTGAATGGGGAAGGGCTGAACCGAAGGATTCTATTCCTCTACAACAGTGTGAATCAACAGCAATTTCAGGGAAACTGTTCTAGTGGAAAGTGTGCTCAGAATAAGGCCTGAAATGGGTATCTGGATGAGATTCAGGAGAACCTTGCTCAGAACTGGTAGATCCAGCAGTGCCACCAGTCCACTCCAACAACATCTCACTAACAGAACACAGGCAGGGTCCCATGCCAGCTCCAGTTACCTTAACTGTCATCTCAGTCAGGAAAATCACTGTGAAGATGTAGTTGGAGAGTGTTAGGAAGATCCGCTCCTGCGTAACAGAAAAAGAGAGACAAAGTTTGTGGCCTGCTCCCAGTGCACATCTGGGTGGCTGCTAACTCTGCTCCAGCTTCTGTGCTGAAACCAGGCCCAGGATGGTTGCTCGCAAAGAGGGGGAAATCCAAATAGTTGGACAAATACTTGGACCCAGACACAGTCAGCACCATCAACAGGGGCATATGTCTGCCCCCAACACCCCCATCTGCCCCTGAAGCCTACCATCTGGTCTCAATGCCACCATCTGTCCCCAGACTCCCATTTGCCCCAGATCCACCTCCCTCAGCAGGAACACAGCACATTGGACAGCCCTCTCTCTACTCCTCATCTGTGGCCACCCCTGCACACTGCAGACGTTCCTGAGCTCCCAGGTCTCCCAAAATTAACACTGAGCTGCGACCAGGGCCTGGGGCACCAAGGTGTTCCTGACACGAGTTGTCACAGCTCCACCAAAGCCAGCCAAGCTCTGGGCAGTTCTGCCAGCTGAGACCTGTGCCCAGAGGTTGAGTCACTTGCCCATATCCACAGGCCAAGCCTGGGCATGAAGCTCAAGAGCCTCCTCTCCCCACGCCCTGCACTGTCCACTCGCCACGCTGTGCTCACTGCCACCGCTCTGCAAGAGCTGCCAGCAATTACAGATGAGACCACAGACTCCTTCCCTATCTGTAGTTAGCAGAAGCCTCTCCTTTTAATGATGATCATTACATAAATGACACTTTTCCCTAATCCCTGAACAATCTCTGCCTGCCTGCACTGAAATTGTGCAGAAGAAGGTGGAGGCTGGAGATGATGTGTGTGCATGTGTGTGTACAATGCAGCCAGCCCCAGCTCCACTGATGACAATCCTGGATTTATTTCTGCCCTCCCTACAGAGCATCCCTGTAAGAGATGCACATCTCTTGCTCAAAACGAGATGCAGTTTAAGTAAGACAAAGCACCTTGGCAACTCTCTTGCTTGCCAGATCATGATTTACTGAAAGTGACTCAGGACCCACAGATCAGCTCATTTCCATAATGGCTCCATAATTAATTAGGTCCTAGACCTGCATGGTGATTGCCTGAGCTGTGATAGGAACTTTTTCTGGCCATTAGCAGCTACCACACAAAAGACTGCTGTGGAGGGGCAGGCAGTGTGCAGGAGAAAGAGAGAAAAGACCTGCTTGTGGAGCTGGAGGAGAAGCAGCAGTAGGATGGAGGAGAGGCTGAGGATGTGGCTTTCCTCACTGTTGGGAAGGGTCATCTCCCCCCAGCCTGTGCCGCACATGCTGCCACGGGTAGCGTGCCTTGGTTGCCAACAGCAATCCCCATCCCCATCAGCCAGCTGGAACTGGGGCAAGGAAAGGGACCTTGCTTGAAGCAGCTAAAACATCTCCAGCTCAGGGAAGCAAAGTATAATTATTTTAAACAAGTCAAGCTAAACTAACTCAGACTGTTTCCAGATGAGAGCTCCATCAACATGAGCAGGGCCTGCGCTTCCAGTTCCCTGTCTCACCACTCAGCACCCCTCTTCTCTTCTCCAGACCTGGGTCCAGCTCAGCTTCAGCCTTAGGTGACCCATGGTTCCCTTGGTTATAACCTGATGCTGATGAACCTCACACCAGTCCGTGCCCCCTTTCTTCTGTGCACTCCACCATCCCTTGGGAACACCACAACTCACCCTGCCCACACACAGAGCACTGTGGGCTCCTCTGACCCAAGCACACCACCCCTTCCCTCCACCACTGCATAATGGCTTCCTTTCAAAGCCAGTCTTGGAGAATGGTGACTCTCAGAGGACATAGCAAGTGGCTCAAAAAGAAGTTTTGGGATTTCAAGGGACAGGTTCAGATGCCCCATTTTGGGAAGAACAGAGCAATTTCCTCCTGCTAGACCAGCTGGTAGAGAGCTCTACTCTCCTCTGCAGCTGTGACCTGGTGCATCATGACTGTGATAGCCAAAGGAAAATAAATTCATTTGGGAGGGTGTCTGAGGTTGGGAACTATAGGGTTAAAAAAAGTCCTCTAGGGACTTGAAGATTGTTATTCCGTCCCATAATTCTGCTATCTCTTCCTAAACTCACGGCAAGGCCAACTTGTTCTCCTTTCCTCCCCCTCCAGCCTTGTGTCAGGCAGGAGCTGCGCTATTGGGACAAACATGTAAGGATAGGCCTGGTTTGGAGCCTCCAGAGGCTGTGCTTAGGCCTCTTGGACGGCAGAGGCATGGGGGCAGGAGAATTGGAGCACTGGGGATGATAGATTTAGTTTTGGGTTGGGAAAAAAATTCAGGGGGTTCGCTTATGGATTCTGTATCTGCTTTGTAATTTCTATCTGTAATTCTCTCCAAATACAATTCTGTTTTTTTTCTCCAATTCGTTTGAGAGCTTCACTCTGTCAGCTCTTTAAACCCACAACAGAGGGGACTGCTGGGCAAGCTGTTACAATGAGAACTAGGGAAAACTTAAAATAGGCACAGAGCAGCCCAGACTCCAGTTCTAAGGTCTTACATGGAAGATGCATAAAAATGAGCATCCTGACACGCCCACATCAGCATGACAGGAGTCGAAAGGATTGCGATACGAGCAGTGTTCTGCAATTCATCAGCAAGAGCCCAGCCTCAGACACAATCCCTGCCAGAACAAAAGAGCAAGAGAATGATTCTGCCCCTTGGATGGATGGATGCTGGTGCTCCGAGTGCCTGGTTTGAGAAATCCTTGTGGAGGTAATTAAAACAAAATGGATAGAGGAGATGGCATTACAAAGCATGCATCGATTCAGGCTTTTGCATGTCACAACAAAGCTGGTACGCAAAGGAGAAAGTAGAAGGGAAATGAGCAGTTCCCCCCTTTCCCTTCACACCACACAGACAAGCCTGTGGAGAACAGATGGAAGAAACAAACATTGTCTTGAGAGAGAAGTGTTTGAAGGTTGATCAGAGAGAGAAACTGAGACAGATGTCATGCTTGTGCCATGTGCTGAAACCTAGGTCTCACTCGTAGAAATGGGAGATTGGATGCAGTGCAGGACACGAGCTCTGCTCTTGAACTCAGAAAGGATGCTGGGTGGGGATAAGGAAAGCTGCCGTCCCTAATTCAAAGGACACACAGGGGATGTTGGCAGCTTCCCATTTGAAGAAGAGCAGAAAAGTGAGACCAAGTGCACAGCAGCAGAGTCCAAGCCACAGATAGATGTTGGCTCCACACGAAGCACGGGACACTGTTAACCTTGGAAACTCACAGCACTGTGAGGCTCGATTTTGGGTCGTTCCATGGCAATGGTGATGCAGTTGAGGAAAATGATCACCAGGACGACATGATCAAACATCTTGTGTGTGATGATTTTGTTGCACATCAGTCGGAATCTGCTGAGAAAGAAAAAGAATGGAAGAGGACACACAGACGACTGTTAATGCTTGGCTGGCTGAGGAGAAGAGGAGCAGCTCAACGCATGGTGGGGGAGTCCAGTGCTCCATCAAAGCAGACAAGCTACCATCTCTCAACCTCCTCCCTGGCAGAGCCATGCACTGCAGGCAGAGCTGGGCATCAACAGAAAAGGATCCAAGCTACAGAATTAAGCCACAAATTTCAAGCCCTGGTCATGTTCACAAGGGGCTTTGGGTCACTTGAAATGGAGCAGCTGCCTCTACAGCTCGGACACACGACCAGGCTGGGATTTGGGCCCCTGCCCAGTCTGTCGTGCTCAGGTTTAGCTCAGAGGAAGGAAGAAATAGCCCCAGCAAGCCCACAAGGGTTGAGAGCACATGGACCAGAGGGACAGAAGCTATTTATTGTGACAGATGGCTGTACACTGACCCAGGGTTTATAATACCAAATTACATGTCCCAGAGTCTGCTTCTGAAAATCTCTCTAATCTCTGTATGAATGAACCCCAAGGCTGCCCAGGGCCCCTCAGCTCCAGCACAGGAGGGGAGCCCTTGCTGAGCCTGGGTGCACAGCCAGAGCAACACATAGGAGAGCACAGAGCCCAGATGGCTCTGGTGCAGCTGGCCTTTGGGAAGGACAGAGCTGCGGACCTGCAGGCAAGGAGAGTACGTTTTCCGAGGGTTTTTGGGAGAGCAAGGTTGCTCTTCAGGGGAGAGGGCAGAGAACCCCAGGCTGAGAGGCATGTTTAAGAGGTCAAGGAGTGTCCCTTACTGTGATGTATGTGTACAGTAGGGACAAATTCAAACTTCTCTGCTTAACGCAGCACTTCTCCTTTGTTTCAAACTCATTGAGTGACAGCCTTGCTGAGCTCTGGCACCACTGACAAGGCAAACAATGAACCTGATAAAGCTGCAGTCATGCCCGATGCTGTGGGTCTCTGTTGTTTGCTCCTATGCCAGGGCCATGCCCATCTCAGAGCAGTTCTCTGCAGCCATCAGCTCTGTGCTGTTGGGCTGGAGCAAGGGCTGGGAGTTCTGTGAACTGACACCCGTCTGGGATGGACGGGTAGGGTGAGTTGCCGCAATGAGGGTCCCCATGTCCAGCAGCCTGCCACTCCTAGAGCACAGCTGCCTTACCTGGAGTTTGGGGCGAAGATGTAGATGGACCAGGAGTCTCTCTCTCGGCAGCAGGTGGGCAACCGCGCCCACACCCAGGCCTTCAGGCGGGCCCCTTTGCTCTAGGACGAAAACAGAAACACACCGGGAGGGAAACAGAGCTGTTACCAAACAACGCCCCAGAACTGCCAAGCGAGGGGCAGGAACCCTGGGGAGCTTTCCACTGAGCACATCTCCAAGTGCGCTCCCCAAAACCAGAGTCCATCGGGCAGTGGAAGGGGCTCTGGCAGCCAGGCAAGGGCTGTTCCAGCCCTGTGAGCTCGGGGAGTTTGGTCTTGCTTCTTCCCCTGCATAGTGACTGCATCCGGCACATGCTCAGCACAAGGACAGGCATGGCAAAACAGAAAACTGGAAATCTGCTCTGACCAGCCTCAGCACCTCCAGATACGTGTCAGATATTTGCCTGAATCTTTAAGTTTTGGGGGGAATTTTTGTGGGGTTTTTCGGTGTTTGGGTGCTTTTTTTTTAACCTTATAGAATGTTTATGTCAGAGGGTATAAAAGGAAGCAGAGAGAAGGATTCTTGTTGTTTGCTGGGCCAAGCCCTGGGTCCATGCACCCATGGAAAGCCGAGGAAATCATTTGGTCCAGAAATGCAATGGGGAGCATCTGCTTCTCATTCAGCACAGAGAGATTAGATGGGAGATTATAAAGCCAGAAGGGAACATCATGGGCAGCTTGACCTGTATGAGCACCAGCCACCCGGCTCTGGCAAATTAATTCCCACTGGGAACCACAGCATCCTCAGCCCCATGTACTCATGGTTTAGACCGTCTGCAAGGTCGCTTAAGGCCAGAGGGGCAGATTGCTAAAGCCTTGGCCAACAGGTCAGCTGAAGACATGGAAAATTGGATGTGGAGGGGAAGCTTTATCCCAGCTGCAGCAGCCTCTGGATTAGGTTTATTGCCTTCTCATCCATAGCTCTCTGAAAGGGAGGTCAGGATCTTTAATCCAATTTGCATTGCAGTGCTAGTGCCCTGAGCATGGACATGCAGCAGAAGTCAGGCAAACATCTCACCCACCAAGCTGGGGCTTTCCCAGCCCTTCCCCAGGGGGAGGCGAATGCAGAGAGTGGTGTGTGCAGTGCACTGCAATGCTTTGGTCTGCTCCTCAGCAGAAGCCCCTCCTTGATTTTATTCCTCACCACCACCTGGGTTGATTGTGCACACAGGTGGAGCATGGCTGCATGGGCTCTCTGAAGCTTTCCTCTGCCCATGTTCAGCACAACACAGAAATTGCTACTCATGCTTCAGGAGCACTTGGACCCGGGCACTGAGACACACTAGGTTATTGCAGCCTGGAAACAGGGAGGGAGGATTTATTCAGAGCCAAACTGCTAGCAATTGAAGGTATTCTGGGCAGTGAACTGGGTACTGTCAGGGTAATGGAGTGGAATGAGGAAGTGCCTTCGGTTCCGGCACACACTCAGCCAGGGGCCTCATTAGCAAGGGGAAGCAGCCACTGGAGTGTCCCCTTAATGAAAGCACTCTGTGGTGAGCTGAGCCCTTCAGAAACTGAAAACCACCTTATGAAAGCAACCAATAAAGTACTGGATCCTTCGGCACCTTTCCTCCCGCTCTATGCAAGGACAGCCTGCACCACAGCACACCACTAACTTTTGGCCATGTCTTGGCTGCTTCACATCCCTTTTCCACGGCAAGGAGTTGGAGTTGCTCCCTCGCCTCTAAGCTGCAATTAAGAGATCGTGCAGCCATGGGGCTGTGTTACCCTTCAAGCAACCTCATTAGTTTAATTACCCATAGATTTAACAAAGGTAAAGAACTGGAGAAAAATCAAGTGTCCACTCAAAGCTGTAGTGAAAGCAGTGATGTCTACCCCAGCCTCTGGACACAGAGTAACAGCTGAGGCTTGGTCCAGCTCTGTGAGCTGGAAGGTTTCCACAAGTGTCTCTTATGCAGAGCAGTTCTGATATTTACCACAGGGATTTGCAGTGAATAGCTATGCATCAGCAGCACAGAATGCTTCTTTATATTCCTTTCGTCCAATTTTAATGTCAAAGATATTTGGGGTCTGGATAACTGTTGCAGCTAAATCAGCTAACAAAGGCAATAAGTGATCTTCCATTATGTCTCTGTGCTCAGCATGTCAGAGTAAGGGTGAGCACCAGGGCTCAGCGAGGAGAGTGCAGGAGCCTGGCTGCTGCATACGGAGCCAAGTGCATCGACAGAAATCTAGACACCGAGGAATTACTCCGGATTTCCACCAGTGGAACTGTGCAGCTCAGTTAATTTGAGCCAAATGTAAGACATTTGTGAAATAAACCCCAAGCATTCCCAGCCTGGGTTCCCTCGCAAGCTTCCTCTGTGAGGTCCAGACACTCATCACTGCTCACAATTGAACTGATTGCTGCTCAGGCCCCATTGTTTTCAAATGATGGAGCAGTTCTTGGGTAGAATCACATCTGTTCCTGCAACACACCTGTACGGGATGCATAAAAACGTGAAGGGGAGAAGAAAGCTACCTCTCTGGGTATAGCTACCCAGCGTCCCCTACCACGACAGGAAGGGACCAGGGGACAGAGCGATGCTGCTTGCTGGGAGGCAGTGGTGCTGCCTCTGTCCTGCTAACCAGGCCTGCCCAGTATGCAGCCAGGAAAGCTACTGCTGAATGCTGTGCCACCCCCCACCCCCCTTTTTTTTTTAAAAGGATTTCCAATATTAATGTACTTCTGAGACAGGATGAAAGGCTGTTGGTATTAAAAGATGAGTGGTACACTCCTCAGAGTAAGGGGCCAGCTGAGATTTATAAAAGATTTATCACAAGGATGGAGGGGAACTGCTGAAAAACATTCTACAAGTGGCAGTGGACCTTCAGGCAAGTTGGAAGCCACACAGAGGCACTTGGGACTCGATTATTTAGGTTTTATATGTAGCAGGGGCAGGCTGAGAGGGTTTGGGGACAGCTGGACTACACATCACAAGAAAACATGGCAACAGGCAGTGGGGACAGGAGCTACAATTGCCACAGGCAGTGAGGCTTGGGGGAGGAGGGGACCCATTTGGTTCCAAATTCAATCTTTCCCTCACTTTCCCACAGAGCACACCACAATTTGGGTAGGAAAGCACCCAGCATCCAGCCATGTAAACAAAAAGGCCTTGCAGCAGATCCCTGATCTCAGTCACAGCCACAAGAATACACCCAGGCAGCAAAACTCCATGAAGTTTCTCCTTGTCTGCATTCCTTCCATGTAGAACCAATTTCAGTCCTTTGGTTTTATACTATGAGAGCTATCAGGGGCCTGATTCTGGGCCCTGACAGGGATGTAAATTCAGAATAGCCTCACTGAAGGCAGGAGAGAAGCACTAACATAATGGAATCTGGGGAGATCTACAAGGAGCTTTTTCACTTCCTTTTACTGTCACACAGCAGCGATCAAAACCAGGCAGCAAGGAGGGCTGGGAAGCTTTGCTGCAGAAGGGCCTGTTTAAGATGACTTTGATCTGGATATCAGCTGAGTTCTTTCTTCTTGGTGGGGCAGTTTCAAATTTGATTTTTCCCATTTAAAAAACAAACAAACAAACAAACAAAACCCCAAACCAAAAAAACAACACCAACACAAAAAACCCAACTTCCTTTCTCACTTTGTCAAGGCTGATTTAGGGGCAAAGCATAACCCCAGATGTCAGGAGGGAATCACAAAGGGTAGCTCTGCAACCTGGCAACTCATTTCCCTAATCTAAACAATACTTTTCAGTCCATCTGGTTTAGTGATTTGCAGTGCAGACAAATTTCAGAGCACAGGGAAAGGCAACAGCCAGCTGCAAATGTCCCAGTCATGGGTATACCATGATCTGGACCATGACTGATTTACCCTTTCTTGCCTATTTTTTTCCCAGGCATTTACTCCTGACTACTCCATGGGAGAGGACTGGGGGACCTTTGGCCTAGTCCCTGGATGGCTTGGCCTCAGCACACAGAAGACATCTGGTTTATGCTGAAATCATTCAACCCAATAAAGATGAGAAACAGGCACCAGTGCTGGCTGGAGCTGAAGGGCTGGGGACTTGACTCATCGCACGGTGGGAGAGCAGCGACATGACCCGTGATGCCCAGCACAAGGAGGGCAGCTGGCCTCTGATCTGGTGAGGGGAAAGGAGGAGGCTGGCAGGATGTTTGGATCAGGTCAGTTGGAAAAAGCAACAGATCTTGGAACTTAAAAAACAATCTCCACCTAGAAATAAAGGACATGGTCTCCTGATCACTTTTAATGGTGCTTTCCCCAAAACAATTACTGCTTCTTTTCTTAAAAATTCCATTTATTTTAGGGGGGTTAAGAAACAGGTTAGGACAATCAGTAAGAATCCCAGGTTGAGGCTCCATGCTGGAGATGAAAGGGGATAATTACAAGTCACAGCTAGGTGACTCCATTCTGTCAGCACTAACTCCTCCTGTTCCCTATCTGGAGAAACTGCTGCCTTTCACACCCATTCACATGCTCTAAATTCCATTTTCATTCAACAAACTACAGTAAAATCATGTCCACAAACTGCAGCCTTCCTGCTCTTGGTACCACCCTGGTCACCATCACATGCCTCTGCCCCAGACCCATGTGCTCCACCAGCAGACACCAAGCTGGCCCCGGGGGTTACACCTCAGATCCTCCCGGTTTTAAGCCTGAGGACGAGGTAAAGCAAAGCCAAGAAGTAACCTGGGAACACCCCAAACCTCCCCAGCACTGTCCTGGAAACATTCCAAGAGCACAGTCCCCACAACTATTCTGCTGCCAGCTCAAGCCCTGTTCTGCCTGCGATACAAAAAGCCTTTGGGTAAGCAGCCAAATTGCTAATAAAGGAGAGACACTTCTTGGCCCAGTGCTCCTTCGGTGGAAATGAATGCAAACCTTTGAAATCACCTCCGGGCCTGATGGGGGTGGGGAGCCAAACCCTGCCCTTCCTTGCCTGTTGCTGTCAACAGAAATTGTCTGCTGCTGTGCGTAGGGGCACAAAGCTGAATCATGGCTACAGAGCAGGGAAAGTTGCTTTTTAAAAAAGGACAAAAATAGACCCAGGAAAACAGGAATTTACAAGAGGCAGCCTTTTAGTAGAATCTGGGGAGCTTTACCATGATGTCTCCATTATGAACCACCCAATACTGCAGTGAAATACTCAATAGGATGCCAACTCCATTTTTGATGGCACTCACAGCCCAGAGACCTTGTGGTGCTCTTCTGGGCGGCTCCCAGTCTGGTTTCATGGTGATGTTGAGACGCAGTCCCTGCAATGAGCCATTGCTTTGCACCCTGATGTGCGCTCCAGGAACAGGTACAAAAATTGTCTTGACAAGAAAAAAAGCTCAAAGTGATCGCTTGGCATTTCCTTACCATGTTGCCTTCATCATCGCCGTCGTCGCAGTCATGTCGGGGGTCATCCAGGTGGAGCTGGTGCAGCAGCAGACCTGGAGAAGTCTTCCCATTGCAGTCTTGGTGCTCGGAGGAGGAGGCTCGGCTGCTGTGCATGCTGCCGGTCCGGTAGAGGGAAGGCACCTGCAGGGTGTCCTGGAGGTCAGAGGAGCTTTTTGTTTCCAGTGACTCCATGCGATGGGGCAAGGAGCCATTGAAGCTGCCGGCCCGGCTGGAGCGCTCCTCATCCGAGCTCTCCCCGTCCTCCGAGCTCTCCTTGCCCTCCCCGGAGAGCAGAGACCTGCGCTCGCCGCTCTGGCCCCGGCGCTTGAGGCTGGGGGCGCGGCTGATGCTGTTCCAGCTGGAGCGGCGGCTGGTCCGGCTGCTGCCGGCGCGCCAGGGGCTGTGCGGGGAGCTGCGGGCGCTGGGCTGCGGGAAGGACAGGGACAGGGAGAGCATCACCCCCGGGCCAGGCTGCGCCCGCGCCCGCCGGGGCGAAGGGACAGCCCCGTAAGGCCAGCGGCAGGAGGGGGTGCGGCCAGTACCGGGGACTTGAGCTCGTAGGCTGCAGGGTCCACAGAGATGCTGCTGGCCCGGCGCGACTCAAAGCCCTGCGCCACGTCTCCAAACATGGTACTCTTGGGCATGGGCATCGGCGTGGCAGCCGTGTGTATGATGAGTGGTGGGGTCAGGCTCTTCTTCAGCTCCGGGTGGTCGCTCAGGGCCATCACTACAAGACACAGGTGGATGTTAGGTGTCACACCTCAAGGGGCACATCTACAACCTGCTCTTGGACAGACAAAGTAGGTGTGCAGGGATGAATCTCCTTCACGCATCACGAGGATGTGGACCAAAAAGCCCTTCTGGAGAGCTGAGAGCCCATCATACAGCCTGGCAGGGGAGCAGGGGGACATAAAGGAGGAGTGATCCCAAGTGCCAATGAGAGACAGGACCTGATGCAGACTCTCATCTGCTGCCCCTCAATCCTCCAAGCAACACCCATCAGGCTCCAATTCTGCAAATCTCCTTGCCCATGCCAGTCTCCCGTTTCTTTTGTTCCCCGTGGCTCCTCCACCCATGCTCATCGAGAGACCTCCAAAGCTCAGACCTTGGGCTCAGCAGAGAGATGTGGCCCAAATGCCATCACGTCTGCCTCTGTCTGTATCCCGTGGTCTGATCCCACACCATGCCTCGGCTGACTCTGTCACAGCTTGGGCTATGCTGTCCTCTCCAGCAGAGCTGTTCCCTTTGGGACACGTTGTTCCCAGAAGAGGTTTCTGTGGAAGGGCCCAGCCTGCCAGGGCTGCTACTCACAGATTGGTGAGTTCTTCTTGAGTCCTCCCCCCTCATCTGGCGTGCGAGGAAAGAGATCCCCCTCGGAATCAGACTTGGAAGCATCTCCCTGGAGTAAAACAGAAGGCTTTCAGCAAGGGGGGGGCGAAGGGTCACTGTACACAGACACCCCTCTGAAAAATAGATTCTCATCTCCAACACCACAACTACATCTCCACTGAACTTTGGACCACGATGCAACACCACCTTCCACAAAATGATGCATGCAGATTTATACCACAGACTAATTCACCTCCTACCAGGAGGACAGGCTGCCTCTGGCTCCAAACATGCTCCAGAAAGGGATCAGAAAAAGCCTCTGTTGCTTAATTTTTGCTGCTGGAATTGCACACTGGGCAGATACTAGGGAAGGACAGAAATTGACCCTGCTGATCTCTTCTAATTCGTGTGTTATGGCTTGAAACTTCCTGTGTGGCTCTTTCTAGTGATGCTGTGATGAAGCAATCCATGATTTGGAAGGAACCCAAATACTGCAGCATAGTTAATGGGCACGTGTCGAGGGAGGCCCCACCAATGCAGCGAGGCTCCAGGTGCCAGAGCTTGGTAGCAACTGCCATGGGTGGTTCTTCCCTTTCCAGCTGCCATACACAACAGCAGTAGAAGTTTTGAGGATTTCAATGCCACTCCATCGTGTCAAACACTTGGGGATGAGCGAGAGCTGCCTGCTCTGACACAGCTCATCCCCGGAAGGAGCGAGAAGAGATTCACCACTCACGATTGCTTGCAGCATGGTGACCAGGCTCTCGCCTGGCCTCGTGGCATGGAGCGGATTCGGGAGGTCCCTGTGCACCCCATGGATTCTGTCCATTGGCACTGCAGAAAGGCCTTAGGGTGTGGTATAGTCAGGAGCCACCTGACAGGCAATGATGCCCACCAGAGCCACCCCCATCTCCAAGGGGGGAGCTGAAACCACTGCTCTGGCACTGGGCACCAAACCCCGTCATGAGAGAGGAGAGGTGGGAAGAGAGGGAGGATGCTGGGATGAGAGAAGCAAGCAGACCCTCATGTCAGCTGGGAGAGACCAAGGGCCACAGCAAACCCAAGTCTAAGCTGTGTCCCCAGGAGCCCTGACCAGCACTGCAGAGGTTTGGTGCTTGGGTACTTGTCAGTTGCAAAAAACCTGGAGAGGTCCCAAGTGGAATGGGAGGAGGAGGAGGCATCTGGCACAAGCTCCAGTGCCCTGCACCTGTCTGTCCAGCAAAACCCAGAGAGATGAGCCCCAGTTCTCTCCCTTGAGGTCACTAAACAGTGACAGGGTTTTTCCCCGGGCAGAACTGGACAGCCTGACTCATTGCTAAGGCAAAAGAGAGTGTGATGGCTCAGAACATCCCCTCCTAAGGATCCAGGAATTCTGTGCTATTCAGGGAAGCTCATCCAGCAGGAGATAGACTGGGAAGGGTGGGAATGCACCTTGAAAAGGACAGCAGTAAAACCAGGCTGGCCTGAACTTCACTGGAGGCCAAGTGGTGTCCCCACATGCACAGGAGCTCGAGCTGGCCATGGGTGGTCTCCCCATGGGGTGCTCAGCTCAGCTCTCAGGGGTTGCCAGGAATTACTCACTTCTCCCTAATGCCTTCTTTAAAAGTAATAAAAAACAGAAATAAGTTTATGCGATTTGTATTCCTGGAGTGCTCTTCAACAGCCCAAAGGGAAGTTTGAGGGTACACGATGAGCCGTGTGCCAAGATGGAAAAGCAGAACTACATGGGCACCTCCCATCACCTTCCCCAGCACCAAACCCCACGTCTGGAGGGCAGAAGCATCCCCTCCAAAACACCACGTGCCACACTCAGTGTAGTGCAGGCAAGCATCTTGTAGCTAGGCTGCTACCCATTACCTGTTCTTGCACTCCCAGTTTGCCTTTCTGGATAGAAAAGGGGTTGTGAGAGAAGAGGGAATTAAAATCCTTCTGGGAAACAATGGTATGCCAAGATGGACCAGCTGGTACCACAGCCAAAGCAGCCTGTACCAGCAGGGACTGACATGCTGGGACACACTGGGAAAGTCTTTTGGGCTGAGGGAAAAGGCAGACTTCTTGGCAAAGACAGGAAGGGAAGGGAGTCAGGCAGAGAAAGAAAATGTTAGAAGAAGAAGGTTTGGGGTGTGCTGTGTCTCGGAGGTTCATGGCTTCCTCAGACCTGATTGGGACCATCTGACGTCCTGACCCACACTGGAACGCAGCATCTGCCCGGGGATCCCAGCGTCCCAGGCAGCCTTTCTGGGACACGACACAGAGCAGCTGCTGCTGTCCTGCTGACCATGGGCCTCTCCCACAGATGTGTTCACAAACAGGCTTGATTCCAGGTCCCTTTTCTCCTGGGCACTCTCCTCTGGTTGCAGGCTTGCCCAGAACTCGGCATCACCACCCGCATCCCTAGGATGGGCCCAGGGATGTGTCTGTGCTGTGAAGGGGATTTGACAGCCCCACTGGAAGCCTTGCTCAGGGCAGGCATCCAGAGATGGGCTGGTGAGAGCCCGGGCTAGAGCCACAGCAGCTGCCCCAAAGCAACTACCTCAGCTTAGCTGGCTCCTGTGGAGAAGGAAGGGACCTAAAATCAAGGCTGACTTGACAATGAGGACGACAAAAAGGAAAGACAAATACCAAAAACACCCCCGAAACACCAAAAGAAACCCCCAAAGAGTGACAGCTGCTACAATGAGAACAGCACTACAGTGTGTGACCAAGGCACCATGAGAGAGACAAGCAGAGCAGGCTCGGGCTGTGCTGGGTACGTACCCACGCCGAGTTGACAGGCAGCTGAATACAGCTTAGCTGCCCACTCGCGTCTTCACGCTTGGAGAGCTCCTGAAGGAGAAACGGGGGCAGGGAGTGGGGAGGAAGGGGAAGTGGGGTTCAATTTTCACAGTTTCAACAGCAGGACTGAATGGGACATCAAAAGGCACAAGAAAGGGCAGGGAAGGAGAAGAGAAGGGGACAAAGAGCAGTGTATGGCCATGATGGAGAGTTGGGCTGGGGCACCCACTCTGATCATCACAGGGACAGGGTGGGAGATCTCAGATGGAGCAGAGCCCTTCGGAGGGACCCTCCTTACCTTTAGGTTATATATTTGAAACAGAGTTTACTGCAGCTGCCAAGTGACAGTTGTGCCAATGAAACACCAGCTATTTATTGAAAACATGATTACCATTTTTTCCCATCTGCATAATAGGATCTTTATTTATTGCATCTTCATTAAGCAGCAGTGGAGGCTTTTAATGAATGTTTGATTATCACAGTATCAATCCTCTTGCAGCCAGCTGAAATGCCTAACTTCAGGAAAGTTATCAGAACCCGCCATGAGTTCAGAACCAGCCATGAGCTCAGATTCCTCCTCACCCCTATTACTGCAGACATCCACTTAAATCAGCAAGTGCCCAAACATGGCAGGGGTCAGCAGGTAGGGGGGCAGGATCCCGTCCTGGGGGGTTCTGCCACATGAATGGCCCCAGCATCTCTTCCCAGCACCAGAAATCTGTCTTTCTCCAACCACTTGGAAAGCACGCATCATTTTTCACCTCACCGTGTTTCCCCCTCCTTGGAGAGGGCTCTCCCAACACTTCTTGGCACACTTTGGGTGCTCTCTCACAGGGCTGTGGGAAGTTACATGCTGTATCAGCAGGACAAAGGTTGTCCCACCAGCTTAGCTTCCTTCCTGCAAGGCAAGGGATCTTTATTCTGGCTGCCACATGAGAAGCAAAACTCATCCCACTCTAGGTTGAGATGAAGAGTTTAAGAAAGGCCAATCAGCCTTAGGATCTGGATGTCTGGACAATGGTGCCTTGCCAGTCATGCAATGGACACTGAATTTAAATTCTCTAGTTGTAACAGAGAGAAACATGGAAAAGGCAATAAAAGAGACAGCATGGAAACACTTTTCCTTCACAAGGAACATCCCACTGGGACAGACAGGAATGCACAAGGTGAGAGATGCAAAAAAATCCCATCCAAAATCCCTGTTGTGGGAGAAGGGACTTTTCCTTCCCATTGTGAAGCCCAGGAGGAGTGAAAGTCCATATCTGTCTAAGGATGCCACATCCAGAGAGCAGGCAGTGTCCTGCAGAGGGAAGGATGGAGGGGCTGGAGGACCAGGGTGCCAGGGAGGAAAGGGCACAATAGAGGGAAAGGAGTAAACCCACCAGGTGAGGATGGCTGGAGACAAGGGGATGTGACACTCGGAGGGGATTACCAATGGAAGAATCCACTTCTGAGATAACATTATTAGGAAGACTCTTGGGAGAAGAGCTTTGTGCCTGACAAAGAGTGAGTCATTGCTTGCTTCAGAGAGAAGTCCCTAGGGTAGAGACCCAAAAAGTCAGGCAGCAATTTCGAATTAGCAGCTCAATCAAAGTCCCCTGCTCACCTTTCCTGCACCGGCACCAGGCTGGAGTTACATGGGAGAACAGGTAGTCAAAAATCAACAAAAGTCCTGCCTGTGTCTTTTGACAGAGAAGCAGGTTACCAAAGGAAAAGAAAGAAGGGGGTGGGGGTGTAAAGCAACTCAGCTCTGCAGAATATATTGCTCTGCATTTGAAGTTTGGAACAGGTCCTTTTTGTTTCTCAACTGCTTATATACATCTGCTGCCTAGCAACTGTGGCTGCAAAGCCACACACTAAAATTAACGAGGTGCTAGTAGATCGAGGAAAGGCACTCAAGGACCAGGGAGATAAAGGCAGCAGCCCCACGGCTGTATTTCAGCCCAGAAGCCTGAAGGAGAATGGAAAAACCCCACGAACCCAACTCCGAAGGGCCCAGTGCAATCACAGAGGCAGACACCAGGTTTGTTTACAGCAAGAGCTGATCTCTGTTAATTCTGCTTAGGAGAGGACCCTTGGTGGGGGCTGTAGCTAGCGAAAGGCAGGAGATCAGCCTGCGAAGCTACACACCAGCAAAGCTGCATCTGCGTCAGACCTGGCCTGACCTCCAGCAGGCTTCTGCTCCCTGTCTGCTGCGGGAAGCTCACACCAAGCCGAGGGCTCTCTTGATTCCATTGCTATTCACTGGAAGAAGGGAGAGAACTCAGGCTCACATGGACAGGGAAGGAAGACGAGTGTTTAAGTGCCATTGTCAGAGCCTGAAATACTAGCCAGCACTGTCATCACTCACCGGTTACAGAAACCTGCTGCAAGTTCGCTGATTGGGCAGAACTGGCCAGAGGGGTTTGACCTCTGGGGGCTGCACTGCACCCGTTCGCTGTTCTCGCCTCTCAAGCCCAGCAGGAGCACCGGTGGCTCCAGCCTCTCTCAGACCTTTCCAGGATCTGAGGTGACTCCCTGTCTCACACTGCCCTTACAGCACATTTGCAGCTTAAATGGAAATGCTGCAGCTGGCTCAGCCCAACCCAGAGCTGCCTCAGCACAGGAGAAGCTGAAAGCAAATCTTGGGGGGCTGCAGGTGATTTCCCAACTTCAGGGGAGACACAGCCTCAGGAAGGTGGGATCACTCTTGGGATCACTCACAGCACATGAAAGCAGGGTATGGATGCCCAGAGGGTTAGGTTTTGGCCACAAAGTGAGGACGGGGTTGGGGCTGCCCAGGGCGGGAGGTGGCAGCGAGGAGAGGATGTTGTGGCATGAAGCACCAGGTTGAGGCAGGGACCAGAGCTATCATTTCCCTCCAGGGCCAGAGCTGGAGAAGGGGTTGCTGTATCTAACTTCTTCATCCTCTCCTGCAGGGAGCCAGGGCAGGCAGTGACCTCCTGCATTGGTGACCCATTTCTGAACTTAGCAGACAGAGGCTCACCTTGGAAGCCATTGTCACAAGCAGACGCAGAGTATTTAACCTCTCACAAGGGGACCTTGTGCTGCTCGGGAGAACCTGGCAGTGACCTTCCCTTGAATGAACGGGTAGTGGTGGGGGTTGCAGACAGAAACAGCTACAACAGTAACAGTCAAAAAAGAAAAGCACCAACATGGTGCATTTCTCCTCCAAACCTCCTGGCAGGACTCCATTAATTTAACTCAAAACAGTAGTAAGAGTAGTTCAGTGCCTGGTTGCTCACAGGGTAGGAGGAGACTGTGACACAAAAGCAGCAAATCTGAAATAATATTTAGTCACCCTAGGATGCTTACAAAAACCAGAGAGAGTGTGTAGAAGCACAGCTTGTACAAGCAGACCCCAGCAGCAGCTGAGGGTTACATTTTACCTCCCCAACCCCCTGGGTAGGCTGAAAATGTCCCTTCCCTTCTCAGGCTCTTTGACAAGTGGGCAATTTCTGCAGCGAGCCGGTGAGCAGCGTGGGTCCCCTACTCACAGGCCCAGGTGACATGCTCACTTGCTCCGAGCCACACAGCTGGGCAGACAGGGGAACAAAAAAAAGAGGCTGAGCTCAAAGCTAAGGGTCCACCTGCCCTTTCATGAAATCCTACAAAAATCCAGGATACCCCACGGAAGTTCCCAGCCTGAGAACTGTACTTTAAACTGTGCAGGGCACGGCAGGGCTGGAAATGGAAGCAGCTCCATGAATGCATGCCGTCAAAAGAGAGAATCACATCTCTAATCTTTTAGCAGACTGCCCAAGTTTGCAGGAGGGGCTTCAAATCTGGCTGCCAAACATGGACAAAGCTGTTTCAATGGCCCTGTCTAGGCAGCAGGCACAGCCACAGTGCCTGACTCACCGCTGAGCCCCACTCCTGCGCTAACACAGCAACGCTGCACTGAGTCCTGCCTTCAGAGGGCTCCTGCAGGCACCTCTGCCATGCCTTAGAAACAGAAGCAAGAGGACAAGAGAAAAGAAAGAGACTAAGCACTTTCCCCTGCATCTTTCGAATGCCACTCCTGGAAATGTATTGCTGTCCAGCTCAGATATCAAATTCCAGGATTTGGAGGCCCTGAAACTTTAGAAGAAAGCAAAGGCACAAGCACTGGACATTACCTCTGTCTGGAAACCCTCCACCAGGATGGCCACCAGCAAATTAAAGAGAACATAATTCCCAAAGGTCATGAGAGCGATGAAGTAGAGAGCAGCCCAGGAGGAGGTCGATGCCATGCCATTGTAGAGGACCTTGTTCCAGTCTTCCTGGGTCAAAATCTGCAGAGGAAGAACGGAAACACTAGAGGATCATGTGCTGTTCTCCCCAAGCCTGGATAGTTAGCTCTGCTTTGGATGGGCTTCTGAGCATCCTGCTTTTGGGGTGTCCACTGTAGCTATAACTACAGGAAGACAAACCTGGCCCATCTTCTGAGCCAGAGAAGAGACAGAACCAAAGCGATCATTACTCAGTAATCAGTTATGGGCTTAAACCAGACACTGTTCTTTGTCAGGATATCACTGCAGATATCTCTTCTCACTGTCTCCATCCTCTGAATGACATTCACCCACCCAGCCCATGTCCTGTCACTGAAAAGCATCCTGCCTCTGCATCCCATCCTCATCAGCCCTCTGGGGAATAGTCTGAAAACCCCTGAGTTCCCACACTTGTGTCTGTGGCTCCTTTCCCTTCCAGGGCAAGGAGCTTCACTAAACTCTGTCAGATGCCTTGGAATACAGCTCCATGCCTTACATCCCCAAAGCACGCAGGAGTTGTGGCGCTGTCCCTTCGGTACCTGGAACACGGTGACGATGGCCCAGAGCAGGGAGTCGAAGTTCTTCCTGTCGGGTAGCGTGTCCCCATCCCGCTCCGAAGCAAACTTGCAGCCAAAGAGGTGCATCCCCAGGATGCTGCAGGGCAGGGAAGGTAGGGGCTCAACAAGAGGGGCAGAGGACCAACCAGGATGCCACTGCAGGGCTGGTAGCTTCCCACTGCCACTTGGGAAAGGTTTTGCACTTTTAAAAAAATTTAATCATTCTCTGGTTGAAAACCACTGTGGGTGACTGACCCAAATCAGCTGGGAATTTGGGTCAAATCTGTCAAAAAGTTTCAGCCAAAATTGAAATTGCCACTTTGTTTCTTTTTAAGTCAAAATACTGTGTTTCAACATTTTCTAAACAAAATGTTTTGACTTTCTGTTTCGCAACACATTTCCAGTAGAATATGCTTCAAATGAGTGAGGAAGACAGAAAAGGTTTCTGTGAAATGCCTGGATAAGACATATCAGGGGACCCAAAGCAGCATATGCAGTTTTGACAAGAAAACACAACACCTTTTGCTTTTGATTCATACTAAAGGAATGATCTGATTTCCCCTGCTTTCAGCCAGTAACTTGAATAATAAAATTATTTACAGCTCTGCTGAGCACTGCAGTGGCAAATGGTGGGTTTGGAGTGTAACATCCCAGGGGGCGAAGGGACACTATTCCATGGAAGAGAATGGCTTTCCCCAGCCTTCCTAGCACCTGGATTGCTGGAACACCAAAGAGACAGGATCCTCTCAAAATCTAGACCAAAATTCCAAAATCCAGGGCTGTGCCAAGCCTGTTTCTAACATTTCCACTTCTCAGAAGAGGCTACGCTAGAGCAGCAGCACCCCCATGTCTGGCTGGACCAGACACCACACCCTTCCTTGGCAGGATTTTGTCACCAGGCTTTCTGCTAGTCAGTTAGTGATGGGTCCGCTGCCTCGGGGTATCATGATATCGCAGTATCACAGTATCACCAGGGTTGGAAGAGACCTTAAAGATCATCAAGTCCAACCCATCACCACAGACCTCAAGACTAGACCATGGCACCAAGTGCCACATCCAAACGCGCCTTGAACACCTCCAGGGATGGTGACTCCACCACCTCCCTGGGCAGCCCATTCCAGTAGCAAATTTGGGTGATGCCTAGGGAGCAACCAGTGGAAGATCTGCCTTGTAAACCACCTTGCAAAGACATGTCTTGTTTGGCTACAGTTAAGAGAATTTAGTCAGAGCAGCAAGCCCCTGCCGGTGCTGCTCCTGGGACCATTCAACCCAGCCATGTCCTGGTGTGGACTCTTCCACCTCCTGACTTTGCCATGGGATCCCACCTGCAAACCTGGAGCAACCTCAGGACATGTAATCAGTAGCACTCACCTAAAAATGAAGATGAAGAGCATCAGCAACATGCAGAACGTGGCCACATTGTCCATGGTCTTCATGAGGACTACCAGCTGGCGCTGGAGGGCTGGCATGAAGCGGACCAGCTTCAGAACCCGCATGAGCCGAAAGGTGCGCAGCACTGAGAGCCCCCCGCCTTGCTGGCCCACGATCTCCCACACGCTGAGGGAGACAGAAAGCTCATTGCAGGGTGAGGAGACGAAGCCTAACACAAAGTTATGGAGAAGAGGAGGCAAAGGGAGGGTGAAATTCAGAGAGAAGGTGGATGGAAAGTGGACGGAGGCGCTGTTGGTGTCCCTGGTGAGCTGGACTACATCCAGGCTTGCAAAGAATAGAGTCCTGCTTGTGTCAGAGCCACACCTGCAAATTCACAACTGAGCTGCAGAGGCAATCACAGCCTTTGCACACGCCAAAAAGCCAGAGAGCTGCTTCATTGGGCACTGGGTGTACCACCGGGATCTTGGACGCCCCAGTGCATGCGGACTGGTAGTTTTCTCTTCGGGCCTCTCTCTAAAATGACCATAAAAAAAAACCCTATTATCAGTCATGGCCCAGGGCATCCAGTAACATGTCCCAGGGAGGGATTTGTGCCCACTCTCCACTGCTTTCTGTTTAACTAAACAGCCAGATGTGGGGAAACACACAAAGAAAGGTCTAGCTTTGTACCTGATCACTACGATGATCCCATCAAATATGTTGTATGGGTTCTTAATGTAGCCAAAAGGACCATAAACGAGGACTTTCAACAGCATCTCCAGGGCAAAGAGGCTTGTGAAGACTATGTTGCTGATTTCCAGAGCATTGGTAAGCTCCTCTGGCTGGGGAAAGAAGAGGAGGGGAGAGAGAGAATAAGCAGCACAGCTCCATATCCAAAGTTACAGATGGAAATAGAAAGAGCCCTGAACTGCAAGTGTAGGAGAGCCAGTGGTGTAGGAAGAAAATAGCAACAGTTCACTCAAAGCCCAGGAGAGAGAAGAAAATCCTTGTCACAGTATTTAAGGTTCAAACAATTGCTGTGAGCTGAGCAGGTCAATCCAGGCTCACAGTTCTGGCAGCACTGCAGCAGGGGTGTGCAGGAGCGTTCCTGCTGCCGCAGCCCCCAGTCTGGCTCACACCACTGCACCCAGAGGCTCACAGCCTCTTCAGACTGTCTCAACACAAGGTTTGAGCTCAGGTTCTCCAAAAGCAGAGATCCAAGGTGGTTATCCTGGTTTCAGCTGGCACAGGGCTAATTTTCCCTCTGGCGGGTAGCACAGCCCCATGCTTTGGATGCAGTGAGAGGACAGCGCTGGCATCAGACTGATGTTTCTGTTGGTGCTCAGCACCACTTGCCCTGCCTCAAGGACTTCTCAGCTTCCTGCACTCTGCCAGAGAGCAGGGGCACAAAGAGCTGGGAGTGTGCATGGCCAGGACAGCTGACCAACGGGATGTTCTCTGTCACAGGATATGGTGCCCAGGACATAAACTGGGAGGAGCTGGCCACAAGGAGAAGGCATGCATCGGTCAGCAGGTAGGGAGCAGTTGCATTGTGCATCACTTGTCTTTCTGCTCTTGGGGTTTAAGCCTCTCTTTTTGCTATGCTCATTTCCAAGGCTGTTACTGCCATTACTTTATTTCAGTGGTCGAACTGCTCTCATCTCAGTCCATGAGCTTTACTCTTGTTCTTGCTTCTCCTCCCCATCCCACTGCAAGGGGGCGAGTGAGCAAGTATCTGGCGATGTTCAGCTGACAGTTGGGGTCAAAGCACAGCAATGATATCACTGGAATGGTTCAAGAAACCTCATTACCAGGAGGTCCCAGATACTGCCAGATGAGGAAGGGCCTGACCCTGGCATTCCAGACTGGTAATCTAAAAATAGAGGTATGAAAAAAACACACAACCACACAACTTAAATGGACTGTACAAATGCTCCAGAGTACAAATGCTCCAGCTCCCAACATTGAACAGCCCCTGTTAAAAGCAGGTGCCTGTAGGAGCACTGAGACAGAAAGTGATAAACAGGCTGAGAACTGGAATGTCAGGCTGCATCTGAGGGCCATTTCAAGCAAACCAAACCCTACATCAGCCTACAAAAAGTGCCAGCTGACTGGCGAGTGCCTAGCGCCAGGGCAAGATGTGTGCTGTGATCATCACCACAGCGATGCTGCTGGAATGGTCACATGTTCCTGGGAGCTTTGCTCCTCATCCATCAGCACCACTAACCTGGGCCCTGACAGCTGATTTCCACTCCCTGTTTCACCCTGCCAGATCTCAGCAGCCCTGAAGGCACAGCACAGTCAATGCCTGGCTGCACCAGCAGTGCCCAGCACCCCCCATATCTTGTTCCCATGGGAGCTGATGTGGGAAACCTGAACAGGCCAGCAGGGACTGAGTGTCCATGGTGTGGGTTAATAAAACTTGCGCTTCCTAAGCACCTCCTGCTTGGAGATGGCACTGGAATTAATCAATCCAGGTGGGAGGCACCAGCAGGGCAACGCTGGGTGATGTGAGGATCCACTGCAAGCATGGTTCAGCTGTGGCACCACACAACAGCTCTTCCATGAGCCCTCTGTAAACACTGGATTTTGTTTCCAGGACACCTCATCTCACTGGACACTGACAGTGTCCTGGATACATCACTCCCTGTTAGCTCTCTGCTGGTATGGTGTCCATTTGAGGTTGTATCCAGACAACACCCTGATGAACTCTGGCAGAACGTGGAACAGGAGCAGACAGGGCAGCCTCCCATGTAACCACCACAGGCACCCACCCAGACGTGACCTTGCCTGACAAGGTGTAAGACACAGCGAGGAGGGGATGTCCTTTGCCACCTGCCTGGCACCAAGCAGGGCACCACCAGGATGGGGCAGCAGGACGCAAGGGAGGATGTCCCCAGGTACTGACCATTGCCTCAAGGGGTGACACACACTGCTCTTCCCTGTGCCAGGAGCTCCAAGGTGTCTGCTCAGCAAGCAAGGCTGTGGGCAACAAGTGGAGGAAAAGGGGAGGACAGGGTCTGGGGACATTGGAAGCCAAGTCCAGGGGTTCCCCAGCTACATTGCTGTGTGATGGAGTGCAATCAAAGTGCACAGAGCTTCTGCTCCTGCCTCCCTTCTGCCAGGACCCATATAAAGAACAGGCATGGCATAGGCTCTTCATCGTCATCAGACCTGCACCCAGTGGCATGGGCATGGCTGGCCTGAGCCCATCCATCCCTATCTCCCTCTTGGCCAGGAAGCAAGCTCCAGGATGCAGGCAAGCCTTGTTGTGCCCCACCCCTGTCCCTAGGGACGTCAGCACAAAGGAGCAGAAACATTCCAGAGTCTTTCCTCTCTATCTTGCTAACAATGAATAGAACAGAAAAATCACTGTCTCGCCACAGCGCAGGGGGAGGGATGGGGTGGTTGGACAAGAGGCAGATTCCTCCTGATCCCAAGGGCTCTTCTTCTGTGAGAGGCTCCAGAAGATCATGAAAAGTTCTAAGCCATTTGAAGGGCTGCAGAAGAAACCCTTCTGAAAGCATTGCCATGGTAACCGAGGAGAAATAACACAGAAAGAAAATACCAACCTCAGCTATTTCACAGGAAACATCACTAGCATTTTACTGACTCATCACTTGCAGATTTTAATATATATACAGAAGAAAAAAACCAAGTGGGTCAAAGACAAGATTTCCAACTTGCTCCACTGCGACCCTCTCCACCTTCTGCATGGGTGCCTGCACACCAGGGCTGCCTAGGCACAGAAGCCAGATCACAGGTCCTGGGGCAAACCACAGCCAGTGCTGATGAACGGAAGCAGCTATTCACTAACCACATGAGGGTCCTTTTTTTTGCCCTCTCCCACACCTGATTCCCCATCATTTACAGTTCGTGGCTGTGTCCTTGGCCAACCTTCTCCATGTTATGCCCACAGGGCACCCACGTTATTCCCCTCCCTTCCTTGGTGCACCTGCTGAGCCACAACCACCCAAAACACTCCCTTGGTTCCCCTGGGGAAATGCAGCCTCTCCTAGCTCCAGAGCCTCTCACTGCTTCATGGGCAGAACCTCAGGCTATGACATCCTCAGCCTTTGGGGCTCCTCAGGGGCGGTTGAGCTCTGGTGACTGTCCTGGGTCCCGCAGCACAAAGTTAAGCCATGCTTGATCAGAGGTTGCCTCTGCTCGCCCTGCACCAGACCGGCTAAACCTCTGCTCCTCTTGGGGATGAAGATGTGGAAGGGGCAACATGCTCAGGCCTCGCTGTGCTGCAGGAGGGTTGCTGGGAAGTTCAGGATTTGCTGGCAATCATTAGGAGGAAATGACTTTGGCAGATGAGTGAACAGGCCCAAGATCATCTCAGCACTGCATGGGGAGAAGGATTTTGCTAGGGCCTGAGTGGAGGCTGAGCACATCATGCCGTGGCAGGTGGTGCTGTAAGAAAGGCAGGAGAGCAGCTTTCATCTGGGAGGAAGCAGAGCTGTCTGCACAGGACAGACCTTGCTTCCACCCTCACTCATCTCCTCATCTGTCAATTGCTCTTTCCCATTCAAATCAACAGAATTCCCTTCCCACCCAAGAAGAAAGGAGCTGAGTCCTGTGGACATGACACCTTCTGGTGCAAGACCTTCCTCTCCACCACATCCGTGTTGAGCAGTCACGGCCACCAATTGAATTCTCCAACCCCAGCTGCCCATATAGGGGTGTGCACCATGGCCTCCTGCCCACCTAGAGCCTGGAGTACATATGAGGGGATGAGCCCCAAGCACAATGGAGAACCTCATCAACCAACCTTGAAGAGATCTGCCCTGCACCAGGAACAGGATCTGGAGATCATGGTCTCCACCCCCAAGCCCAAGGGCTGGGCTCCCTTTACCACTCTTAGGGGGCACTGCTGATAGTCTTGCTTGAAATTCTTATGTCTCAGTTTGAGATTTCTGGATACTGTCTCAGAAAATGCAAGAAAAACATGAACTGACTCATCCCCCTGCCCAGGTTTCAGAGGTGCTTAAGCTGAACAAAAGCTTCATTTCCTCTTGGTCACACCTTGTAAGTACTTGAGATTTAAAGCTCTCTATTTCTAGTTAATCTAAACCGAGTTTGAAACTTATCTCCCCATTTAGTGCTGGAGAAGTCACTGGAGGAGTGAGGAAATAAAAAGGTAAAGCAAAAAGCTATGCCTGTGAAGCTGCTGCAGAGCTCTGCTGATGCCAGGGTGCTCTAGCACTGTCTCCAATGCTGACCCAGGAGTTGGTCCTTTCCTAACACCAGCAAAAAAACAATTACAACAAAGAGTTGAAATCCAGCAAAACCGAGGGAAACACTCAGCTCCTATCCCTGCCCTTGCTGGGGGCTGAGACCAAGGGGCTCTGTGAGGACTCAGGTGGCAGCAGGGCAGAGTCATGAGCACCATCAGCATTGGAACCAACCTCTAGCAGGAGTGACAAAGAAAAAAATGGACTGATACCTGGGAAATCACCGTCAGCCAGCAATCAGGAGCACCTATAGACAAAAGCATTTGCTGGTGCAACCTGAGGATGCTCCGCAAGCTCTACCTGAGTTTGCTGGATCCCACCCAAAGAGAACTGCCCCACAGGCAAAGCAGGACCAGAACATGGTGCCTGGCTCTCTGCAGCCAGCAGCCATTTCTCATCTGCACAGGGATGAAGCAGACATCATCTTCCCATTCCACCAAGATGGAGTCTTCTGAGTGGTGCCTGAGCAGAGATAACAAGAGGGTACAGACAGCAGCTGAAACAACAGCTGTAAGGATAGGATCTGAGGCAGCCCAAGTATTGCCAGCCTCAGAACTAGATTAATAGGGGAAGGACTGACACGGTCCCCATCCAGGGAGCTGAAGAAAACTTTAGTAGATGTCAAGGAATCCACATAGGCTCCTCCCTAAAGCATGCAGGGAACAGAATTATCTGATAAAAAACCTCATACAGTTTCCAGTCACTTGAAATCTGATTTAATTTTCAAACCATTCAGTCTCCAGACCCAGGATAAAATTTGCTTCCTAGGCACAGCCCATTAATTTTCATGACTACAAGGGCCATGGCCCCACTGTATTTTGCACAGCGCTTTGGAAGAGCTTCCTCAGCGTGTCAATTAAAGCACATCAGCTCCTACAAGACCTCATAAAGCTCTCACATCACTGAGCAGAGGAAGAACCCTTGAGATCCTTAAGAAGAACTTCCCCCAGTGACAAATGGAGCTGGTTCTGCAGTCGGTGATCACAGAGATTAACAGCTCTGATGACTTGTGGTGGTGTTGACTTGGTTCCTCTAGTCTTCAACAACTAACACTTAACAAAAATAATTTCTGCTTAAGCAGGAGCTACTTGAATCCAGTACATGCAGATCTCTATGGCATCTCCTTTCTCTATTGGGCAAAGGCAGGAGAGTTGAAGGAGGGGAACCCTCACTGCACTGTCAAGGTTTCAATGGCTTGGAGAAACTGGCACAGGTCTAGGGAGATGTGTAGTGGAGTTAGAGACAAGGGACATGCACCAAAAAAAGATAGTAAATGAACATGGAACCAGGTCCTGGGAAGAACCAGGGACAGAGAGAGATTGCCTGGCAAAAGGCTGCCTTAGAGATTGAAGGGATGCACAAGAGCCCCCATGAATCACAGCTCAAGCAACCAGAGATTTCACCACCAAGAAAACACAGGCTGTGCTGCTGAAGTCATGGCTGAAGTAAAGCAGCTGGGGCACAGGTTTGAGGAGGTGCAGCTCCGGTTTGCATCCATATGTGGTATAGAGAGGCCCTGGTGCAGCACCAGCTGCTGCCTGCATGCAGAATGGGGTTTCCAGTCCCTGCCCTTGCAGGAAATAATTCCAGAGGTGTAAGACACACTGAACATGTCTTTCAGAAAAAAAGATTCCCTTCCTTCCTGACTTGGAGGCCTGACACAAACCCACGCACATGAAAAAAGTCAAAATGTAGATGTCCTGGACTGACCTGCTGTGGAGCTGAGACAGTCGGAGGCAATACAGTGTCTCCTACAACTACCTTACACATCCAGGCAACATGCACCTGCAAGTCCCCACTGATCCCTGAATCCTCCACAGCTTCCTTGGGAGGCAAAAGAGCATTCAGTGAGATCACATTTTGGCACACAGAGATGTCAATGCAGCAGCCCTCACCTGCCCAAAAGGTCTGCAGCTGCCCTCCACCACTGCTGTAGGCAGCCACAAAATCTTCAATTTGTCTTGAAGTTGCTGGAGATTTAGATGCTCTTCACACCAAGTCCTAAGAGCAAATGCTTTTGATACCTAAAACATCCTGATTTCTTGAGGCAGAGCTCACAAATTGATCCAGACCTCCTGCACTCCAGCCTGCCCAGTCCTCTGGACATTAGCACAGGCTCAAGCACCCCAAGACCCTGGCTGTCAGCCTACCAAATCCCTGCTAGCCAGCTGCATTACACCACTTCTGCACAGAGCAATCAGTTTTTCTTTCCACACAGAGAAATCAATCAGTGAGTGTCACCAATAACTTTTAGTTACCTTCTTCCCTGCACCCAGGCAGAAACAGCAGTACACCAATACCATTCAGGGACTACCACAAATCCTTGAGCCTGAGTCTAATGGTACCTCCGCACTGCAGGTTTCCTAATGCTGCTGCCACTACTGACCCTTCACCTCCCCTCTCCATCACCCTGGACACTGCAGGATTTCCTGTCTGCTCGTGCTGATCAGCAAGGCTCCCACGTTCTCCACCCTCTGCTGTTTGCACAAACACCACTCAGTTCCTTTTGTCAGGGACTCCCTGTGGTGTTTGGGCACAACTACTTGATGTGCCCATGCTGCAGGGGTGTTCGATTCCAGTGGCAGCAGCCACAGCCTCACATCAGCTGCAGCGTGTGTGCTCGAGTCCTGCAGCAGGCTGCACCGGGAATGCACTTGAGATACTGTCACAGGCTGACACTGTTCCTGCCTTCTGCAGATGCAGCCTGTACACTTGGTTTATGGCACTGCTGCACTTTGAATTCCTACAACACCTTGCTGGAGCTGAGAATTCTTCACCACCCACCCTCCTGCTAGGGGGACATCAGGTATCACCACTTCTCACTTCCTTGAAGAACTCCCCATGGATGATGATCCTTTCCTCCTTGGGTGCTGTCCTAAAGAGTCATAGAATTGTTTAGGGTGGAAAGGACATTTAAGATCATCAAGATCAACCCTTAACCCAGCACTGCCAAGTGCACCACTAAACCAGCACATCTTTAAGATACCTCCAAGGATGGCAGCACCACTTCTTCCCTAGCAGCCCATTCCAGGGTTCAACAATCCTTTCAGGCAAAAAACAATTTCCTAATGTCCAGTCTAAATCAATCTTGGCACAAATAGAGGCCATTTCCTTTTGCCCCATTGGTTGTTACTTGGGAGAGGAGACTGACCCAAACCTGGCTCCAGCCTCCTTTCAGGGAGTTGTTGAGAGCCAGAAGGTCTCCCCTCAGCTTCCTTTTCTCCAGGCTAAACAACCCCAGTTCCCTCAGCTGCTCCTCACAAGACTTGTGCTCCAGACCCTTTGGCAGCTTCCTTGCTCTTCCTTGGGCATGCTCCAGTGTTCACCTTGCCACCTCCAATTTGCTTTCAAGAATTCACAAAAGGTTCTGTACTTCCTTAAAAAATATCTGAGGTTTGGAACACTGTAGATGCGAGTCCCCACAAGCTGCAGCCATGGATCTGAACCAAAGGCAGTTCCAGGGAAGTCTCTCCTTACATTAACGATGGCAGAACAGCACAGAGGCGGCAGCTGATATCCAAGCACTGTTTATGCAGGAGGATGTGGGGAATAGTTTGCACAGCTCGAGTTCAGGCGAGGAAACCCGGAGCAGCCAGGCAGCCCGGCAGCCCAATGCAAACCAGATTTTAAAAACAAAAAAAAACCAAAACCAAAGCTCTTCCTCAAGGAAGGCCTTGCTGAATTCTTTCCCCTGCTGAGGAGTCCAACATCACGCCTCACACTGAATCCTTTGCATTTCAACCCAAGGAAGGACTTGGGAGAGGGGGAAAGAAAAAAAAAAAACAACAAACCACCAAAAAACCCAAAGCATCACGTTATGGAACAGGGCCTGGCTCCCAGCCACAGCTGGGGGCAAGCAGCACAGACAGCCTCTAGATCAGCACCACATTCTGCTCCTGCCCTGTGGCAGAGCATACTCTCACAGAGCCCCATCCATATGAACCCAGGGCACAGCAGAGGCTCAGCTTCCCTAAAGCAGATCCGCAATTGGTTCAACCCTGTCTTTAAAATCCCCTGGAGTCTGCCTCTAATTCACCTTCATGTTTCTCTCCCCAAAGCTAATAGTTTCTACCTGCATTTTGCTTCAGCTCTGTAGAAAAACAAACTACTTAGCAGTCATATTAATAATCCGCAGCAATCTGGTTGTCATTTCCCTGATGGAAAATTTCACACCGCTGCCCAGCAGCCGTGATGTGGTGAGAGCTCTGAGTACCTCACACTGCTCCACTCTCCTCCCAGCACTCACAAGAAAGGCCAGAGTCAGAGCTGGATGGGGGGGGATGGGCACAAACTGAGGGTTCAGCCTGGTCAGGTGTACCTACAGCTTCAGGTACATGCAGAAACCACATAGCAGGAACTTGATGCTGAGGGATAAAGTCAGCAGGCTCATGTCAGGAGCTATGGGGAAACCCAGTTTCTGAATCTCCAGCCACACGATGAAAAGTTATTAGTCCACAATGACCTTACAGCAGAAGGTGGCCTACGGAGAAGAGCTTTGGGGTGGTAGGTTCTAAGGAAGCAGATGGACTCCCAGGGATATGAACTGCCTTCGCGGTCTGCACTCAGCAGCCTTGGCCACAGATGCACGCTCTGGTCAGGTCAACTGACGGGTGAACGGAAGCAAACAGCAAGAGGCTGGGGCCAGTGTTTCATACTCTAAATTTCCACACATTTTGATGTGCCTTCAAAGAAACACCTTCATCTTAAATATCACAGCCTGCCCTACTCTGGTTATAAGCCTGTCAAGCAAGTAGCTGAAAGACTGCTTCAACATTCTAGGCACCATCTTCAATGGACAAGCAGGTCCCTCCAGGATGTCTGTCCCACCATGAGATGCAAAGCCTCCAGAGAAGCATATTTTCTCCCATGGCTATAATGTGGATCTCAGCTGATCAGCTCCTGTGTTCAAGTCCAGGCTAGTAGCCCCAGAGATGCAAAATCCCACCCAGCACTGCTGGGGACAGATGGAAGGGCAGAAGCCTTCCTCCTCCCAGGGTAACCACGGGCCCATCCTGTCACGCGCAGCAGCTGCCAGGATGTCCTCTCCCCTCTGGCAATGTGCTGGTGAGCAACAAAAGACACATGATGTGGCACCATAAAACACGTCTTGAAGGTAACTCTCCTAATACAGCCCAGTGTGCCCAGGTTGGCCTCATGTGAAAAGCCCAAGAGGCAAATATTCACTAAATAGACAGAGACCCTAATACAGAAAGTCACAGTCAGGCACTCCTCAAGTTCCCCCACATCTTTGCAAACATCAGCCAAGGAAGGTAACTATGGTGTGGTTATCAGCTGCACTTCTAGGAAAGGCTCTTTTAAAGAAAAAGTAATAACCATCACGTGTTGGAGGTTACAATCCCTGCAGAAAGGCCTGGTCCAGCCTTTGCCCCCACTAATTCCTGCTTTCATAACTGCCAGATTATGGAGCTGCAGACTGTAAACCTCCCAAGATCAGAGAGACACCTCTCTGCTCCCTGCTGCCACTCCCAGCAGATTAGCTCCTGAAGCCAAGCTCTGCTATTCACTCCCAGGGCCTGTAAGGGAGGAATCTGGAGCAGCAGCAGTTTCAAAATACCCTCAAAGATAGCCACCACCCATGATACCTGGAGTCCACCCACTTTTATCAACTCCCCCCACCTTCCTACCTAAAAGTCACCATGAAATTCTGCCTGTTCCCATCCAGTTGCCTACCAGGGCTCACTACTGGCCAGGGCAAAGGCCAGCACTCTGTTTTCCAACTTCCCCCAAGACAAAGAATTAAGGAGCTGTGTTGCCTTTAGGGTGGTTGATGGTGGGAGCTTGCTCAACCACCCGTCCCCAGTGGGATGGTCCTTCTGGTATATGTAATGGTGGAAGGTTACACCAGCATCATCCAAAGATGCTTCTGATAAACAAGCTTTGTCAGTTCACCCCTTGGACAGTCACAGGAAAGACAAGTTGGATCTGCTTCCACCTCATCCTCAGGAAGTGATCTTCCCAATGTCATTAAAGGTGGAATCACTCAGGCTTCCCTGCAGAGCTCCCACCAAGGGCAGTACATGAAGGATTTCAGAGCATGTCACCATTGGATGTGTACTGAAGAGAGACGTTTGCCAGCCAGGCTGCACCAGGCATCAGGGAGAAGGCACTGGCTGGAAGGGACACATTGAGCACAGCCACAGCTCCCTGACACTTGATCACTGAGGCATTAATGCCATGAGAAGACATAAGAACGTGGAGCTGATCTGCAGCCACTACTGGGAGCTGTGGGAGAGAGGTTTTAAGTGACCTTGAATGCAGAGCATGCCAGGAAGGGCGGAAAGTAAAGAGTCATGACTCAAGAGGTGAGGGAGGTCTCAGCAGAGGCTGGTGCTGGGATAGGGGTGGCCAGGCCTGATGGGGGCCCTCAGCTGCGGGAGGCTGCAGGATTTGGCAGCATCTCAGCATTCCACTAACAAACTCTTTCCCCCCAACTCCAAACCAAAACAGCATCAGCAGCACCAAGGCAGGTGTGCCAGCTGTGGTAGGACCAAGGGCACCACACCAGGCACACAAATGGCAGCAGCCACAAAACCTACATGAGGCCGAGCAGCAAAAGTCTCTCTAAAAACAGAGCTGTTGACATCCTTAGAGAGACATCTCAAGAGGAATGAGGCAGCTGCATTCCTTACCGACTTTATCTAGGGAAACACTCTGCCAGGTGCTGAGAGTATGAGAGGCTGCAGCTGGTGCAGTGCCTTGCCTGCGAGGGGTCAGATAACCCAGCAGAGAAGCAGCCAGTGAGGAGGCTGTTTCAGACTCAGTTTGCTGTTGCTGCAGCACTCACTGGAGAAGGAGAGGCATTTGTTACCTCACCTCCAGGGACTGCAAATTCCATAGACTTCCCAGCCTGCAGCTGCACTGACCCCACAGCCCGCAGCTGCCAGCACTGCAGGGCTGGCACAAACCTACTGGCGAACAGCTGCTTGGCCCCTGCACCACAGAAACCAGTGCCATGTAGTGCTGCCCACCTGAGGGTGGTCTGGAGATCACCCCAAACCATTCTGCCTGCAGTTGAAGTCGGATCTGCAATCTCACCTGCATCCCCACTGCACCGCAAGTCCCAGGAAAGCGCTCACCTGCTCATGGTACTCGATCCCCATGCTAAGTGTGTTGATGAGAATGGCCACCATGATCCCACGGCCAAAGTATTTGCTGTCCACGATCTTCCGGAAGGTCTCGCACACAGCATGCCAGAAGGCCAGCACCTGGCTTGCCCTCCTGGCCTGGGCTCTGTTGCTCTGCGGGTCCCGCTGGTCGCTGTAGCGGGCATCCTGCGTGAACTCGTAGACGCCTTCACTGTCCGAGTCGCCCCCTTCGTTGTCCGTCAGCTCAGCCTCGCTTGCCAGTGCCTTGAGGCAGTATGGGCAGCTCTCAGGGTTGCAGGAGTCACTGTCCAGCTTGGTGCAGGGACCGGAGATCTTACAGGAGCTTTGGCAGGGACCTGAAAAACATCAGCAGGGCAGCACACCCCATCATCCAGGATGGACCACGGGAGCAACTCCCAGTCCCTGTTGGCACCAAGCTGTTGTCCTGTACACCACAGGCATTTCCTGCAGGGTTAACGAGCCCTAGGCAAGACCTGAGCTCTCTGAGCATTTTCTCACCAGTTAAAAAGCCCTCTTTGCTATTCCCAGACTTTGTCACCAGCCCAGGACCCCTGCTTCGCCTTGCTATACCTCTTGCTACTACAGCTGGCAGAAAGCCATCAGCCCTCCTGGCCCTGGCAGGTCCAGGCTGCAATTATCAAGACTGCCACCACCAGCCCCCTCATCCTCTTCTGCTGTTCGCCAATGCCCTCAAGTCAGCTTCCCCTTCCACACAACAGCAGCTGCAGATGGCCCCTGAGTGACAATACCAGCAGGATATTCTCCCAAAATCCCACCAGCTGGCTGCAAGGGGAGAGTATATCTAGAAAGCACACTCCTGACTCACTCATAACTGCAGTGCAAAGAAGAAATCAGTGCTAAACTAACTCAGACTCCAGCGCTGTGTATTTAGCCCCTGGGTAGCTCTGGGCAGGTGTGATGGTTTGGGAGTTCCCTGCCCCCTACACTTTGTAAAATGACCCAGACTAGAACTCAGCCAGCTGGAAGTTAAGGACTGAAGCTCTATTTACAGCTCAGCACAATGTACAAGCAGAGACAGACACAATAGACAGGTATAGTTACAGAAATATACAAGTTAAAGTTAATACAGAAACACAATACCCCTCCCAGAAATCAGAGACCCCAGGAGGGGCTCCCAACCACCCTTGACCTTCTCCTCATCCCTGTACCTTACCCCAAGGTTTGCCTTAAGTGCAAAGTGAATTAGGAGAATCGGCCAGGGAGGTTAGAAGAAAAGTGGTTAGTGAATGTTTTGAGTTATTTTTTCCAAACAACCTCAGCAAGCGTATGAGTGAAGTAGACACTATCATGCTTTCTTTTCACAGCCTATAGCATATTTTTCTCTATTAAAATATTCCAATTAGCCTCAAACCAGTACAGTAGGACCTTCTCAGCATAGCTCCTGGCTGGAAAGGTCAATGTCAGTGCAGTGGGGAGAAAAAGCATTGAATGGCTGACAAAGCATTGAATGGCTGACAAAGCTTGGCCAGAAACGCTTCTCGGAGGCTAAGAGGGTGTGGACTGGACTGACCTGAGCTCCCAATAGTAAGGATATGGAGGTGTGAAGAGCACCTTGTGGTGAAGGTATGGAAGTATGAATTTCCTGATCGAGGAAAGCTGCAGGACATGCTACTGAGTCCAGTACCACCTGATTTTGGGAATGCAGGGATTTGGGAATTGTTCCCTGTAACTGCAGAATAAATTGGTTTGGGGGAAAGATGGGAATGGGAAAGAAAACGAGTTTATTGAAAACCTTCATTTCCCTCGGATTGTTGCAAGTGTGAGCTGTGGGAGGCTGGACCCTGGCTCCTGCTTTTGCCTACTAGGCACATGAGGAAGGACAGAAGATTCATGTTGGTCTCACCTGGAAAGCCATCGCTTTTCTCCAGAACACGGACTGAGAAGAACCCTGCAAAGATTCAGAAAGAGAAGTCAGCTCATAGTTCGTGTTCCTGCAAGGCACCCCCAGACCAACAGCCACTCCCAGGCTCACCTGTGCTCTGTGCCTCCAGCAGCTTCTGCATGCTGCTGTAGGGCCCGGGTGGGATGTTGAGGCTCGTCAAGGTACTGCTCCCAGCCCCCAACGCTGCTTCCCCAGGGTTCTTCTCTTTCAGGATCTCATGGGAGGTACTGGGGTGCACTGTGGGGTACACTTTCTGTGGGATCCTCTCTGGGCTTGGCAAGCTCAGGCCCGACTGTGACAGGGATGACCGGCAGAGCACCGGCTCAAAGTGGCAGTCGGCATGGTATATGCTATGGACGGACTCGGTGGTGCTGGGGGTAGTGCTGGGGGCCCCGTGGGGATTTGGTGCATAGGAGGGGAGCATCAGCTGGTTGGTCCCATTTTGGAGGGAACCAGTCTCCACATCGCTGATCTCTGGGCTGGCGTGGGGTGCCCTCAGGTTCCCATTGCCCAGGTGGTAGTGGTGGTGGTGGTGGTGATGGTGGTGGATGAGGTGATGCACGGAAGGCCTCTTCTTATTCCAGCGCTTCCTGGCACGGCGGTCAGCCTCTGCCTTGCTGGTGGGGCTGGTGAGGAAGCCCATCCTCACACCTGCCACCCGGTAGGCCTCTACGAGCTGCTTGCTGCCTTTACGGGCAATGTAGACCAGGTACTTGAGGAGCTCATCGTAGCAGCTGCCTGGCTCTGAGAAGCTGGCAAGGGTACTGGCATTGGACAGGTAGCGCACACGCTGCTCCTTCATCAGCTGGCTCTCGCGCTGCTTCGTCTCTGAGAACTGTGTTGCTATCACCACCAAGCAGAGGTTGATCATGAAGAAGGAGCCCACCTAAGGGGACAGGAGCTATCAGCCACCTCAGGGTGGCCATGCCCACTCCACAGGTCTGCCTGCCCCCACACTCCAGCACAGGGAGCCAGAGGCAAATGCCCAGCCAGCCCCTTCCCCTGAATCACCCAGCGAGGGCCACCAGCCAGGTCTGTGGAAGGGCTGACTCACCCTGAGCCCAGTTCGGGGCTTCTTGGACAGTAGTCCATGGAGGACATCAAAGTCGAGAGCAGATGATTTTGGTAAAGGCTCTGCTCTGCAGGATGGTGCTTTTCTCTCTGCATAGACAGTGGCTGCAATGGCCACAACTAGCAGCATTGGGGTGAAGGCAACTCTGGCTCTCCCTGTCATCATGTGGGCAGCTCGCCAGCAGAGCCTGCCCGTGTTGATGGGATTTGCGGGTGACTGTTACGCAAGGGTATCTGCAGCCTGTACCCACAGCTTGGAGATTTGATTTCCAAACAGAGTTTCACGAGGTTCTGCCTTCTGCAGAGCCCAGCGTGGATCACAGAGAATTACTGACACACTAACGGGCTCTCACACATTGCTAATGCTGCTGGCACAGCATCTGGAAAAGTACTGCTCACCCTTCCTCTCTGTCATTCCAGGGATGCTGAGAACAAGAGATTCCTTCTGCTTTGGGGAAACAAGAAAAAGTGTCACGGACTAAACTACCTCCTACCTTCTCATCAGGGCTTGAGTCCTGGTTTGATGAGGAGCAGAAATTCCTACAACAGCCTAATGGACAATGTGCAGCTATTTTTGCTGGACTCAGTCCAATCAGACAGCAAGAACAAGACCCAACTCACTTATCTCAGCTGCATTTGAGTGAGACACCTAATGATCCTTTAGAGTCATGCAAGAAACAGGCACATCAAGTCTGCAATGCGTGTAATTTATTTTGGATGTCTACCTTGGGAGGAGATGAATCACTCCTGTAAAGCACCTATTTTTCTCCCTTTGATGATAAAGGGAGTCCAGACAACACACTCAGCCAGTCACAGACAGTTTTGCTTGCATAGATGAAGCCCATCATGGAGCCCACCCCACAAACTCTGTTGGCTCCTTTGTGGGTGGTCCCAGATGATGCTGTAAAGCGTGGATGGGCTGTGGGCAATAATCTCTTCCCTCCATTCTTAATGTGCTCTCCAAAGTTTGAGACTGTTTTGCTGAAATGTTCCCTCTGCACCAGGGACCATGACAGTTGGGTTCTTCAGTAGGGGGGAATTTCTGTACAGATTCTTTCCCTTCCAGAGCTCAAAACCCAACCGAGGGAAGTTCACCTACTTTTAAATTAAATTTGAAGTGACAACCAAAAGAGGACCTTGGAGCACAGAGAGAGAAGTGGTAAAAGCAGCAATAACAGAATTGTATCTGCCCTGGCTTAGCACATGGTTCTTCCTTGCAGCAACATGCAGCTGCAAGACAGTGTCATACTGAAGCCGCCTGTCTTCCAGCAGGCTGGCTTCTACCTCAGCTTTTATGTTCACTGTGTTTTCTACTCTGTTCCTCTAGGTCACTCCACTCAGCTCTCTTCAAATGCCAGGAGGACCCCCATGTTCCCCTAAGGCCACTCACAATGATCAGGAGGATGAAGTAGATGAAGTTGTAGAAGGAGTGTGCATCCATGACAAAGTACATGATGTCCACCCAGCCTTCCAGCGTGATGACCTGATGGAAGCAGACCAGTCAAGGCTCAGTTACATCACCAAGTGCACAAGCAACAGTACAAGACATCAAGGAGCCAAATCCTGCACTTGCAGTGCAAATATCCACATCACCAGCTGCCCAGGCTGAATCCAGCCCTTCTTTTCCAGCTGGACCTGTGGCCCACTACTGCATTTTGCATAGGGAAGAGCAGTCTCTGCGCTCTGCTCCACATCAGGATGGCCTCACTGCACTCACAGGGTTTAGAGACTGGGGTTTTGTCTGTGTGCATGAGGTGGAGGTGATCTCAAAGCAGGCACAAAATTGTATCCCTGGCATTTTGAGCAGCCATGCACTACAGCAAAAGTGCTTGCTGGTGCAAAAGGTCCCCCGGGAGCACAATTGTGCAGCCCCTCTGGTCACGCTGGGGTCGTGGCTGGCTGCTTGCCCACGTGTGACAGCTGGCAGCTGGGGCTCACCTGGAAGATGGCGATCCAGGCATAGCCAATGTTGTCGAAGTTGATGGCTCCCTTGAAGGGGTTGTGCTCCCCAGCAGAGCAGTTGGTGTAATACTGGTTCCAGTTGACACAGGACATATTGGTGGTGTCATTGTAGGAGTAGTAATCCAGGGTGCACTCCAGGCCCTCTTCCCTCCGCGTTGGGATACTCCGGCAGTAGCGCATCCCATTCTCCCGCGGCTGGGAGCAGATGAACGGGTTCTCATCTTCGTTCTCAGTCTGGTAGTATGGCTCCAAATCCACCATGTAGGGGCTGAAAGAGGCCACACAGGGTTGGGGTTTGCACACCAGTTGCAGGGGATCTGGTGAGGTAACAATTTCAGCAGCACGGTCTGACAACTCTCATTCTGGATCTAAAAGGAATCCCCGCAGGCTTTGTCCAGCCGCTCAGCTGGGATGATGTTCCCAAGCCAAGCAGTGCGCTCAGCCACTCAGCAGCCCCTCTGATGACATTATTAACACTCACTCCAATTGGAAGTGCTCTGGGTCTGCCTTCAGGGAACTAAGAGCAGGGTTCAGCCCAGCAGGGCTTCTCTGAAATGTCTTTGTTGCAGTAAGACGGAAATCAGTCAGTTTAAGCTTCTGTACCTCCTGTCCTCCTGGAGATGCTAAGAATTGCTTAGGGAGACTCTCTGTACCAGGACATCCCAAGCTTCTTAAAAACCAGAGACAGAGCCTTCATCTGCAATTTCGCAGTGTCTGTTCAGCCCAGAGATAAGCTCTAAATTCCCTCTAAGGGTGGCCTTACTGCAGCAAACCAGGCAAAAACACTCTTCGGGGAAATGAAACAACCCATTGCCAGCCAAAAACTGGCTTCTGGCTCTGCACACAGCCATTTCCTCAGTGCTGCCAGGACTCCCACTAAAGCTTGTGAAGGTATTTTTAAGCGTCAATTCAGCCCAGTTAATTCCTGTAGAATTGCCTTTAATACCCTTCAAAGCTTATGTAAAACCCTGGAATTTTGGCTCAATTAATCGGCACCCAAACCTGTGGCTCCGTGGGACCTGCCCAGTGATGAAGCCTTCACGCTGCTGCCATTCACTTACCAGGGACAATCCCCCAGTAATGACTCTCCCAACTGCCCCTCCCTCAAGGGCACAACCCACAAGAAGGGTGGTGGTTGATGAGGAGACACATGGGAGAGAATAAAAGGTGCATCAGGCCAGCTCCAGACCAGAGATCCAGCCTAGCAGCAGCATGGTCTTGCTATATGCAAGAGAGGGGTTTTAGGCTTGCAGGACTTCTCCAAGTGTGGATCTCATTGGATCACCTCTGAGGAGTCAGCATTTGAAAGCAGTCCACTGAAAGGTGCCAGAGTGCTGGAGATCAGTGGAACAGCCAAAAAAGGCAGGTGGCTTCTCCTAGGATTCAAAGGGAGGGAGGTGGTGGGGAAAAGCAGGTAGGTAGGAGAAGTATGAAAGTTCTGGTCTGACAGCTACCAGATGTTTCGAGCACTGTTCAAATGTTCCTACATCTGACAGGCTGACTGGCCCAGAGACTGGGTGCTGCAAAACCCCATCTGATCACAGTAGTCCTCGGCCCTAAAATCCTAGGATCTGTGAAAATTAACATTTTGGGACAGGGATTGTCTCTTGTTCTGGTAGCTCCATCAGCTTGCCCTGGCATTTAGGTGAGATGACAACTGCCACACCAATGAACATCACCAGCTGCTGAATGGGACTCAGACCTCATGGTCTCAACAATGCAGAGAAGTCTCATGTTGATGCCATGCTGGATTCAGCAAGTCTGAACTCTTCTCAATTTTTTTTTTTTGAGACTCCTATCAATCAGAGAGATTCCCAAGTGCCAGCTGAGGGTTAAGGACAGCCCTGCAGGACTTGGCAGATTGTCACAGCTCACTTGATTCTGGCTGGTGGTGTCTGAGAAAGAGCTGTGGTGGCATTTGGGAGCAGGGAACATTTACAGGAGACCAGAGGACATCCTTGTCTCCTGGAGGCACAAACTCACATGCTGAAGTTCTCAGGGAGGAAGCAGCGGTTCCTGAGCAAACCTGCCCACAGCTGGACTCCCACGATGCCAAAGATGAAGAAGACAAAGAAGCAGAGGAGCAAGACATTCCCCAGCATGGGCAGCGTGTCCAAAAGAAGTGTCACCAGGATGCGCATACCTGGAACAGAGAGGAAAAATCCAGCGGAATTTTCTTATTCCAGGTGTGTTCTCCTGACCATTTCTTTCCATCCACACTTCTCATTCCACTAGCAGTCACTGCCTTCCCAGCCAGTATCCTTGCCACCTGCACACAGCTTGCAGACACCCACAGCTTCCCAGTTCCCCTCTGGTTTCCCTCCAAAGCCCCATGGACCATAGACGTCATCAAGTCCAACCATCCACCTACAGCTCACAATCCTACCACCAGGGCTAAGCTGCAACCACCCAACCATGCCCCTCAGCAACACCTCTCTTCATCTGTACCCTGCTCCTGGGCACACTGCCCACGTTTTCTGCTCCTCTCCTGTCACTCCCCATCTCAAGTCCTCTTCTCCTAAAGTTTTCTAGCAATGACACATCTCTTTCATTCCCTGAGACCAAACTCTGGTGTTCCTGCATAGTCCTATTTCTTTTCCCACTCTGCTTTCCTTTCCCAATTCTCCTCATCTGCCCTAGATCCCCTCTCTTCCCTAAAACACAGGACTCTGGCAGTTAATTCTGACAAGACCAGGAACAACCAGTTCTGTAACAGAGATAAATTGACGGTGACTCCAGCTTGACATTTACACACAAAAAAAATTGATTTCATCTGACATCTCTGTAATACTCTGCACATCTCTCCCTCTCCTTCTTTCCCCATCTTCTGCATTCTCTCACACATTTACATTGATTTTCTTTTAAAGAAAGCTTTACTGTTGCACCTTTACTTTGACACTTTGAGAAGACTTTTTTCTCTCTTCCTGATGCTGTCACCTTCTCTATCAGGGTTTTTCTTCAGCTCCTCTACTGGGGAACAACCACCTCACATCAACTCCTAATTAACTGAGGTGACTTTCTGTGGCTACCACATTTATCACCACATGAAACTCTCTGTTACTTCTCCCACCTTAAATTTCTATCCCACTGTATCCACAGTGCAGAGAAGCCAAGACAAATTACCTGAGATTTCAAATTGCATTAAGCAAATTACATCCCCAGTTACACAGTGGTGGATAAATCCAGCCATCCATCAGTTAAGCAGCAGGGATAAAAAAAAGCCACATTGCAAACAGGATTTTGAGAGTCCCACAATGACTGAACATCAGCAGCAGAGCCAGAAGAAGTTCAAGAGCCAGGACAAGAAAAACAAAGAGAGTCCAGTCAAGTCCAGTAGCAGCAGACAGAGCTGAAGGTGAGGAGCTCTCATCAAGGCACTGGGGTAGCTCAGACCTTGGGCTTGAATTTCATCTGGCTAAACCAGCTCTGGATGTAATCCCCAGGGCTGCAGGACCAGGACCATGCTGTACCCATGCTTGGCACACAGTGCCTCCCAGGGCTGGAGCTCAGCACCAACCTCAGCATCCAAGCACTTTGTTGGGGGTGAGATGGCCAAAGCCTCCCCAAGCATAGCACTGGGTTGTTGTCAGCTGCTGCTATCTGAGACCGGGTAATGCCACCCACTGCTGTTTCAAGAAGGGTCTGAGATCCTCATCCACACCCTGACAAACCAGGCTTGCCTATGGATGTTGGGTTTTGGGCTGTATGGATGAACAGGGCAAGAGATGTGCCAAGAGGAAACTACTCAGCACTCCCCAGATGACTGTCTCTAGGTGCAAGATTTCCTCACTCCAGTTACTCCAGGAAATTAGAAGATAGCACAGGGAAAAGGAGAGCAGCATGGCTCAGCTCCCTCTGCACATGCTGTCTGGCTGGAGCAATCAGTCCCTATCACCTGCATCCTTTCACCTCCTAAGACCCTCTTCAGATGAGGAAGGTAGGTGCTCGAAGGCAGTCCCAGACAGCTTATTGACTGGTGGCTCATCTCCAATGCCGAGAGTGTCACAAGAACTGTTATGGAGACTGTTATGGACCTAGTACTACCAGGCTTGGGTGAAGGTCTGAGCTGTAATGTAAGATGGGAAACATCTGCATTAGCCCTTCCACCTTTGGGCCACAGCTGCAGAGAACTTGCATCAGCCAGGAGAATAAGGCTCTGACTTACTGGGCACCCTGTTAATGGCCCTGAGCGGGCGCAGGACACGAACAGTGCGGACTGCCGAGAAGCTGACATTCTGCAGGTCCAGGGAGTACTCCAGCATCCTGCAGAGACACAAACACCAAGGGGCATCAAGCACCTGCTGGAGAAATGTTAGATTATCAAACACTGTAAATCAAACACTGTATGCCAGCTGCTCACAGAGGAGCTCGTTACAGCATCTCTCCCATCAGGAAAGTTAGCTAGAGGAATTAATTAAGAGTTGTTTGCATATCAGAATAAAGTCAACAAGAATGTGACACAGCAGCTCACATGGCCACAGATCTTCTCTCTCATCTGTTTTGGTTCTGGTTTTGTACAGGTCCAGGCAAAAGTTTCTGAACGTCCCTGCACACTCCAGGGACACAATTTTCAGACACAGCCCAGTTTTTAACAATTGACTGCCATGAATCTGGGTTTGCTCTGCTGAGAGCCACCATAACCCTGAGAAGAGAGGAGCATCCCCTGGTGCAGACTCTTTCCATGGGCCACAGGATACTGAGCTGTGTTAGCTCTGCCCAGCAGAGATCACTGGTAGATGGTACTCAGGTGGACAGGACAGTGCACAATAGTGAAATGAGGCAAATGTGGACCAAGCAGCCTCCTGGTGCTCTGCATTGTGCCTGATGGGGTTATTTCACAGCCCAGGACACTGAGGTGCACCATTCACATGACAGTTTGAGGATGCACTTGGACAGCTGCACATCTCGGGGATGCCACAGCACCATCTCCCTCTCCTTCATCTCACGGCATCCTTGCTCAAGCATAGCAGGGCCATCAAGTATGTCACCACCAGCACCTTGCTCTGCAGGGCAGGAACAGACAAGAGCCCTACCCAGAAGCATTCTTGAAAAGGCAGGGCCAAGCAAAGACAAGGAAGAGAACCATGAGGCTACCCACACAGGTGGTTCTCATTGCTGCAAATAACCACAAGATATTAACCTCTTCCCACAACTATCATGTTCCATCTCAAAGTTAGTTGGGTGGTGTTCTCTCTCCAGCTTTGATGGTTAAAAGACTAATTTCCAGCTGAGTGTATGCTGGACAAGCTCATGTCCATCTGTTCTTATGGTAGCGCTGTCTTTTAAGCTGCTTCTATAGCTTTTCTTTGTCCCTGGTGTTTAGCCACTCAGTGTTTTTACAGAAGACAAATCACATCTCCTCTCAGCCCTGATTTTGCAGAGCCAAACAAATCGAGCTCTTCCAGCCTCACCTCACAGACGGACTCTCTGTATCCCAGTCACAGCCCTTCTCCACACTTACCCTGGCCTGAATTAATCTTCCCTGCTTAGACATTAAGCTTCTGCAAGAGCTCTGCTGGTGCTTTGATTGAAGGCATCAGTGCTGCCTACTCCCTACCTGCTGGAAATCCTGCAGAGTTCACCAGTGCCCTCTGAGCTTTGCCATGGCTCTTGCTGTGATCAGCCAAACCCACTGTCCTCCCTTCTGGCCATTAGTAGGTGAGGAGCACCTGGGGTGGAGAGGACTTTGTCCTCCTAGCCTCCAGATACACAACTGCACATGATGCAGTAATGCTTTATCTGATTTCTCACTATAGGCTCTAATGAGGAGGATGATGATCAAACCACGTCCAAGATCAAAATAATCTCAACATGGTTCCTGTATTTAGCTGACAGCCACAACCATAGGGTAGTCCCATAAGTGTTGGACAGAGACACATGGAATTTGTTCTCATCCCCTGACCAGAGAGGAAGGCATTGTGCCAGAAAGCGCCCCTGGCCCCAGTGATAAAAGCAGCCCTTTCCTCAGTGCACAGGACTCGCCACACTGGGTGAGCTTGCCTAAAACAAGGAGAGGAGCAAAAACCTTCCTGGGCTTCAGTGGTTCTCAGGTTTCCCTCACCATTCCGTATGGTTTGCAGGATCAGGGCAAAAAGCTCGCATCAAGCACACAGCTTTTCTTTCATCCATTATTAACACAGAGGCCACAAGCAAAATTCAAAGCAGCATACAGTTATCTGCACCAAGACTGAAATTTTCTGATTGACAGCTCTAGACTCTCTTCCATAGATGCTATGCTTGTAAGCTGCTTGTAAGACGCATTTTGATTTGAGGTATTAAAGAACAATTATGATGCCAAATTTAAAAACCATGCAAAGAACAACCCGATAGCTTGAGCAAACACTTGAACACCAAGACCAAGAGCAAGAAGGTGCTCTCCTGCCTCTGCTGGTTTTCCAGCACAGCAAGCTCAGCCCCAGGTCTGGACTACAGGATCCATATGCTGCTAACTTACAGCTCAAGAACCTTCAGAAGACCCAGTATCAGAGTAAAAAAGGTGGGTAAAAAACAGTCACCCAAGACCAAGTCCAGTGAGAATCTCACTGTTTCCCAGTTCTAAAGCTCACTTCCCAAAGCTAGGGATGCCTGAGAGGAATCAATCCATGTTCCCAGGATGGGAAGGTACCCAGAGAGAACAAATGTTAGGATGTCACCAAGAGGCAAGGTGCCAGGTGCATTTAGCAGCACAGCTAACACTGACACATGGAAAACTGGCGCAGAAAGCCTTCGATGAGGCTTCAGCTCAAATGTCAATTCTGTTCCAGTGCCTGTCACCACCTCTGCCATGGTCCTGGCTGCCCATCAGAGTTAAGGGCTCAGAACAACCACTCAGTGTTAAATGGGATGCATTCACAGCGAATGCTGAGGCTCGTCAGAGCCACCAGCAGCCCCCCATCACTGGAGTTATTCAGGAGGAGAGCAGAAATAGTGAGGACTTTCTAAGAATAAAAGCAGAGCATCTGCAAAGGCAGACGTGCACCGGGCTGCTAGTGGGATGCAGAGCGGGAGCTGATGCAAATCTTTGGAAAAGGCTCCTCTGAGAAGAAAAACTCCCAGGACTCAGCAGACAGACACAAGAGATGGCTCAGGATGGACTGGGCAGCTGAAATTCATTCCTGTTCTGCCTGGAGGCAGCCAGTGCAGGGTTTCTTCCACACAAACCTCACAGCCCTGGGAAGGATCTCATAAGCAGAGTGTCAGGCAGCACCTCTGCCTGCCTTGGTGAAGAGCTCACAGAGGTGATGCTCAGGAGCATCACAGGAGGACTGAGAGGGCTCTTCTCAGCCAGTGAGCCTCAAACAGAGCACAGAAATGGGAGCAAAGCCCTTCCTGCATCTCTCTGACCCATCTAACTCACAGCCCTGGCTCCACTCCCATCCCTGGGACCTTCAGGAAGCAGGTGATGCTGTGATGATCCTTCAGACCTGTGGAGTTTGTGCTGAGGGCACTTTCCCAACCGGGTGGTGGGAATGTCTTGGGTCCCTTGTGTGACGCTAATCATGCAACCCAGGTCTACAGCATTCCCAGCTACAGTATTTGAGAGAATGAAGAGCAGCTGAGACCCGGGGTGAAGAAGACCAAAAACCCCAGGAGCTTCTGCCCACAGGGCCACAGAGCTGCTGCTGGCTGCCAGCAAGAGATAGGCTGAGATTTATTCAGCATGAAAACACTCCTGGAGCAGGGCATGCGGGCCCCTTTATCTCCAAAGTGCAGCAATAGGCAGCTGATTTAAGCCATCGGTGCTGGGAAAGACAAGGGGAATCTATTTAGGCAGCTTCATATCTTCAGAAAGCTGAAATGAAATTCCCTCCTGATCCTTGCCAGCTCTGCAGTGCTCTGCTTTTGCTCAGGACCTGCTTTGTAAGCCTTGCAAGTCTCATCACATTTGTGGGTGTTGCTTAATTTTAAAATATATTCATTTTAATCAAGCTGAACAGCACTGGAGGGAGCCTGAACCCTGCAGGCTGCTGAATCCAGCTGCCCTGTCTGTCCCAGCCAGGACACTTGACTAATGAGGCCCTTTGCAGCAGGTAGCAAGTCCTAAAATTTAAAATCCCTAAAACTTAAAGTCTTCTCACAGGTAAGTTTGAGTCAGCCCGGCTGCCAGCAAGGCTGCAGAGGGCTTCCTTTTACACAACAGGTTTCACTGTGTCAGGGGTGTGTGCTCTGCTTCCAAGGCTGCGGGAAGGTAACACACAGCAGACCATCTGCAGGCAGGGGGCTTTGCTGGGCCTGGCTCAGAGTTTCTCTTCATCCTCCCAAAAGTCATTTAAAGCATCAAACTGTAAAACTTGATCCCAGATGTTGAGCCTCCTGAGGTCTGCAAACATGAGTATCAGGTTCTTCTTTGTTCAGAGCAAAAAGAACCTAATTCGGGATGACCCAGGATGGAGCAAGGACCCAGGAGGAGGGTCCCAGCTTCCAAGACACTCTCATCCATCCAGAAAGCGTCAGAGAAGGGCAAGCTCCCGGAAGAAAGTTTGGCGCAGTTTCCATGCAGCTCCAAGGGGCTGCAGCCTTGACTGCACATCAGGTAACTGCATGCGCAAATCAGCTGCTCACACGGGCAATTACCCCAGTGCCATGGTGGCCAGCAGCACAGAGGGCACCTGCAGCCATCGGCCAAGGTGCTGCATCTCAGTGTGAGAAGGATCAACACAGGTAGAAGGGATGAAAACGTGACATTTGCTCCTGCTTCTCCACTTTGTTTTTTCCTAAGGGACGAAGCGACACAAGGAAAGGGCAGCCTTTGGTGGAGCCTGTGCTAGCAGCCACAGGAGGACTCCTGCAGGCAGCCCCATGCCAGCACTTCCTTGCCCATGTGTCTGAAGCGGGAGCTGGAGGAGCCCCTGGAGCAGCCTCACACAGCTCCAATACCCTTCAGAAGAGTCCTGCCTGCTTCCAAAGCTAACTGGCATGGTGAGGTGAAGGCCACATGGTGGACACTTCAACCAAAGCATCCAGCAGGAACCTGTCCCTGGCTGCTGCAACCACAGGCTCCCTGCTCTTCTTGGAGCCCAGCCTGGCAGTTTCACCCTCATCTCAACCCTGAGCTGGAGAACCTTTGGGAAACCAGGCCCATTTGAATGGAGCAGGATGGAGTGGGGGACAGCAACATCCCTTTCTCTGCTGTGTCCTATGAACACAGCAAGGTTTCCTTCAGAATATTTCATCCCTGAAATTCAGCTTCCAGAACCAGAAGGGAGCTAGACATCCTTAAGGGTTGTTTATGAAGGTTTCAGCCAAGCTCACTCTTTGCTACGTCCTTCAAAAGAGGGAGGGAAAAAAAACCCCAAAACAATAACAAATACTACAAGTGCTCAGGAAGCAAGGAGAAAAAGAAACAGTGAGGAAAGCAGCCTGCCAGCCACCTCTGGCCCCAGCTCACCTCCAGCTGCAAGCAAAGTTTCCCGGCAGTGCTTTGCTTTCCTATGAGGGCCTGAGGCCAGTTACAAGGACAAAGTACAAGTAGGGTTCCACAGATCTGGCCAAGCAACTGACTGAGCCTGGAGGAACCACAGAGTCACACGCCCAAAGCACAGCCTTGCTTGGAGCAGCCCTGAACCAGTCTGGGCCAAGAGAAGCCCTCTAACCTCCTGTAGCATCAAATTATGCCCTGACTTAAAGCCTCTCTCCTGAGAAGACAGTGACCCACTGGGGTATGTGGGGTTTTGGTTGGGCTTTTTTCCTAGTTTAAAGCACAACTGAATCCACAGGGACCGAATCACAGAGCCACTTAGATTGGAAAGAACCTTTAACATCATCAAGTCCAGCCCAGCACTGCCAGGTCACCACTAAACCATGTCCTCAGCACCACAACTCCACAGCTTTTAATCTCCTTCAGGGCTGGGAACTATCCCACAGTCTCAGGCAGCCTGATCCAGGACTTAACAACACTGAAGGGAAATAAATTGTTCCTCATGTCCAACCTAAACGTCCCCTGGCACAAACTGAAGTCATTTTAGCAAGAACTCAATGTCATGGTGCCACTCATCACTTCTCTTCCCTTTTCCCATGTAGCTCTGTAACATGCAGCCAAAGCCATGTCTCAACAAGCTTCACTTTGCTCCTGCAGCCCCATTCTCCTCTCCAGCAAGTCCTGCTGTAATTAGAGATGTGGTGCAGGCATTGCATGCTCTACAATTAGCACTAACTGCATTACATTGTCACAGAGAAGTCATTTACTCTCCATGAGCTTGTGAGATTGGTCTGGACAGTTTAACAGAGCTGGGAAGTACCTAATGGCAAGAGACAGAAGTGGCCAGTACCAGAACAGCTCTCCCAGCCCTCTGCAAGCAGCACATTGGGGGCAAACATGCACAAAAAAGGGCAGGTCACGCAGGAACAGATGGTATGTCCCCTCCCTGCACCCCCTAACGATGCTTAGACACTTCAGGAGGAAGCTTTGAGCCACCTCCCAAGCCAGGAGTCAGAGGCTGGTGTAGCTGGAGAGCAAGCGCTGTAGCCTCCAGCAGAAGACGGGTTTATGGCAGCAGTTAGAGCTCTTGGCCTTTCTGCACTCCTTCACTGCCTCCAGTTTGGGTCTGGAGTTTCACCATATCTTTTGGCCATAGTCACAACCAGTTTCCCAGGCCAAGGATGCACTTGGATCCTTGCACCTCCTTACTGATTCCACTGGGACGGCTCTTCCAGTAGTCCTGAAAGAGGTGTGTGTCATGACCCCAAGGGGTGAGTGATGGACCATAAATAAAATCCACTGAGATATTGCCCCTTCTTGGGGAACACCAAACCCATGCCAGGTAAACAGGCCAGCTGGGAGAGTCTCCTGCTCCTTTTCCAGGAAATTCCAGTGAATTTGATCTCCAGCTCTGTGAAAGCTGTTTTCCTAAAGGTCTTTGGACTCTCAGGGCGGGGAGGGGAGGACTGGCGAGCGATTCATGTGTCAAAGAAACTCAGTTCGTGGGTTGGGCGCCAGGAGACTCTCGGGTGCTGGGAGAGCATCTAATGCAAACCAGGTGCCTCTGAAATGAAAACACTCAAAGACACTAACTTGGGTATGTTCCCTAAAAAGGAAGAAAAAAGCAGTATAGTAACAAGGGTAGCCATCCACATCAATGAACAACCCTCCTTGGGGTGCTGCTCCATGCTCCCAACTGCCTGCTCTGTGCCCAACTTCCCCAATGGAAACTAAAACCACCGGTGAGGCTGGAGGGCAAAGAGTTAAGCCCAGTGCCCAGAGAGGAACTCCAGGGCATGGGCCATCCAAAACCCAACCATAAACCACTTTCGTCGCCATGTCCTACTCACTCCAGAAGCTGAGCTCTCCCATGAGCAAGGAGGGACCACTGTGGTCCAGGTTGTGACTCTTGCTGCAGAGCCAGGATGGACAACACCAATGGCACCAATGCCCAGCAAGCCCCCAGTCTTCACCTCTGCAAACCAGCCACTCCCCCAAATCCAACACTCACCAAGTGATGCCATGAATGACAACAGAGAGGCAGAGGGAGAGGAGGTCCCACCACGCCGGGCTTACCCCGCGATGACAATGAAGAAGTCCAGGCGGTTCCAGGTGTCTCCCAAGTAGCATTTCTTCCCAAAGATCCCCAGCGCGATCATCTTGATGATCATTTCCACAGCAAAGAAGGCAAAGATGAAATCATCAAAACTCTGCAAAAGAAAGGGGGGGGAATGCTCCCGCATCACTGTGCACTTGCAGTAGGGCAGAGAATTGTGAGACCCTATGTCAACAAAGCTTCCTCTTGCATCACTAAGAGCTAAAATCCCCAGGAAGACAGAGACAGCACTGAGAGCAGCTCCATGTCTTTTCCCAGCCCAGACTGGCCAACAGTACTCGTGGTGCTGGGAAGAGAGAGACAGGCATGTTTTAGGCTCTGCTTTCACTATCAACTCGACAGTAAACCATCCCCAAGGACTGCAAGCAAGGCTTGGCCATGCTGGGATGGGCATGGTCTGGCAGGGGCTCTGCCTGGTGACACTCCGCACTCACATCCCAGCACAGGCAGGGCCCAGCCCTCCTGGGGCACAAGGCCACCTCTGCTGCAGCTGGAGGGACTCTGCTGCAGCATGGTCCTTCCTGCTCCCCACCAGCCCAGGGCCACTGCTAGGTTAAAAGCAGAAGTCAGGGCCATACCTGGAGGATCCTGCAGCGCGGTGAGTCGCAGGCGATGTCCTCACAGGGGTGGAACATGCCCAGTGTCACACAGTTGAGCAGGATCACCAGCATGCTCACCCTCTCGAACCACCTGCACCACATCCCGTCAAGGAAGCCACGGGCCCTGAGGAACACCCATCTCTGCATCAGAAAGGTTATTCTGGTCCCCAAGGCAAGCCACAGCCTGTATCCCTAGGTGCCTTTACCTGGTTGCAGATCACAGAAACATAGAATCACCAAACAGTTTGGGTTGGAAGGGACCTTATAGATAACCTGGTTCCAACCCCACCCTGTAGGGACACCTCCCAGTAGCCCAGCTTGCTAAAGGCCTCATCCACCCTGGCCTTGAACACCTCCAAGGAGAGGGCATCCACAGCATCCCTGAGCAACCTCTTCCAGTGTCTCCTCACTCTCACTCTAAAGAATTTTTTCCTAATCTCCATCCTGAATCTACCCTCCCAGTTGCTGCCTGCTGTTGTGTGGCACCGCATAATGACATCAGTGACTGCAGCTACTGTGAAAACCACTATAAAGTGAGAAGTGCATGTCCAGAGTGCTGACTGCTGATGTGATGGATTCAAAAATTAAATTAGGAGAACGATATCAACTTCTAGGAAAAAAAACAAAAACAACAAACCCCACACTGCTAATTTCCTCTCCCGGCATTTCACAGAAGAGTGTTTTCACAACACTACCATTTTCTATTAACCATGTCACAGCTTACCACAGGGGTGCTTCCCTGAAGACACTGCTTGAACTTTTCATTCCCAGTCCAAATTAAGATTGTCAAAACCATTAACCAGCTGCTTAAAAGCCTTAAGACTGTGAGGGCCAGCAGAGTCCATCCCCTGCAACAACTGCTGCCTCCCGAAGCAATTTGGAAGAGCTGAGCTGCCAGGACAGGCTTCGGATGTTGTTACTTTGGGGGCAGAATGAGGGCTGCTGCCACAGCAAATCGTCACTGGGGTGGTTCAAACCTGGCATTGATTCTTTTTGTCACTTTCTAAGAAGCGTTTCCAGCTGCCAGGGCACAGGCATGTGAAGCCCAGGAGCTGGTGCAGACAGTGCTGGTGTTGTCTCCCAGCCCAGTACAGAGCACAGCCCATGGACTGGCATAGCCTGCAGGCAGTTTGCAGGCTCTAGCAGAATAAGACCGGTCCTTGCCAGCCTGAAGCTGTCACGGTAACACGGCCATGGGGGTGTTGGGGAACCCGTGCTGCAGCGTTATCTGGTTGAAGAAGAAGAAGGTGAGGATGAATCAGCAGGTGCCCCACTGCAGGCGCGTGGGGCCGAAGCTGGTAGCTCCTGCCACCCATCCTGGGCGATCACGTAGGGCTGAGTCACGGCCTGGCTGTCAGCAATCTGGATCTCTCAATTGGCAGAGATGCTTACAAGGTATTGGGGCAGGCGTTCCAACTGTCAGGCTGAGGCTATGGACTGCAATATTTAGCCCAAATATAGCCATGCGGGGGCTGGAGTGGAGGGCAGCAGCTGAGGGGGATCCCCAGGCATTTCCCAGCTAAAGGCACTAGCTGGAAAGCCCAAATATGTGCTGGGCAAGGATGGCATTGACCAACCCCATGGAGAAGGCCTTGGGATGCTGGTGGATGAACACTGAAATATAAGCCAGCAGCACGCACTCAGCCCAGACTCAACCACATCCTGGGCTTATCCCCAGCACTGTGGGCAGCGAGGTGGAGCATCTCTTGACTCGATGATCTTAAAGGTCTTTTCCAACTGGTTAATTCTGTGATTCCTATGAGGAAGGGCTGAGAGAATTAGGGCCTGAAGAAGTGAAGGCTGCAGGCAGACCTTATTGGAGTCTTTTGTTACTTAAAGGGGCCAGTAAGAAAGATGAGGACGGAGTATAGTGAAAGCATGAGTGATAACAACTCCAAAGTGAAAGAACGGAGACTAGATTAGATACCGGGAAGAAATTCATTGCCGTGAGGGTGGGGAGACACTGTCAGAGGTTGCCTAGAGAGGCTGTGGATGCCCCCTCCTTGGAGGTGTTCAGGGTCAGGCTGGATGAGCAATGCGGGCCAGTGAGAGGTGTCCCTGGTCTAGTGGCAGAGGGGTTGGAATTGAATGATCTTCAAGGTCCCTTCCAACCCAAACCATTCTGTGATTCTATAATCCCCACCCTGCACTCCACAAACCCTGACACCCTGTGCAGGAACAAACGTCCCCCAGGTAGGAAAACAGTCTGGGAAAGGAGGGGGGCCCATGGAGCATGGGGGGCTTTGATTTGTTGAGGGCAGCAGTTTTATCCCAGGTTCTGGCTACAGCCTTCCTCACCAGCGTGTCCCCCCCTCCATCAAGCGCCTTTCACACAGCATTGCTCCCTTGCTAAATATTGCTGGGACAGGGACCCCGGCAGTGTTGAAGGATCTGTGCTAATGTGCAGCTGATAGATCAGAGGGTTGGGAGGGGTTGATTCTAGGTGGGGGCGGGTGCGTTTTGGTTTTGGTTTTTTTTGTTGTTTTGTTTTGGGTTTTGTTGGGTTTTTGTTGTTGGTGGTGGTTTTTTGTTGTTGCTCTTTTTCACCAGCTGAATGGAACTTCAAACCCTTTCTTCTTCTAATGGGATTTTCAGAGGCACACAAAGTGCTGCTGGCTACGGCTTTGTACCGACCCTCCTTTGAGCTGAGAGGCTGACAAAGGGAAACCCTGCAATTAGCAAAAGCAGAGGGTGCGTCCTGAATGCTGCTGCTGCTTGGGCAGGGAAGGGGCAGAGCGGCTTTGGGAAGCACCATAGACAGAGCTGGTCCTCAGCCAGCAGCTAAGGCGAGGAGGAGGGAAACACTCCGGGCAGCAGTACCACCAGTGGAGTTCCAGGCCCACCGCCATCCACTTGGTGCTGAGCTGAGCTAACAATGCACATCACATGAGAGAAACATTCACCAGGAGTGGAGCTGGACCCTGAGAGGTCTTGTCCCCTCCTCACGCCGAGTAGCTGATGTTAACAGAAGTCAGTGACAGGGCCTATGTGCACACAGCAAGAGGTCCCCCATCTGCTCACCTCGTGGGTGTCCTGGTCCCCACTGTGCAGAGGGCATTCAGCACATTCAGAAAGATCCACTTCATACCACCAGCTTGGTCAAGGCAGCCAAAATGCTCACAGATTCATTCCAAGTAAAAACCACAGAATCAAAGCATGGCAGGGATTGGAAGGGACCTCTGGAAATCACCTATAAACATCAGTAAGATCTCCTCTCAGCCTTTTCTTGTCCAGACTCAACAGCCCCAGGTCTCTCAGCCTTTCCTTATGAAACCGATGTTCTATTCGTTTAATCACCCTCATAGCCTGCACTGGACTCTCTCCAGTAGTTCCCTCTCTCTCTTGAACTGGGAAGCCCAGAATGGAACATTACACTACAGATGTGGCCTCACCAGGGCAAAGTAGAGGGTAGAAGAACCTCCCTCAGCCTGCCAGGCTCACACTTCCTAATGCAGCCCAGGAGACCGCTAGGCCTCTTGGCCACAAGGACACATTCCCCTCTCATGGATAATGTATTGCCCACCAGGACTTCAAAGCCCTTGCCTGTAGAGCTGCTTTCCAGCAAGTCAACTCTTAATCTCTACTGGTGCATGGTTCTACTACACAGAAACATCCAGTAACACTTTTGTTTTAACTTGACTCTTAAAAATCGAAATAGAGCGAAAACAGAGCTAAAAGAGAATCCAGAAGTCCTGCTACAACAAGGAGCTTTTACACTGGACAAAAGCCCTTGGACAATTCCACCACTAGTGATCCCCAGCCTTGGCAGAGTCTGATTTTCCCTAATTAAGAGGCGAGAGCCCCAGATTCAATTAGCCAGCACTACCCTGTTTAATATAATCAGAAGAGAAAGATATTGCATTATGCTTGCTATGATTTGGTTGCAGAAGTTTGGATCAAATTCACCAGCAAGTAAATTAAATGGGAAGCTGTTGCTGGAGGGCAGCGACAACCAAGAGGACAGCAGCAGCCCCAGCTCGCTCTGGTGCTCAGCCAGAGCACACACACTGCTCCTGCTACTCTCTGGCTTGGGGATAGAGAGAGTGGGCACCACCACGTCAGAGCATCACCCATCCCTAAAGATGGTGGTCCCTTCCCCAGGCAGGGTTGGACACTCAGGTTGACAGCCAAGCCAAGTACAGAGGGCAGTGATTGGCAATGCTTTACAGCGGCATGTGTTATTTCGTGGCATTAATATTTACCTCTTTCCTTGGTGCTTTGCCAGCCCCAGGTGGTTTCTGCCATTTCCCCTCTCCTCTTTCCCTGCATTGTTCTCTCCTCTCCAGTTCCCTCCTTGACTGCCTCCTTCAGCTCTCCCCAAGCAGTGCTGGGGCTGCAGCAAAGCATCAGCTCAGAGGCACCATGCTGATGTCCTGCCACCACCAGGAGTCAGGGCCTGCCCAGGAGCACAGCCAGAGCCCTGAGGAGCAGGGCTCCGCAAACAAGCTGGGGACTCACGGTCAGGCAGCCCTACAGCACCAGGGGCTGCAGACTCATTCTCTGCAACAAAAGCCAACCACAGAAATGCACTGAGCCACCCAGATTCTGCCAGGCAACGCCTCGGATCTGCTGCACTGCCTGTTTCTTGGGGCAAGGCAAGGCCACCCCAACCAACGGGCCATGACTACGCTCTCAATCAGGTACCCCATCACCACCTGCAGTCACTTCTTTTGTGCCAGGCAAGGCCTTCGCTCACCAGGACCGCAGCTGACATTTGATAAATGTGGAGTGAGCTGTGACAAGGCCTGGAAATTGCTGTGTAAATGTGATGTGAAAATTGGGTTGAAGTGACAATCTGCCCCTGCACCAAGTCCCACCAGCTCAGGAGTGACACTGGGATAAGCTGCAGACATTAATGAGAGCAGTTTTAGGCTTCATTCGTATCATCAATTCCAGAAATAGCCCCTTTGACAGGAGCATAATGGCACTCCCAGGGTCTGGCCTTTCAGGGGCTGGGAGGAGGCAGGGACTAAAATCCTAACACATTAATTCAGATCGTTTGCAAGGGAAGTAAAAAGTCCTCATAATTAATCTGGCTCGCGGATGGAAATAATAAACCCTTCCCAGCTTCCGCCTCCAACTGCACCAGGCCAACAGGAAAAGGCTCTCTGTGCCATGCCCAGTTGAAAGGTCACAGCATTCCCATCACAGCCCTGCACTACTGGATTATTTTTTCCCTATGCTGTTCCTTCAAAAACAAACCCAGCACCAGTCCTTTGCTTTTAGCATTCGCTTCTGTCCCCTCAGATGCTGCATGCCAAAGGTGCTCTCAGAGCACCATTACTCAGTGAATCTACTTTTCCAGTTGGCAGCTGAGTGGTGGCAGGGACCTGTCCCAGTGTGAGCCTGACATACCCTCTACTCTGTGGCTTTGCCCTCACAGGTGCTTTTCCAGGTGTGGGACCTCCTTTCCCACTGAGTAAGCCAAGAATAGGACGGAGCAGGGGAGATGCTGTAGGTTGGCAGCACTCCCAGTGCCACAGCACCACACCAGCAGCAGCAGAGTGGCTCTCTACTAGCAGCTAGTGACTCGCTGCAGGCACGGTAGCCCTTGGCGCGCTCACTGCAGGTATGTGATGGCTCCTGCCCCATGCTCCGCAGGCGCTTGCAGTAGGCAAGTATGCTCCTGGAAAGCAAAGCCAAAGGTGCTCCAGTGGGCCTGCAGCAAGGGGGGACAGAATTTCAGACACCAGTCAGAAAGCATTTCCACCAGGGCCCTGGTGCTCACCCCATCCTGAGTCACCACATCTGACTGCCCAGGAGCCAACATGACCCTGCTGAGCCCTGGCAGCCCTGTCCAAGTTCTGAGCCAGGAAAAAGCCAGGTGGGGAGTGTCTCTGTCCCACCACTGCTCTTTAAAATCTCTTCCCTCACAGCACAGACAGACTCTGGAGGTTATTTTCATTCATGCAGCTTCACAATTAAAGCTGGGAAACCAAAGTAGGGCAATTAGTCACGCTAGCGCTCTTTAGAAATCTCATCTCTAGACTTCTCTCTTGCAGATGTTCAAGGGGACACACCAGCAGCCCCTTCCCTCTGCCAAGAAATAGCTGCACTCTGCACCTGTCCTGGTGGGACCACGGCCACACGATGGTTCCCCAAAGGCCCCAAAACACACAATGGTAACCGTAGAGCCCAAAAGCAGAGGAACAAATGGATTCTGGAGAGCCATCACCGTAACCCTCTTTCCATTTTTCTCCCCAAGGTTTGAACGTTGCACCCATGGGCTGCAGGCAGGAGATGCTCTCCTCTGCCTTGCAAACACAGTTGCCTCTTGAGGGGATGGAGGATTTGCTCAGCAGTGCGGAGAAGCCCTTCTCAGCCACCCAGGTGCTGAGGGGAAGAATGATGCTGCATTTAGAGAGAATGAAGCTTGGTCAAAAAAAACCAAAAACAAAAACAAAAAACACAACAAAACAAAAAAAACCCAACCAAACAAAAAACCACCACCTGACCTGCAAGTTTTTTGGTTTGTCTTACTGGTTTGGAATTGTTTGCCCACGACCTTCTACATTTGCCCTTTCAAGGGTTGTTTTTTTCCAGCACCAAAAAGGGTTTAAAATCTTATTGCTTAGAGAGGGGCAATGAAAAGAAAAAAAAGGCCTGCGAGCTGAGTGCCTTGCACAATCTCCAAACTTCAGGAGATGCAGCTTTTAAGAGAAGCCCTACATATCATTTGCAATTAACTCCTTAGCTGGGAGGGTGGGCTGCTGGCAGCTCAGCCTTGGGCCCAGCATCTATGAAGATGGGTGCTTTAAAACAATAAAATAAAATACCAGGGAAGAGCACTTTAACCTGAACTTACCCTGGCTTTTCACCTCACTCCTTCTTCCTCATGCTTGTCCGTGTCATGGGGAGATCAAGAACCAGACAAAATGGATGCATGTAAAAGGCAGGGTCAGTGCTTGACTCCCCAGTCCCTGGGTAAACAGGACAGATCAGGGCAGAAGGCCCACAGGGCCAGAGCTCAGCAGCTGTTTCACCAACTGATGCCAAGCACTGGGATTCCAACCCTGCCTGCCCTGCATCAGCCAAAGAGAAGGGCAGAGAAGCAGGGGAGGCCTCAGTCACCCAGACCAAGTCTGGCAGAAGGTCCAGCCTCCCTCTCCCATTGCTTTAGCACTTTCTGCTGACATTCCAGTGGCTCAGAGACAACCAAAGTGGGGCTGTAGAGGTGCATGCCCTGACACACCTCTCCCTATCCCCATCCTCCTCCTGGCTCCCAGCTTGCCCTCCACCCTGGCCATCATTACCCATGATGGAGCCCCAGGGATGAGCTCCCTCCCAGAAGACCATCAACAAAGATGTCGCCACGAGCAGTAAAATCCTTCCTAATGGACTCCCCCTCCACAGCAGGGACCCAGGGCTGCCAGTTAAAACACAGGATGCCAAAGCCAGAGCTGGTGCTCGGTAATGGATTTCAGACCTTTTCTCCCACCATGCCTTATGAAGTGCATAGCGGATAGGCACTTAACCCCCCACTACATATATATTTTTAACTCACACACTGTGAAGTGTCTTTTAATAGCTCCTGCCCTTAAAGCTTGTCAGAGCAGAAGCAGTTGCTCACCAGGACATGTTCACAGCACCTCATGGTTCCCCCAGTCCTGATGCTCAGCCCCAACCATGGTTCAGGACAGAGGAAAATCCACAGAAACCCAGGTCAGGGCTGTAACATGGGCAGATGCATCTTCCCCTCAAAGTCAGGCAGAAGGACACCTTGTGCCAAGCTGCCAGAGCCTCCTCTGGCTCACTCGGGATGTTTGGGATACTACTCACTTCCTACCGTCCCCATTCAGTTCACAGCATTACTGAAGACAAAACCTGTTATGCAAGGCTTTCTAAACAAGTGGCAGCGAAATCTTTGTAACATCCTACACCGACACATAGTTGGGATATGTCAAATATTTGTCTTATTTTGTTCCTTCTTTATCCTTTTTTTAGGCTTCTTCTACTTTTTTCCCCCTTGGAAGTATGTTGGTTCCCATGGAAACAATGATGTTACGGGTATGGACAGAGCTTCAGTGACGTCCACAAATTCAGTATAAAAGCAGATTTATGTAACAGTGAAATGAAGAAACTGAAGACCTGGCTCTGCACAGGCACACATGTGGCACCAGTGCTGCCGTGCCAGGGATATTGCACTGGTCAGGATGATTCATATTGAAGCAGGAGAGAATAAGAGGGCAGGGCAAAGAGGAGGAGATCCCAGTGCATGGGAAGGTGGCTCATACTTAAACCTGTTAAAAATGGGCTTATAGATGCATATTTATTTATATCTTCCTGTTCATATTTTTGTCTATTTCCCTGGGGAGCACCTCTTGCCCTTCACTGCTGGAGCAGAGGGGCAGGTGGAGGGCCAAGGTACCAAGCCTAGGTACAGAAAAGCTCATCCCTGCACTCGCCTGGCAGCTGCAGGAGGGCATTCAGCTTCTCACCACTGTCCCAGTCCCAGTGAGCCCAACCCGGTGCTGGTAGACAGTGCCTGCCTCTAGGGTCAGGAAAGAAGATCCTCTCTGAGGCAGACCTCCCAAAACAGGAGCATCTCAGGGGTCCTCCTACCTGCCTCTAAGCCTGTGCAGAGTGGGCACAGTTCCTTTCGAGACTGTGATTCAAATCCCTTCCAAGGTCAGTGCACAGATTGAGGGGATGTCTCCCCTCCTCCACCGGTCCCAGACAGCTTCCAAAACGAGACACTGCCATGCCCAGAGACATGGCACATCAGACACTCCCTTCTCCCCAGAGAGGCCTCACTGGCAGACGCTTCGCTGTGCANAATGCATTCATAAACCAGGAAAGCACCGGGCTGATTGCAGCCCCGCTCTGAGCCGGGGACGTGCTGGCGACAAGAAGCCTGTGCTAATTGTCCTGGCAGCTCCTCTGCTTCCTTCATGATACTCAACACGCTCCGGGAAGGCTTGAGGGAGAAGGGTTCTCTGCTCCCAGCACCGTCGTGTTAACCTTCCTTGGCCAGGAAAACTGGCTCCATCCCTATGGAGCAGAAATAGGACTTCTGCAGCCAAAATATTCCCTGCAAGCATCGACACCATGCCCCCTGCAGTTGGTGTGGGCTCTCTGCCTCCCTCCACAACCCAGCCCCATCCCACTGGGGACTGCAGCCCTCCTCAGCCTCCTGACACAGCCCCCACAATAGGAGCTCAAACCCAATAGCGGATCATGAAATAAACACCAGGAGGGTGGGTGAAAGATGATCTGGGGCGGGGGATCTCCGGAGCTGGGGAGTGCAGGAGAGGGGACAGTTCTGCGGGGTCAGCAGCAGCTGATGATAAATTCAGTGCTGCCCTCATCATCCAAACAAGAGGGCACGGGGTGGCACCGAGAGGCACAACCGAGCGAGGGCCACACAACGCGAGGAAGCTGCGAGAGGCAGCAATCGAAGCTCGTCCTCGCCTTCGGCACGGCGATCCCAGCTGCAGCCTCAGCTCGGGCAGAGCAGAGGGAATTCCCTCTGCTGTCTGAAGGCCAGGGAAGCCTCAGAGGAACGAGCTGCTGCTGCTGAGGAGCTGAGATGCAAGCAGGCTAAACAAGTCAGCTCCGCCTCCGGACACAGGATCAGTTTCCATCTCTGCAACCCTCTCACAGCCGATCCCCAGCAATCTGCAGACACCCGGGCAAGGAATTGGAATGCTCACGGTAGGGTTTGAGAACCAGGGACACTCAGGGCATGGGGAAGATTGGATGCACGCAGCAAACTCCCCGCCAGGCTGGGAGAGTCCCACCCTGCGGCACGGCACAGCCCTCCCGGCTGCCAGCCCCACAAAGCCAGTGCCAAGACCTGCAGATGGTGAGCAGGAACGGGAACATTGCAAAGGTCCTTCTGCCTGTGCTATTCCGTCATCCCAGGACTCATATCTGCCACGCCAAGGCAAAGACCGTCAGAGAAGCCCAGACCCTGCAGCTTGCCCCTTCACACTGTACACATGGGCAGCCCGGGGCCAAGGGAGAGACCAGGTAGCTGCAGCACACTTCCTGGCTGTGCCAGCCTCAGGTGAGTCAAAAGCCCCCAGATCCCAGCCCAGGGGTCTAACTGCAGAAGGTAGAAGCTCAAAGCCCCTGAGGAAACCTGGCCAAGCCTCACAAAAATCTTAGTTCCACGGACAAACCCAGACGGTTTTTGAAGGATGCAAACAGCTTAACACTAGTTGAAGCAAAGCTGGGCAGGCCACAGACCCCACAACCTCACCACTTCTCCCTTCCCCTCCATTGGCACCAGTATCGTGTCCTGATCTGGGGACACTGGTCGGTGGAGTCACCAAAACCATCTCAGGGCAGTGTCCCAAGTTGCTATGACCAAAAAGATAACCAAGGTGGTAGCCTTGTCTGGGCCCAACCTGATCCAGGTGCCAGTGAGAGCTGTGCCCAACTACCAGAGATCTAAGCCTTTTCCCCTCCGCAGTTGGCATGAGCCAGTGCTGGGTGTAGTTTTCCATTTAAAGCATTGCTGAAGGAACAGCTTTGGGGCAAGTCAACATACCCACCATTTTTTGTGCATCTTTATACCTGGCTTCAAGTTGGATTAAAAAAAACATACTAAAAGAAATTATATTTACAAAGCCTGAATATGATGGTGATTTTCCAGCTGGTCTGCTTCAGTCTTCCATGCTCAGAAACAGAGTCAACATTTCCCTTCTGAAAACACATCAGCATAACATGCACTATTTTGTTGCAGGTTATTACTTAATTAGGAACCATCTTACCCCCCTTCAGATATTTCTGGTCATCCCAAAGCCCAGCTTACCCAGTAAGGGGACTTTTTCTTGCCAAGGATCAGTACTCAAGCTTGCTGGAGTACAGGGTGCAGCAGTATGCAAGTCTGCAGGAGAGCACTCATAAGCTGAAGGCACACAGAGGCATCACTCCGGCACTACCACTCCTGCAGCAAGTTCCAGCCTCACACACCACTGTGTCCTGGCACAGTCCCTGGCTGCTCTGGAAAAGCCCCAGCCAGGGTATTTGAGAACTTCAGGAGCCTTAAACCAAACAATTTCCCAAAAGCTTCATGAAAAATGCACCAAAACCCCAAGGTTCCCAATCTCCTTGCATCACCTGAACATCACCCACTTCAGCTTGTGCAAAGCAACGAGGACATCCTCTGACAGCCCAGAATACCATTGGTGTTGTTCGGCCCCAATCCACGCATGTCCTCCTCACTGGGAACCTGTAGCCAGCACCACTCTCAGCAGAGTTCTCAGTGGGGACCAACACACAATCCAGTTTAAAAGTCACAGAGAGTCCTAGTATCCAGTCCTCACTCCATCCTGGCACTGATTATGGCTTTCAAGTGCAAAATTCAGCTCCAACTGCCTCCAAGGCTCACTGAGTAGAATGAAGAGCACAATACGAAGCCAGCCCTTGGGTTTGGCATGCCAAACATGATGGTCATTCCCAAGATAGAGCTTTGAACTCAAATCTCAGATTTTTCTTAAAAGTTGGGGGGGTTTGGCCCATTCTTTGGATCTGAGTCATCCATAGGCAGCACCTCCAGCTGCTCCCAGTGAGCTGCTATTGATTCACTCCATGTGAGGAAAACCTTATTGGGGAATAAGGGCCATCTTGTTCCTGTTCCAGGATCCACATGTCTCCACACGTGGGGTTCATTAAGAAAGAGCTCCATATGGAAGCAAGCCCTCAGCAAGCAACAGCACCTAATGAAGACCTTCAGCACACCAGCTCCAGTATCTTCCACAACCCCATGCCAGGGCCCAGAGGATGTTCAGTGGGTGCAACCAGAACAGCGGAGTTGGGGTGCCAGCCCAGACATAAACATGGTCCCCATGAAGCCTTTCAAAGGGCAGCTCCTGCAAATCAAGATGATGTTCCATCAGGAGGCTCTAATGGGAGCAAAGCACGCTTCAAAAATTTATGTGGGACAAAAGAATTTCCACAAAAATTGCAGTTTCTTTTCCATTAATAATCTATTACAGGTCCTGTTAAAGAGCCTGCAGGTTCCAGCTCTTGCCCTTCACTATCCTGTCTCCATCTCCACCACAGCCTCACCGCCTCCTCTCACACCCTCTGCACTTTTCGCTCTGGTTATCTGTGACAAGAGTTCTGTGAAACAGCCAAGAAAGCTCCAACATCTCCATCTCAGCCTATCACTGGTAACCCCCTGATCCCATGTGTTTCTTCTACAACAAAATAGATGATTTAGTTCTAACTAATAAAGTTAAAAGGAAGAAAGAAGCCAAAAATAAATCCAGGAGGCACAGGACTGCTCTGTGTTTGTCTTCTTCCTAATGCCATTATTGCAAGTTCTAGATATGACTGCACCCTCATTAACATTTGCTCCCATTTCTCTCTGAATCCCACGGACTGCACCCTAATGAATCCTGTAGACAGAAAAAGGGGAGTTAACCGCAGCAGCAGCAATGCAGACAGGAGCTCAGGCACATCTCACAGTGCCAACATTCGTCTTTGCCCTGCACCTGCAAGGACACAAGGCAAGTCGGTTGAGGAGCGGAGGTGCAAAAGCACCTCCATGCATGAAGCCAAGTGGGACACAGAAGCTCTCAGCCACTCTCAATCCATTTACACCTCATGACGGTCTCTTTGCTTTTGCCTGTCACAAGAGCAATGACCACACAGACGTCAGCTGCAATCACCAGAACGTTCCAGAGCAGCCGGAGGGTCTGGAGTGCAGCAGCAGAGCTGGGTGCTTGGGAGGGAAGCCCTTGCTTGCAGCTGGTGGTGTCAAATGCCTCTGTTACAACACAGAAGATTTAGGGGTGATTTTGGTCTCCTCTGCAACACTGAAAGGTGCAACCAAATCAAGGTTTTTGGAGCTCTATCCTTCTTGTGAGTGCTGCCCATCACATGCAGTTCAGGGCTTTGCTGCAGGCAAGGGCTGCCAGGTTTCCCTTCCCACATCTCTGCAAGGCAACGAAGGGACAGGGAAGAGCTCAGTCCTTATTTCCCCAGGTACACCCCATGCTGAGGGACTGTGGGCTTCCCTCACCCCGAGAGCCATTCACTGTCGTGTGACTGTTCTGACACTCCTGTCTTTGGCTGCAAACAGTGGCTCCAGCCATGCTCAAATGCTCTGGGGATGGTGAGCACTGCCAGCAGATACATTAATGAGAGCAAATGAGCTGGGGAAAGAGATTGGCTCTGTACATCTTGCCAGGCTGCTTTTCTCCTGCCTTCCCTCTTGGCAAGGAGGACTGAGCCAGATTAGAGGTTACTGCCCTGATCAAGGGTACTTCTGCACGTCCTCATTCACTTTCGATCTGGCCTTTCCTGTCCCATCTCTGCTTCCGCCACAGTTTCTGCTGCCTGAGTGTCAGCAGCTCAGGAGGTGCATTTCAGAGACTTCGGAGAGGTGACATCTCTAAACACAAGAGAGAAAAAGCAGGAGGACTTCCATCTGGAGCAATCACCTGCAAAGGGAACTTCTTCCTCCACACACCAAGAGGGCCAGGCAGCCCAGCCACTCATCTCTGCCAGGACAGGTCCTGCTTCCCAGCAACGACCATGGTTCTGTGGCACAAAGGGTGGAACCACAGACTGACCCAAATGGGGAGAGAACAAAAAAAACAGGCACAGGGCCACTGGGCAGCAAGAGGAGAGCAAACTGCAAAAGCCTGGAGTGCCTTTCCCCACCAGTGCTGCTGGGTGTCCATCACCCTGCTCCCACTGCAGGCAGACATCGACCCAGCACTGCCTGCTCCAGGGCTCCCCAGCACTCTGCTAATGCCAGCATCACGCAACACTGGGAGGAACCAGAGCAGCTAGATCTGTGCTTCATCTCCATTTCACAGCCCAGCAAGCTCCATCCCAAAGTGATACAGATTTGAGATGAAGGAGTCTTGTGGGCACCTTCCAGCTCTGGCCACGATAAGCATGGTGACTCCTCTTCAAAGGGAGAAGATTTTGTATGACAAGCCAGAAACAAAATTAAAATAATGCAAGCTCTGGCTAGCAAAAGAAAAGATGCAGTTGTTGGGACTGGGACCAACCCTCAAGCCCCGGAAATACTTACTGCAATTCACGCTCATCTAATTTTACACAGACCCTGATCACAAAGGAATTGGTGTTGTATCCACATAAAATTGTAATTTGTTCTTGCCCAGAGAGAAGGTCACCAGTGAGTTCAGGTCTGTTCAAGGAGGCAAACCAAAGACAGGTATTTTGCTCCCTCTTCACCTCACCACCCTACTATAGCCCTGCAAGCTATAGGGAAGCACCTCCCCAACCTGTGCCTTTGAAAAGGCTCCCTCCTCCCTGTGCCACCCACTGGCCTGGGTCCGTCCTGAGGTCCAACTTGTTCAGCTTTAGCATCCCAGCTAAGCCTACCTAATTCAAAGCATGACTTCTGCAAGCATTCCACTGTTTATTCCTGGTGAGATTGACCCTGGAGACCTGGCGGGCTGCATAGCTGAGCAAGCAAGACAGCATTCTCCTTTCAAGGGATTTTGCTGTGTCTTTGGGTAGCAGGAGCAGACTGGAGCAGCAGCAGGACGGGAGCAAAGTGCAGAAGCTTCAGTCTCATTTCCCCACTGCAGAGGAAAATGCCAAAAGCTTCCCAGCACTTCCTCACCTGTGGGCTGCATGCAGCAGGAATTAACACAGGTGCTTTGGTTATCTCTGTTTCCTCTTTCCCTTCAACCACTGCACTGCTTAGTTCTAAATTTAATTAAAGAGGTTGTGGTTGATAATGGAGCTGAAAAGCCTGGATCCACTTTCTCTGTCCACATCCAGAGGAATCCAGTTCCCATACTCCAGTGCTACTGAGGGCATGGAGCTCCCCTGCCTAAAGCACAGTTCAAAGAAAAATTCAGATAAACTCCCTCTCATCAGCTGCATCAACTACTCCTGGGTCTTAAGTAGCAAAGCTGATGGTGGTAGCGCCAAATTAAAGGAAGGAAGCTCCCATTCCAGACTCAGGCCACCTCTGCAGACCTGTGGAGCCAGACTTGTTCCAGGTTTTACCCTGGAGACTTGACCAGCAGTCTATTAAAATCAGGTCATTTATTTAAGTACTTAGATCTGGACTTCAAAAGGCTAAAATTAGCTAGGAAAGTTTCCCTTTACTGGCTTTCTCATCCCAGGCCTCAGTTTCTAAAACCAAGGTAGAAAAGAACAATTATTTCTCTCCAACTCTTTCGAAAGCACTTGGACATCTTTGGCTGACAGCGCGATTTGGTAGAGACATGTTCATTATTCTTCCCCTCCATGGAGAACTGTTAAATCTTTCTCCATATAAAGTCATTTTCTAAATTAGGTAAAGACGGTGAGTTTTGCACTGAGCACATGTGGATATTTTTATAAAATCTTTAAAACTTCTTGTCTGACTTTTCCTTGCCTTGAAGGACAACGTACCAAATTAAACCCTTCTCTGACCCCATTTCATTTCACCCTCGAGAACTTCACAGCAAGACTTTGCCAAAAAGTAACATTAGCAAGTTTGCTTCATCGCAGATGAGAAATGGCAAAGTTTGGGTTCACTCCATGCTCAGGCTTAGTGGGAAGAGAGAGGCTGGGGCTGCTGGGGGACAGCCTCCAACGGGTTTAACACATCACTCTTGCTACTCAGAACCAGACAGGCGAGTCCACATGAATCCCGCAGGAACCACTGTCACCAGCAGAGCCTCAGACTCGTCTCCAATTCCATCCCTGCCTTGTTTCACTTGGCTAGAAAAGCTGCCAAAGCAGCCCTGCAGCCACCAGGTCTGCCTCCCTCAAATGTGCACCACTGGGGAGAAACCCACTGGAGGAATCCAGCAGACCCCAGGCAGGCAAGGAGGATGCTCTCCCAGCAGACCCCAGGCAGGTAGGAGAACGTTTTCTCCCCCGTCATCACCCAGGTGGGCAGGACTATCTGCTCCCGCATATGCCCTGGGTATGGGGACAGACACCCTCCCAAAGAGGACCTGACGTTCCCTCCTAAAAAGGGTAGTTTTTTTTCCTGGGAAAAGGGGGTTACATTGCTGTCAGCTATGGGGAGATAAGGTAGATCAAGACTTTTCCCTCCAGCCCTCTACCAGAACAAGTATCTCCTGTGGGGAGTCTATACAGGGGACATTCCTGTCCTGCCCTACCCCAGCTCGGAGCACACACTCAGCACAGCTCTTCGTGGAGGAAACAAAATGCAGTCAGGTTGAAGGAGGGGCTGAAATCCAGGACGAGAGAAAAGAGGAGAAGGTGGCCACTGGTTCTGCTGGGTGCTCTACATCACCTGCTGGCTTTACTGGAGACTGCACCGCCGCAGCCCCAAGCATGGACGGATCCTGAGCCCAGACAGCAAACACAGGAAAGGTCACCCCTGCTCAGCCCCAGCAAGCTCCAGCAGACTGCCGCTGTGTCAACAGGGAAGAGGTTTGAGCTGCAGCAGAAGATGTGGATGCCAAGACACGTGCCTGCGTGGGGCTGTGCACAGCTCTGGTGTCTCAGCAGGCTGGAAGAGAATGTCACAGGGGATGCTGTGTCACCAAACAGCTTCACATTTTGGGATGACAAAACAGCCCCTTTGGTTCTCCTTGCACAAAGCTGCTGTGCCAGGAACATGCTCAGCAGAGTCTAGCCTAGCTCCCAAGAGCCAGGAAAGGGAAGTATCCTTCTCCCAGCCCACCTGTCCCAGCAGCGTGGGGAGATGGGCATGCTACAGAAGCCCTCCTCCAGGAGGCTCTGAAGGGGCTCCAAGTGCTGGAAGCAGCACAGCTATAGTCTCCAGGTGTGCCTGCTGGTTATGGAGATGCAGAGAGTGGGAGCCCCTCTGACCCCTGGCAGGAGAAAAAATGGCTGCAGTGACAGTAAAAACAGCTGGGTGAGATTCACATGAGCCGTGATCAAACTTTCCTCCATGTCCACAGCCACCAGGATCCCCGAGCACACCCTGTCCTGACACCCTTCACGCATCCCTGCAGCACCCTCTCGGATTTGCATGGTTGCTGGGGCTCTCCATAGTAGCTCTTTCCCTCCAGGAACAGGGATGATCCCTGCAGCAAAAATTGAGACCCAGCACACCGGGAAGGGACCTGCAGAGCCCCAAAGGACACAGCACAGGGACAACAAGGAGGAAGGTTAGCCAGCACCAGCCCTGGCAGCTGAACACCGATGCCAAAGTTTCTCATCCTCCAAAACTTCCTAGCTTCCACCTCTGTTACTTTTAGCCTCACTGCTGCACTGTGGATACCCAGCAGGCCCGGCACCTCCCAAGCCAGCCGCTGCGGGTCCCTGCTCCAGCTGGGGCAAGCTTCATGGATTTGCTTTTCTGAGAGCAGGCTGAAAGCCTTGGAGGGGAGCCAGAGAAAGGCCTGACCTGTGGGAGAGGCTGAAGGAAGCAGAGCTGCCCCATGGGGCTGCAGGGATGGGAGGCACTGGGGCCATCCCTCACTGGAGGGGAAAGGGTTGCTGGGAATTGTTCACACAGGGCTGGGAGAATGAGTCCAGTGAAGAGATGTTTCCCGGGAAAGCAGGGCTCTTCCCATGGAGGGCATCCCAAAACCATCCTGGGGTGCTCATGTACACAGCTTGGTCTTCTTCATGCCAATTTGCCACCATTTTGGGTCCCAGGCTGCTGGTGCCCAGCCAGCTGTCCAGCTGTCCAGGGACAGAGCCAACAAGTAGCAGTGTGGGTGAAAAATCACAGAATGGCTTGAGCTGGAAGGAAATTTAAAGGCCATCTAGTTTCAGCTCCTCTGCCATGAGCAGGGATACCTTCCACTACAGCAGATTGATCGATGTCTCATCCAGCCTGGTCTTAAATACTTTCAGAGATGAGGCGGCCACAGTTTCTCTGGACAACCTGTTTCAATGTCTCACCACCCTCATAGTAAAGAAATTCCTAAAGTCCAGCTTAAATCTACCCTGCTCTAAGCTTAAAACCATTACTGACTGGCCTCTCCAGCCTGTCCAGGTTCCTCTGAATGCCATTACTTCTCTCCAGCATGTTGATCTGTGTCACACAGCTTGGTGTCATCCACAAACGTGCTGAGGGTGTCTCAATCCCACTGTCCATGTCACTGCAACAGTGTCCAATAGCAACCTGTTTATCCATGCAGGCCTCCTGGCATTCTTGCCCACCTTCCTCTTTGCCAGCCTCCTGGGCTTGGTGATCTTTGAACACTGTCCAGCTTTCTCGGGCTCCTCTCCCCTTCGGGGCTTTATTCCACAGTTCCCTGCTAAGCAGGGTAAGAGGGCTCCATGTCACTTTCAAACCCTTGAACAGAACTCCTTAGGACCAGCATGACACTGGGGGAAACCATCACAGCGAGGTATGCCATGAAAGGTACAAGAGGTGCTCACGCCTGGGCAGAAGCACTGCTCTGCTGCAGGATATGCTAAGGGGACAGCATCTACCCCATCACTTAGAGCACACATGCAGCAGCCCCTGACAGCACACAGGCAAGGACAGGCCAGGGCTACTCAGCCCTTTGGCCCCCTCCAGCACCCATGGTGAGGGTGAGTGGAGCCCACCAGGTCTGAGGCACAATGGGTAGGCTGCAACAGGACACTGGCTCATGTTGCCCTTTTCCTATCCCCAGTTTGTGCAGCAAAGGCCACTCCAGCATGATGGGCAATTGTTCTCACAATCTGCCACTAAGAGACTGAAACCTCCCTCTTCTGCAGGTGTGAGTGGCAGAAATAAAAATAAAACCTAGTAGCAAACAACAAATCAGCAACAGCTGCCAAGAACTTTTTTCTCAGCTGCTTCAAGGCATGCAGATAGCCTGGCTCCATGGGGTACCTGGCATGGTCCTCACCGAGCTGTGGCTCCATCCCTCCCAAGTCCAGGGTGTCTCCACATGGAAGAATAGGATTTTTCATTAGCATCTCAGAAACTTTTCCTAGTGGAAGGTTGTGGTGGAGATTCCCTAAAGTGCTGGGAATTTCAGCCCTGAGCTGTTTGCTTCCTGCATTTCTGCAGATTTCACTTGTCGTTCAGAGTAATTCAGGCACAATTAGAGGCACTGTCACTCACTCACTGGAGCCCAGCACAGCGACACCACTGCCTGACCAGACTAGGAAAGACTCACCATAGAGCACAAGCAGAGACAAATGGTGCTGCCTTGCACCCCTTCCTCCTGCAGAGATGATGGACAAAGCCAAGAGCTGCCTGGAGAAGGCTTGAGGGAGACAGGTTCCCATCACCAAGCCAGGAGAGACACATCTCCCAGAGCTATATCTTGGCAGAGGGAACAACCTCCACTCCCTCTGGGGCCTTCCTTGCAGTCGGAAAATTCGGCTCTGAAAAGGTACTGAGGAACAACCAATACCCCATCTCACCTCATCCTACCCAGCACAGATCCCCACAGGTCTCAGACCCAGCAGTTCCAAGCACCTCTGATTAATTTGCTGTCAAGCAGTAAGAGAGAACAAACTGGACAAAGGAGGAGGCCAAATCTTAAGAGTTAATCAGCCAGTCCTGGGCCCAGGCTGCATGCATGGTGAGACTGATCCCTACCAGGGCTCAGCAAGTACCTCAAGTGCTTCAGTCCCAGATTGCATGGGGTCATCCCCTCCTATGGTAGCTGTCCCTCCCATGCCACTGGAGAGGACAGGACAGCCTGTGCTTTCTGCAGGACAGAGGGTGGCCCTCTCTGCAAAAAAACCCTCTGCTTTCAGCATGTATTTTTAAGGACTGGCTCCAGGCTGAGACTGGGATGTAGTCCCCCTTCTTGGGTTACTGCTCCAGCCCTTGATGCAGCCCAAAATACCTCAGGGCATGGGTCTTGACCCACTTCACCACCCAGACTTTGTACCCAAGCAGGACTGAATGCAACAGGGCCCCAGCTGGCCTTGGTTTTGCTCCAGGAAGAGTTATGACTAAATCAATCCCTCAGGCACTGGAAATGATGGACTTGAACCCAGATCCTGGGAAAGGTGGGAAGCCTGGAGCACCTTGCACCCCAACACTTCAGGCTTACAGAGCTCTCACTCTGGAGGAGAGCAGCTCTGGTTGAAGCAGCATCGCCTGCTCCATCCCCGTACCAGGTACTGGAGAGCAGCAACCACTCCCGAAGCCAGCCAGGGAGAGCCCAACAGCGCAGCATGCACCACCTGCTGCCCTCCAGCCCCACCGCCTGCTCTCCCTTTGCTTCCCATGGGATCCTCCCAACTGCAGGAAGAGCAGCAGTGAGAAAAATCAGGATCAGCTGTGGAAAACAAACTTCACATAAAAAAACCCCTGCAGCTGCTGAGGGCAAAGCCCTGGTTCCCAGAGCCACATCTCACCCCACCAGAGATCTGCAGCCCCTAGGTGAATCCCAGTCAAAGGCAGGCACAGCCAGGGTGCTCCTGACAGTGCAGGCAAGGGGCTGCTGGTAGCCAAACAGAGCAAGTTGGGGTGAGCCAGCAGGAACGGTTGGAGATGGAATTCTCCCCACTTTAGGAAGGTTGGGATCTGCTGGTGGGCGATCAAAGGAAGGAATGCAGTGATGTCCATCCAGCCGTTAAATTAGCAGGATGATTTGTTTGCCCGGTTCTCCATCCCTGTGAAGAGCTGAGCACAGCTGGGATCCCAGCAGAAGCCAGAAGCTCCCATCCAGAATTTGCTGCCGACAGTCCCAGGAGGGGCTCAGCACAGCGATAGTTTGGGTTTGGGTAGTTTTCAGCCCAGTTATTGGGCAAGTGGGGAAATAAGAGAAACTGAGGATGTTGTGTTGGGGACTATGCCGAGTGTCAGGGTCCACACATGTTCCCACGACAGATGAGAGCAAGGGCATGGCAAGGGCTGCATCAGGAGAAGTGTGGCCAGCAGGTCAAGGGAGAGGATTCTCCGCCTCTGCTCCTCACCTGGAGTACCACATCCGGTTCTGGAGCTCCTGGGACAAGAGGGATGTGGAGATGCTGGAGTGTGTCCAGAGAAGGGTCACAAGGATGAACAGAGGGTTGGAGCTGCTCTGCTATGAGAACAGACTGAAAGAGTTTGGGCTGTTCAGTATGGAGAAGAGGAGGCTCCCAGGTGACCTTATTTGTGGCCTTCCAGTATCTGAAGTGGGCTACAAAAAAAGCTGGGGAGGGACTTTTTAGGATGTCAGGTAGTGACAGGACTGGGGGGAATGGAGCAAAGCTGGAGGTGGGGAGATTCAGACTGGATGCAAGGAGGAAGTTGCTCATCATGAGAGTGGTGAGAGCCTAGCACCGGTTGCCCAGAGAGGTGGTTGAGGCCCCATCCCTGGAAGTGTTTAAGGCCAGGCTGGATGAGACTCTGGGCAGCCTGATCTAGGGTCCGGTGTCCCTGCCCATGGCAGTAGGTTGGAACTGAATGATCCTTGTGATCCCTTCCAATCCTGACTCATTCTAGGATTCTCTATGGTTTGTTTGGGTCACCGGCAGTGCAGTGTCAGAGTCGGGACTGGACAGGGTGGGCAGAGCAATCTGCCTCTGCGTTGCCAACTGAGTGTCCCTCTCCAAGGCCACATCTGCTGTCCCACTGCCTGACTGTGCTGTGAAAAGCAGGGCATCCCTGCTGGTTACACACAGGAACATCCACAACCACTGCACGTCCTCCAAGATACCTCCCACGCCCTAAATTTCAGCTTTACTTGTCCATTTGGGGGTATAGTGGATTCCACACCCTGGGACCTCCAGATTTCTAGGTGTCCAGTCTCACCTGCCCCACACCAACCAGACAGCAGTGCCCTTGTGGGGCAGTCATGTTCCCCTTAACATCACACCTCAGCTTAACAACTTCTTACTGAGCAGAGCTGCAAGGTGTACAACAATGGCCAGTGCAGTGCAGCTGGGACAGCTCATGGTCAAGTACAAATAGAAACTGGGGGTTGCTGCGTCCTACCTGCGGCACTTACCCCCCAGCTTATTGTTTTTGAGGCTCCCTCAAACCAGACCTACCGCACGTGGGAGTGAACAATGAAGTTCAAGACTCTGGACACACAGTGGGGTCGTTGTGCTCCATGTGCAACAAAATTCCCCAAAAGCAGCGTGGTGCCACAGCTGCCTGCTGAGAGGGAGACCTTGCCACAAGGGGAGCGGGTTCGCTGCCAGCACACCTTCCCACGCCCACTCCAGCCCCAACAGCTTGCTGTCCCTCTTCAACCAGCTGTTGCTCCCAGGGAGCAGTCTCCTGGGCAGTGAGTGACCCCACGCCCCAGAGGCAGGGCTGTGTTTGGGATGCATTTGCAGTGTTACAAAACCCTGCAGACACCTCTGGGCCAGGGTTTTCCTCAGCAGGAGCCCAGCGTCCCCAGGAGCGGAGGAGGGTGATGCCCCATGCCTCCACCACAGTAGCAAAGGGAAAGGTGACCATCTCACAGCCTGCCCTAGCTTCACGGGCACCAGCAAGAGGAGCAGCAGGAGGGTCCCAAAGCCACAGCAGAAAGCATCGCAGACAAGCTGCAAAGTCCCCAGAGAGTGCAGAACCCATGCAAAGCCTCTGTCCCAGCAGCAGAGCACAGTGCTGACCCCAGTCATTGCAGCCAGACCTCTTGGGTGCCAGGAGCCTCCCCAGCCCACAGCGCTGGCCACTACTATAACCTTGAGTAGCACCCACAGCGAGTCACCTGTGCAAACCACAAACCCACCTCAGTTATTGTTAAAGACAGTGACACACTGAAAGCCAAAGTGAAAGCAGCAGCACCATACTCGGGGATACAGTGCAGCAGTCAGCAAAGGATTTGCACCAGGACTCAGACAGGACCAGCTCTGCCCTGCATCTTCAAACTCCTCAGCAACCACAAAGAGCTACCAGCCCTAGCCCCTCAGTGAATCCCAATCAGAGACCAGGGGAAGGCAGTTGCTGAGGAGCTCATCCAACTGCAGCAGGGTCCAGCTGGGGAGACACATGGGGTCAGAGAGCAGAGGTCAGGTGAGCAGGCTGCCATGGGGTGACATGAAGAGCACTCAGTTTTATGAGGCTCCAGAAGCTGAGGAGGTCGTTATGTTAGCAAGTCCCAGGGAACAGCAGGCATTGAGGAACAGTGGAAGCCAAGATCCTGTATTTGTATATAAAGAACTAAACCACAAAACATTCAAAAATACATTCACGTTCACAGGCCCTGGTCCTCATGGGGGACTT
>VWZE01009669.1:8452-22745 GCA_013396675.1 Eubucco bourcierii
AGTGCTCCACCCATCAAGTCCATGTTTTTCCATTTTGGTGACCAGGATGTCATGAAGGACAGAGTCAAATGCCTTACTCAGGTCCAGGTAGATGACATCAAAGAAAGGTTTCTGGTACCTATGGAAATGTGACCATGTGAATGTTGGAAGTTAAGCTGTGATCAACAGCTCTAATGGGAGAAGAACATCAGAAGATCAATTAAACAACCTGATTTCAACATGAATTTTAAACTTTGATTTCTGACCCCAAACACTCTTATTACTGCAGGCTGTTTGCTGACACAAACAAATTCCGTAAAAGTGAAGGCATTCTTTGTATTTTCAGAAATAAATCTAGTAAGAAGTAGAAAATTAGGGCGTCAAACTGTACTGGTCAAAATTAATTTGTGAAATTCTGTTCACATATATCTTCTGTGAAAATATCCTTAATTCTGATTTTCTGTAGACAAATGATGTTTGTTACTACCACTCCAGATACTGGCTGGTGTATTCCATGGTTCTTCCTGGGCTACTTCAGTTTGTCGTTTACCCTGGCACCAGTCTACACTTTGCATTCCTTCAAACATGTCCCTGAAGAGATACTGAGGCTTTTTTGTTTGTTTAATATGCTTCATTCTCTCTGGATAGTATGCCTTGTGTTCAGTTCTACTTTGTAAAATGCAGTACTTAGAAGTGAAAGATGATTCTTTAAACTGTGGGAACTCCACTTCTTTTTGGTGTCAGTGATGGCACTACTTAAATGTTGTGTTTTGCTCTGTTGTGTCTCTGAGTAAGGTCTTGTGAGCAAAATGCTGAAGTACAAGTTGCACTCCTGTAAAACATGTTTACACCACTGTTCCTGTTTGAATGGTGGGCTGTAAACAACTTTATTTTCCAGTTCCTGAGAAGCCAGAAAAATAGTGTTTCAATCAGGCCATAATATCCTCCCAATGAAATTGCATCTCTCGGAGATAGGCAGCTCATAACACGAATATCTCTTTATATATTAAAGCAGACTGCAAGCATGTCACAGATAATTGTGATTTTCAGCCTATCTTTGTAATTTCAAAATTTGAAATTCTTAATTCTACATGTTGTGGGAGGAGACTTTAAAACCACCATTGCCCCTGAAACATGAAAACTGCTCTTTTCCTTCCTTACATCCTAGATCTTAAGCGTATTTTCTTTTTTATTGAGACATCTCTTACTGTTGCAGGTTTAAATTAGTTGTTTTCAGTCAAGCTGGTGCTAAACAGAGTACCTAATTCTCAACAGCTTCTTTGCAGCCTAAAGAAGGAGGATAGCTGATGACTGTTAGTCCAGGATTAATTTGAATCCTTTTTAGGAGTTTGAAGCTTTCCAATTTATCCATAGATGGCCATGGACAATTCTGATTTTTTAGATCCTCCTTCCAGCCTTTCTTGCAGAGGGGTGTCACATTTGCTAATCTCAGTCCATTTGGGTCTCCCCAGTTAGCCAGGACTAATGATAAACCATGAAGAGTGGCTTTCTGAGCACATTTCCAGCTCCTTCATCACTCCTGGGTGTAACACATCTGGCTCCATAGAGTTACGTGTGTGTAGGTGATTCAGCAGGTTCGCCTACCATTTTCTCTTGGATTATGGAGATCTCCTTCTGTTCCCCATTCCTGTCTTCCCTCTCGAGGGGCTGGCTGCCCAGCAAACAACTAGACACAGAAAACATTAAGTACCTCTCAGCCTTTTCCTCATCCTTAGTCATTCTGTTTCTCCCTGCATCCAACAAAAGATGAAGATTCTCCCTAGTCTTGCTTTTGTTGGTAATGTATTTATAGAAACATTTTTTATTATCTTTTATGGCAGTAGCTACATTAAGTTGTAGTTGGGCTTTGGCTCTTTATATTTTCTGCCTGCATAACTTCACTGCTTCTTTGTAATCCTCCTGAGTGGCTTCTCTCCTTTTCCAAAGATCATAAACTCTAATTTTGTTCCTGGGTTCCAGCCAAAGATCTCCATTCACCCAGGCCAGACTTCTGCTGGCTTCTGTTTTGACACATGGGGATGGCCACTTTCTGTACTTTGAAGATTTCCTTTGTAAGGAGTGCCCAGCCCTCCCAGGGCAAGCTGCCAGTCAGTCTCCTGAACAGGCCAAAGTCTGCCCTACAAAAGATGGCACTTTTGCTGAACTCCTCCTTACTTCTCAGAGAACTGAAAACTTCATGATCACTAAGCCCAAGATGGCCTGCAACTGTTATCTCTCCTACAAGTCTTTCTTAGTTATCCAGAGAAGGGCATCTTCTACATCCAGGAGGGCACCTTCTTCAGCTCATCAGCTGTGTCAGGAAATTACCTTCCACATGCCATGTTAAGTGTGCACAGGAGACATCTTATATTTAGATTCTCACTTGGTCCGTTTCTTTCAGAACTCATGTTTCTGGTTTGAGTCTTCTCAGTATGATTTTGACAGAGATGTAGCACAAATTAATTGAACATGCAACTTTTAGGGCTAAGGAATTTGTTTGGGTTTGAGTGCTGTATGTGTATGTTGTGTTTAGAGGGCGTGATACTCATAGTTTTTGTTTTGTTTTTTCTTTTTTTTAGGGCAGGTGAAAGTGTTCAGGGCCCTTTATACATTTGAGCCCAGAACAGTAAGTACATCTGAATTTCAGGATTTTGAGAAGCATAATTTTCATCCTATCTATAATAGCATTTTGTCAGTTCTGCTAGGGCTGGCCTATTAGACTTACTGTAGTGTTTACAGTGAAAAAGTCTGCTGATGTATATCAGTTCTTAATGTGACTAAAAATGTTTGATTAATCGCCACTCTTGTTTTTCAAGTCCAGCACTTTTAAAAGCAGCATCTTTTTATCTCTAGTAGCAGTCTTATCTGCAATCTAAGATAAGCAATATACGTGACATTTTTGGTTTGCCCACCAAGATAACTCAGAACTAAGAGACTTGATGAACTAGTCCAAATCAAAAAGAGGATGAAGTTAACAAATGTAAGATGTGTTTAACTGCTTTTGTTGCAGAGTGTTCTAATAGAAATGCTGCAGTCTTTATTTAGTTTGTGGAAGGACATCAGCTGGAAAAGGTAGTTGTAGGCAAGTCAAACTCTAGTATGAAAGACTGTCAGGCTGTTGTCTGTTTGTTAGAGAATCTGTGTTACTGTTCTTTTGAAAGAAGAGCTGCATGTACTCTGCTTTATCCAACTGTCTGTTTTACCTAAGTACACATGTTCAGATTTTTGTTTATGCCTGTTTTGTTTTGTTTTGTTTTGTTTTAAAGCCAGATGAACTGTACTTTGAGGAAGGAGATATCATTTACATTTCAGACATGGTGAGTCTAAGACATCCCATACGGACTGAATACTTATGAGATGCAGCATATCCCTTCTGAAGTGTTTTCTGTTTTGTCTACAGAGTGACACAAATTGGTGGAAAGGAACTTGCAAAGGGAGAACTGGACTAATTCCAAGCAACTATGGTAATGTCTGGAATATTTTAATTTTGTAAGATCATTTACAGTTGAAGGAAATCACTAAATGAAAATAAGTGATATACTTATTTTCCAAAACTCATCACAATATTGGCATTGAACAGTCCCTTACTAGCATATTTCAGAATATGTCTAGACTATCAGTCATCAGTGTACATCAGCAGTGGGCAGGCTTTCATATGATTTTATATGCTAGAGGCATCTTGAGTTTGCAGAGTATTCATACCCCTGGTTCTGCAGGTAACAGCAATAAAGTTCTTAGTTTTGAGGGAAAGAGCACTTGGATCAAAAGGAGGTTTTACAGATGGAACAGGAAAGTGATAGGCCACAGTGTGAGGTGGCTTCTTACAGTAATGGAGAATGAACGCTGGTAGTGTTAAGTAAATCTGCATAGGAAGAAGAAGCTAAAACAGGCTGTGAGCAATTTTTATAGATCTCAGTTAATTTATTTTTTTTTGCTTAAATAGGGCTATTTTGTTTGTTATTTGTTACCTTTTAATTAATATATTTAACCACAGAAAATTGTTTTCTTGTGGATGGCACCACATTAAATACCTGTCTTGCAAATTGACAGGGTCAGTAAAAGGGACATAGGCACCAAGCTAAAGTAGTAAACGTTTACTTTCATATGAAGCAGTAGAGGAGCAAGCAAAATAATAATACAGCAAGGTAGTGCACCTAATCATTATTCCATATGGCTAGCTACAGTGAATGATAAAGATACATCACCAGTTGCTGTAATACTTTACTATCATCCAGATCTGCAATCACTGGGCAGCTCCTGTGTATTGGTTTAAACTGACTGGTCCCACTAGAGGATTTGGAGAAGCTTTCCCAGCAATTGGGAGATTCTGTGCAGTGTGTGTCCCCCGTAGATAGTCTCCAAAGTCACTGCAAGAGGATCCAGCTTTTTACATTATTGAATAAAAAAGTTTATGTCACTTCAAATATGGAAGCATCTGACTTCATTCTGCTTGGATTCTCCCCACAGGGTGGCCAGGGCTCAGGAAGAAACCAAGGGAGTGTATTTATCTGTTTGGCTTTGACCTCACACCCCCTTCACTAGGCCAGACATCTGGCTTTGTGGCATTAATGGTCTACCTCTAAATAAGGAAAGCTGAGTACATGCTCATGGCATTTCATCCTCACTAGTAACTGTATTTTGTCTAAGCTACGTCTTTCACTGGTAATCATACATATGTCACTTAATAGGCATACATCACTAATGAATAAATAGTAGTAATCAGTCATAAGCAGTTTCGTAATCAACTGTTTTCATCATGTTCCCATGCCTGTTCGGGCTGAATAGAAATTGCTTTTTCATATTCAACTAAAATCACTTTTAAAAGCCATGAGTACAGACAAAGGCAGGACAGCACCATTTTTCCATGTCCTGTAAGGAAATATGTGGAGAGTAGAAGCGTCATATGACAGATTGTATACAGATTGCTAGTACTTCAGTAATTGTGCTTGCTCTATGTTGTACTTTTTTCACTAGGACATATGATGGTGTGATTCCCTGCCCTGACATGTAGTTAGTAGAAGTACATGAAATAGAAGCCTGCAGTGCACTCACTGAGACCATGACTTGAAATTTGACTTCAATTTGTGGCTTACAAGCTTATTCTGTTCTTAGATTCTGCAAGAGGTAGTCACTTATGTACAAACAGAATAGTTTACACATGCTTACCTGCATTCAAATTTATTTTGAGCATTGAAATCTGTTAAGTTTAAAATAAATGCAACTATTTACTAATTCAGTTTATAGTCCTGTTGAGATAATTTGGGAAAACTGCTTCTAGAGTGATGTTATCGTTATTAAATTATGCAGTATAATAAGGCTGATAGAAAAAATATTTATTATTTTAAAAATTTTAACTTACTTACAAGGTCTTTTGTGCTTGGTTGTGCAAATAGATTACAGGATATGTACAGTGCATAGGGCAGTGTTAAACAATTTCAAACAATTTAGCAAAACTAGTAAAATACATGAACTTTTGGAAAGAGATGCCTGCAGTGCACTATGCCACTTGACCTCTAAGGGGACTCAAGAGTCTTTTTTTCTGCTGAAAAGGAACTGTAAGGTAAAGAGTAGACAGAGCTAAAGCAAAGAACTTAAATTACAAAGGGACTTTATAGGAATGAGGTCAGTTTACTCATGACTTGGGTTCTCTGGAGTTCGCCAGGGCTGTGCTTAGCAGTACCCAAAGAACTTGGAGGGAGGCTGTCATTGATATGGTAATGGGTTGTGAAAGTTTGGGAGTTACCCACACCCCCAGACTATGAAAAAGCACCCAGACTAGACTCAGCTGGCTGGAAGTTAAGGAATGAGGCTATATTTACAGTTTAGCACAATATACAAGCAGATTTATACACAATATACAGGAAAAGTTACAGAAGTATACAAGTTAAAGGTAACACAAGAACACAATACCCCTCTCAGAAATCAGAGTCCTCAGGAGGGGTTCCCAACCACCCTTCCATCTTCTTTCCACCCTTCTACCTTACCCCAGGGTCTGTCTTACATGCAAGGTGAGTTTGGAGGATTGGCAAAGGGGGTTAGAAGCAGAGTGATTAGTTAGGTTACACAGCAGAAAGCTGAAGACATCAGCTCCCAGAGAGAATGAGAGACTCTACCTTATGTACGTTTGTGTCCTTGTTCTTATACATCTCAGCAAGCCTATGAGTGAAGTAGACATCACCATTGTTTTCTTTCCACAGCCTATAATCTATTTGTTTTCATTAAAATATTCCAATTAGGCTCAAACCAGCACAGGGGTAAAAGCTTCTAGAGTTTCCCCAGGACTCTAGCAGGGTGTCTGGGCCTTGCGAGGTCCTCTGACTGGGTCTTGGTCCATTCTTGGGTGGAAGGTAGCCGTCTGGAGCTCTGGGCTTTGCACAGAGGTTCATAGGTGTGCAGGCAAGCACTGTGTCTCTCTTTTGGTGCTAACTACAGCGAGGTCTGATTCGCAAAGCAGTGTCTCAGCTTGCGAACTGTAGCTGTGGGCTGCAGTGATACAGCTTTCTGGGGTTCGTATCTCTCCTGGTCTTACCCTTTCAACATATCAGTAGGTTTCTGCCTGCTGGCAGGGCTGTTCACGTTAAGGCCGGAAATGGTTTTGGGTAGCTTTTGGCAAAAGCTTCCTGTCTAAGGTTCAGGTGCTTGTGCTTCTCCCTGGTAAACTGAGGCATGGCAAAATTTCTTGATAGACAAGGCAACAAGGCTTGGTATTAAGCAACAAGGCATGTTATTTACAACTCTGGCCTACTCCTATCAATTGGATCAATTGGTCCAATGGGCAACTGAGATAAACAGATCCATTAACCAGTAAGAATGGTACTTTGCCTGACCTAACCATATGAGGTGAAACCATGGCCTTGCTTTAACCAAATATGGCAAGGGCCTTGCATGAGGCAAGCATCCACCTAGTGTGTGTACCTTGTTTACCACACGATGTAAACAGGATCAGAACAAGTCTGAACAAGCCAGGTCCTTAGGCTTCATGGCTACAGTCTGCTATGTTCTCTTTCCCACATCTACCCTGACTCCAGAAGGGGGAGGGGAAGCGGAGGACCATGCCTATGTGGGCTCATATTGGGCCTATGTTAGCCTACTGCAACAGAGTGCTGTACTGAAATTTTATCAAACATCATTGTAAGTTCTGTTTTAAGCCAAGTGGGAGGATAGGAGGCAGTGGTGTCTCTGCCTGCATGGTTGCAAAAATTTCATGTGTAAGCAGAAGAGAGGCCTCTGCATACCTTAAAAAGGACACTACCGTGAATATGTCTTCTGATTTAGACAAACCACAAAATTCCCAAAAGTCCACTTACATTGGTTGCCACCATTAGGACTGCCTAGGTTCCATATTAACCATTGAAATACTGTAATCTCCTGTGATCATCTACAATTATTTCACAATAGGTAGAGACAGACCTGAAACTACCGTGTCCTGTCAGGTCTTGCACTCCATCTCAGGGGTTTGAAGGAACATATTCTAGAAGACTGTGAATGGAGAAGCTAGTGAAGACAGAATTGGTGTTAATTGCATTGAAATGAAATTGAAATTCAACAATTACTTATTGTTGAGCTTCTGACTAGAATTTTTTTAAAAACAAAGTTATTTTTAGTCTCCCGATACAGATGTGAGTGTTAATGTTTTCTGCTATGCACAACAGGGACTGCTTAAAGTGACTTTCCAGTCCTGTTTGTGTTATGTGTGACTATGCTGGAACTGGGCTTCTCTTATTCTGCTTTAAGATTCTGTTCACTGTATATTTTTTTTTAACTGAAATAATCGGATCCTCGTATTTGCATTTTATTTTGCTGACTCCTAGAGAAATGAGCATGTGAAATCTTGCAATTACTGGTGTTACAGGAGGAATATGCACTTGAGTAAGAGAGGAACAGATGACCGCAACAGTCTTGAGGCTTGTGATAGTAACAGTTTGATCTGATGAAACCCACTTCTATTACCCTGCCTCATGTAACAAGCCGTAGTGAAAGGGCTTAGAGACCCTACTCATCTCAGATTGCACATTGTCCTACATGCCTATACCCTTAGTAGTCTTGGGGTTTTCCATCTGAAAAATGAGATTTTTTTTTTTAAAGTTTGCAGATCACAGTTAGCTGTACATTTTTTTGCTGTTGCAACAGCACAGTGACCTGGAACTGTTTGCTTCTCCTGTCTGGTAAAACCTAAAGCTTGCAAGAAGCAAAGGTCTGCAGAAGCCTTTACTTTGATGTACCCATCACTAAATTTGTTGTTTAACTGGTTTTGATTTGCAGACCTCCTGCAAGTTTTTCAGAGTGATTTAATTTGGAATAATTTGACAGGGCAGAAATTGCAAAAAATGTAATTATTTCTATTTTCATTTTATTTACAGGTTCTAATTCAGTCAGGAATTTTCACAAGGATGCTTATGAGCAATTATGGTAATTTAGGAAAATCAGAAAATGGAAAAGGCTAAACCACAAAATAGCTTTTTGCCCCACTTAGAAATCAGAGGCAGAGCAAAGCTCTAGGGAAAAGCCAAGACAGCATGGGACCTACAAAGGCAGAGTAGGAATTTGGAGATTGTTCCTGGATCTGCTTTGTGGCAGCCTTTGGAAACTTCAAGTTGTAATTCAATTTATAAACCACACAGTATAAAATCCAATGTGAATGGAACCCACCAGAGTCAAAGTGTCTCCAGACACAGGTTCCATGAGGTAGGTTGTGTGGAGCAGCACTGCCGGGAAATCGGCACTGCTGGGCATGTTCTGCCAACACCAGCAGTTTACAGCAGAGGCAGGGTTGTTCCAACTTGAGCATAGGGAGCAGGAAGCCAGGGTACACTGGCCCAAGGAGAAGCTGGGACCAGGTGCCACAGAGAAATCTCTTGAATGGACCTAATGGACTTAACTGGACTTGAGGACTTGCTGGACTTGCATGTGCTTTCTGCTCACTCTGTTTATGTCTTTCCTAGATAATGTGTCCAATGCCATTATATACTGGGCAGCTAATCACAATCTCAGATTCCAGTGTGGGCTTTCCCATGAGCAAGTGCATGTGTGAGAGTAGGAGGAAAAGGCCTTTTGCTGTTCCCCATTCAAGCCTGCAATGGTGGGGAGGCGGGGAAAGCAGATTTGCAGCTTCGTCTTCCACCCTTCAAATCTCCACTGACAGAGAGTGGGAAGGGGAGTTTGGACCACCTCACTACAGAGAAAAAAGAAGTAGTCTCTGTAAAACAAGTAGAAAGCCTGCTGACAGTTTTTTCATAAATACACATGGCAAGCTTAAGGTAGAAAGCCTAGTCACGCACAACTGCTCAAAGCCAGTAAAAGGGAAGTAACAACCAAGATGAAGTACTACTGGATTCCTAGTGGCTTGCAACCACTTAACAATTTGATGCTGTTCTTAGAGATTTTCACAAGCTGTCCTTGGAAATGCTTTTCCATACACAGGAAACAGAGGCGTATGTGACTCACAAATCCTTTTTCACATTAGAATCAAATATGTATTACTGGTTCTTCTGGAATAAATAAAACTTTATCTACACATAGGTGTCAAATACCTGTTCAGAAGTAGTTAGAACTAACTCTGTGTTCTGTTTCAGTGGCAGAGCAAGCTGAGTCTATTGATAACCCACTGCATGAAGCTGCCAAGCGTGGTAAGTATGAAATGGGTTTAGCTGTGTAATGCTAAAAGATGATTTGCTTGTTTTCTGCCAAACTAATATATTTAGATTGAAGATGTGCTGCGTGTTCTCAACTGTCTGGTATCTTGAACCAGTTACCTAGTAAGTTTTGCAGCTTTTAGAAGGTGGAGTTGTTTACAACCTGATAGAATCTATGATTGTATATACAGAAAAAAGTATTGTTACTATCCACAAAGATACTTAGGTCTTCTGGGAGCGGAAGAAAAGGTGTTCAGTATGATTTGGATTAGTCATTTTATGAACTACAAGCATTGCTGTTAATCACTTTTTCTTCTCCTAAGTTCATAGGAGCACCTACTCTCTTCAGAAAGAACTATATGGTTCTCGTCAGAAAGAACTGTATGGTTCTGTTAACTTACATTAAAACTGACTTTGTCTTTCAGGCAACCTGAGCTGGTTGAGAGAGTGTTTGGATAATCGAGTCGGGGTCAATGGCTTAGACAAAGCTGGAAACACAGCTCTGTACTGGGCATGCCATGGAGGCCACAAAGGTATCAGAGAATTAATTTGAAATGACTGTTACATGGATTTGTGTGTTAGACTGATTGCTAGAATTGCAGTACTAAATAATAAAATAGTAAAATAAATATAGAAGGGATGTTGAGTTCTATCAAATGCTCTCTGTTTTGTTACTGCTGTTGAAGCAGTAATTCTAATCAATGTAACTGTTAGAAGCTGAGTGGGAGGAAGGGCAAACAAAAAAGAAGTCTTGTATTGTTTTGGGTATTTTATGCAGCAGCATTTTTTTGTGATGACTGGTGGTTGTTTGCTCAGTGCAGTCTGACTGTTAAAGGCTGTCATTAATCGATTGGATCAGTCCTACATTAAATCTTATACAAAATTTATGCTGTGACACACTAAAAGCCTCTTCTGTTTCCAGTAATTTTGTTGTTCTTATTCCTCCTACCCCACCTCCACCTCATATTCTACAGATATAGTAGACGTTCTGTTCACCCAGGCAAACCTAGAATTAAACCAACAGGTATGTTAAACCAACAGACCCTTTCAGTAAAGATGTGGTGTTATTCATCCTTGGTACTAGCTGAAAGGTTTTTTTCTGTGTTTTAATCCTGTTGCTTTTCCCTCTAACTCCACAGAACAAATTGGGAGACACAGCTTTGCATGCTGCTGCATGGAAAGGTTATGCAGATATTGTAGAGATGCTGCTGGCAAAGGGTAAAGATCTTCACCAAGATTTCAACAATCTGTGTAGCAGACTGGGTTCCTGAATGTTTATTAATCTATTTTTTAAAAAATGCTTTCCTACAACCTAAATGTAGTCCTTAGCCAGCTTACCTGCCTGACTTGTAAGCCTTGCAGAAAATTTTGGCAGCTGTTTTGGAAAGTAGATGTCTCACCTGCTCACGAATAACTTTATCCTGCTTTGCAGACAAAATTAGGCCCTTAACCCCAGAGAAGCAATCATCTCTGTTTCCTAGAAAGGGAGAACAGCCAACGAGTTTCATAGCCAACTGTAGCTTATGGAAGAGCATCCATAACTATTAGTCTGCTTCAGAGCAGCCCACTGATGAGATTCCCTGTCCACTGCTGTTCTACCTATGCTACTGAAACTGCTATCATAATACTATTGCTCAAGAAATAGCTGGGACAATGATTCATGATTAAAATTTTGTATTACAAAGGGGCAAGAATAGATCTGAAGAACAATGAGAAGAAATTGGCTTTGGACATGGCAACCAATGCAGCTTGTGCATCCCTGCTGAAGAAAAAACAGAGTGCAGGTATGTCTAGTTCTCTTATTCTAATATCTTTGTCCTTTTTTGGAGGAAGCTTAATATTTATATCAAATACCAACATGCTGATAGACATAAAAAACACTTGGGAGCTACATGGGCTAAAAGTTACATTTGGAGGGGGTTCACTTCAGAGGGTTAGTTCAACACAGCTATAAGAGAGTTCTATCACATTCAGTGTAGTTGAACTCCTCGTAAAATGCCATCTTCTGTCAGCAAGAGGCAAAAGAGTTCAGAAGATGTGGAGATAGTAGAGGAAGAGAAGGAAATGGAAAACAGACCCTTCAGACTGGAGAGACAAAACAAAAGCAAGGATTGAAAGTACCTTAAGAGCAGTATCCTACAAAGGGCAGGGTGTGAAAATAGGATAATGTAATATGTTGGCTCTTACTCCTATCTCTTCCTTCAGACTAAGCCAAACAAACACCAACATATGCTAGTTTTTTAAAACTTCTTATTCCTGTGTCTCTCTGAGTTACTATTAGAGAAACAAGGAAATAACATTTTCAGATATTTATGAAAATAGTCTCACGGCTTCACACTTGTGTCAGTCTTTCCTAATAACACAGTATCCTTGCACAAAAGGGTTAAAGAGATACAAGGCTATTTGAAAAAGCTGATGAAAGACTGATTCGTTTAGTGTCTTGTGATTAGTGCTACCTTTAGCTTTCAGGAGAGAATGAGAAAATGAGAAATTACTTTAAAAAACCAGCAGAATTATTTGCTTCTGTGAGTGGGATGTGCAGTTTAGCAGCTGTACTGTTAGTGGGCTAGTGAGAACGGGAGGAATGCTCACCTATGAGTGGTTAGTGATAGTGGGAATTAAATGCTGGAATAGCTGACTGCAGCTTTAGAAAGCCAAGAACACTTAAAGCAAAAATACTGCATAACAGGTGATATCAGGGCTTAACAGAAAACTTTCACAATCTTTTTCCATCAATTTTTACTCTGAAGAAAGCAGTTGTAACAAAGGGCAGAATTTCTTATGTTTCCATATTTTTGTCTGATGTCAGTTCATCCCTGTTAGGAGCCTCTTTGCCTGTCAACTGTAGACACTGGTACAAGATTATTCTCTATTCTAATGTCCCTAATAATTGCATTAATGTTTCATAATTTCTGGTAATAGATAATTTCCACTTCTGGTGCATTTGCTTCTTTCCCTCTAAATGTTGTCTCGTAGGTGACTGATATTTTTGTATCTAGCCAATCTATCACCAGTCTTTGATCATCTTGCACAGTATTTCCTCTTTCTTGCCTTCATATCGGAGCTGGTATCTTCAGTCTAACTGCAGTTTCAGTGTTAGCTTCATTGTTTGTCTTTCTGTTTTAATTTAGCCTTTTATAGTCTTCGAGACACCACTGATCTGTGTACTTTCCTTATGTTTTTTGTTTTGTTTATTATTTTTATTAGTTTCATTCATCTATGTAAAATGATCCTATGTTTCAGTATTTCCAGGGTCTATGACTTAAGTGATTGTTCTTTCTCAGAGGTTCAGTCCTCTATCAATAGTTCTATCCTTATTTTCAAATACATTCCTCTAGAGATAGGTCTTCTATCATAGTCCATCTATAAAACATTTTCTCTTGCTAAGGAAGTGTAATTTTCTCCACTTAAATATTAAGGTTTGTGTTTTGTGTTTGTGTTATTGAAATGTCATGATTGCTGAAGTATAATCTAAGAAATGAAAGTTATTAAAATCCTGTCATAGAAATGCAAAATGATTGTCTCATTTGTGCTCCCGAATGGAGGAAAATTGTTATACAGAAGAAATTGGATTTACCCTTTTTCAGAGTATGGTGCTTTGAAGACAGAGCTTTAACAATTCTTTCTTTTCTTTCCTTTCTTCTTTTGTTGTTTTTCTACTCAAAGAGCAGAAAAAAAAATTACTTTCCTCTTACATTTTCTTTACCAAAACACAGCTTTAAATTTACTTGTTTTTCTTCTTCCAGAAGTCTAGGATAACATGATTATCACTTCCATGCCAGTGTTACTATGATTGCACCTGATATTTTTAATACTTTGTTTCCATATGTTATTACACAAATATGACTGATAAGGATCTTGTGGTTCCTGGATCTCAGCAGTACAGTGTGTTATACCTTGTATATATATCAATATTTTCATTCCCATATACTAGAAAATCTGTAGGGAAATAATCACATACCACCAAAAAAGTATGCTGTGTATCTTCATATAGTCCCAAAGGTAGATGTAAATCTCCAGACACAGCTCCACATCTGGTGAGTATACAAGCCACAACCTCCCTGGGCAACATGTTCCAGTGTCTCACCACCCTCACTGGAAAGAACTTCCTCCTAGCATCCAGTCTAAATCTCCCCTCTGCCAGTTGAAACCCATTACTCCTCCGCCTGTCATTAAAAGGCCTTGTAAATAGTCCCTCCCCAGCCTTCTTGTAGGCCCCCTTCAGATACTGGAAGGCTACTGTAAGATTTCCTCAAAGCCTTCTCTTCTCCAGGCTGAAGAGCATCAACTCTCTCAGCCTGTCTATCATAGGAGAGCTGCTCCAACCCTCTGATCATCTTCATGGCCCTCCTCTGGACCCGCTCCAACACTTCCATGTCCTTCCTTTGCTGAGGGCTCCAGAACTGCACACAGTACTCCAGATGGGGTCTGACGAGAGCAGAGTAAAGTGGCAGAATCCCCTCCCTTGCCCTGCTGGCCACGCTGCTCTTGATGCAGCCTAGGACTCGGTTGGCTGTCTGGGCTGCATGTGCACACTGCAGGCTCATGTTGCGCTTTTCATCAACCCAGACTCCAAGGTTCTTTTCCTCAGGGCTGCTCTCCAGCCATTCAACACCCAGCCTGGATTTGTGGTGTAGCCCACAATTTGGGATTGTGCCTACCCAGGTGCAAGACTTTACACT
>VWZE01009671.1:7925-38314 GCA_013396675.1 Eubucco bourcierii
CCGTAGCTTTGTGCTCCTTCAGACCTGGTGGGTTTTCCCGCCATGGCTTTGTGCTCCTTCAGACCTGGTGGGTTTTCCCACCGTAGCTTTGTGCTCCTTCAGACCTGGTGGGTTTCCTGCCGTAGCTTTGTGCCCCTTCAGACCTGGTGGATTTTCCCGCCATAGCTTTATGGTTTTTCAGACCAAGCTGGGCTGACCTGACCCTTTTGGTGCAGTGCTTTCTGTGTTTGTATTCCATGTTCATCTCTCTCTGCTCTGCCCAAGACTGAGTTTGTGTATGGGTTCAGGGCAGGTTTCAGGAGCGCACTGCTGTGGACAGCCCACCAGTTGGTGAGAATCTGGTGGCCAAGGGATGGTCAACTACTGGGTGTATTCAAAAAAACCCCTCCAAAATCTGTGCATGTTTATCACCATGTGCCTTGGCTCTTCTCTGGTTGAAGCTCTGGATTTGCTTGGAATGTAGGCTTCTGGTCAAAACAACCACTGACTCCTAATTGCTTAATAGGTGACATATGCTTAACCCATGGTCTGTGTGGCAGCCATTTCCCTATGCAGTTTTATTTATAGTGTTTGTTTCAAAGATTGATGGCAGCTGACAGGAGGTTCTGAAACAATTGATAAAGGCAACTGACATTTTGTCAGCTGTCTGGGTGACAGGAATGTATTGCTTGCATTTAAGCTGGTCTGTGTGAATAAATCATTGTTGATGCCAAAATTCACCTTTGGCCCCTTCCACCCTGCTCTTGAAAAGTGGCTGCAAAGGTGTTTCCTTAAGTAATGAGGAACTTGCTGCAGAAGAGCAGGTGCTTACCCTAAGTAACATTTTCCTTAGCCACACTATTTAAATATTTAAAAGACTGTTGAAAGAGTTGACTTCTGTTGGTGGCAGAGTTGAGAACCAAAGTGTTACTCTCCCCTTTGAATGCTCTGTTAAAAAAAACCCATGTGTTAAAGACCTGTGGGGCAGCTTTTGATATGGATGAGAAGGGAGGCTCTGTGTAATCTTAGGATTGTTTTCAGTCCTTTTCTTTTGAAAAGATGCCAGTAGGCCTTGAAAGGACTGGAGTCTTGTACCTGCCAAGGCTTTCCACCTGTCTGTGATTCTCCAGGTGATGCATGCTCCAATCCAACAAGCAATCACCTTCCTGAGCTTTGATCTCTTTGTTTCTTCACTGCACCTCTTAGCATAAACACCTGAATGGCAGAGAATTCTGATGTACACACATATTGTGCAGGCAAACTCCACCCGGAGTGTGTTTTTTGGGGGCCTGTAGAAACCAGGATGAGTCTCTTTAGAACAGGTCTTCTGTAATCTATAATCTTCAGAGGGTAGCCAGCTACTATTTCAAATGTGCTGTCTGTAGGGCTCCAAATTGCCACTGGTACCCAAAAAAGGCAGTAGCTGGGCTGCAGGGTGCAAGCTGCTGGAAAACAGCTCTGCAGAGAAGGACCTTGGAGTACTGGTGGACAGCAGGTTCACTATGAGCCAGCCACGCGCTCTCACGGCCAAGAAGGCCAGTGGTGTTCTGGGCTGTGATGAGAGCATGTCCAGCAGGTCGAGGGAGGTGGTCCTCCTCCTCTACTCTGCCTTGGTGAGCCAACATCTGGATTATTGCATCCAGATCTAGGTTCCTCAGTTGAAGAAAGACAGGGAACTACTGAGGAGAGTCCAATGGAGGGCAACAAAGGCTGAGGGGACTGGAACATGAGGAAAGGTCAAGAAACCACCTGCTCTTTAGCCTGGAAAAGAGCAGCCTGGGTGGGGATTTTATCAATACTTGTAAATAACCAAAGGGTGGAAGGCAGGAGAATGGGATTGTGCTCTTTTCAGTGGTGGCCTGTGATAGGATAAGGGGCAGCAGGTGCAAACTTGAGCACACCAGGTTCCAGTTCAACTTAGTGAAAAACCACTTTGAGGGTGGTGGAGCCCTGGAGCAGGCTGCCCAGAGAGGTTGTGGAGTCTCCTTCTCCGGAGATTTTCAAATCCTGTCTGGATGCGTTCCTGTGCAGCCCAGTCTAGGTGAACCTGCTCTAGCAGAAGTGTTGGATCACCCCTCTGGTGATCAGCAGAGTTCCTTTCCAACCCCTACTATTCTGTGATTCTGTGATAGGCTTGATAGACCATTTCCCACTTGTCCCTCTACAGCTGTATGTTTCCCTAAGACACTGAGGACATGACTGAAAGTAATGGGACACAGCTGAGACCTTTATCAAAGCAGGAATATGAGAAGTCTCTTCCAAGACTTGACAAGTTAGTTGCGTGTGTTGGAGTTTATGTGACAGCAGGGTCAGTGTTGCTGTAATTGCCTGTACATCATGAGATGCTCCTCAGGTTATTATGGTGTTGATCTACCTTCATCCCTTGGCATGTATTTTTCACTTCTTGGTGCTCTTCCTTCTATCTGAACCTGAAGTTGTGAGGCAGCACCTCTCACAAACGTAAATGCAGAAAGAGACTGGGTCAATTTTGTTTCCTCAAGCTAGATTTTTGGGTAGACTGCACAAGGGGAGACTAAGTTGGGAGGTTGTACCCAAACACAGGGCAGTTTGTCACTAGGATATGCTTAAATGAACTCTAGGTGCTAATGGAGCAGCAACAGAGTAGTATAAAGAGGATGAGGAAGAAGAGAAACTTCATTGTGAGGTGCAGTACAACGGATGGACTATTTCCATTGCCCATTGCAGGGCTGCATGGGATCATTTTGAAAGCTTTGGAAATGCATTTATTCCAGATAAGGAAGTTTTCTTAATTCATAAGATCTCTACATCATGTTTAATAGATCTGGACATGGGTGTCAATAGAAGGCTGCTTTTGCAGAATGTGTTTTATGAATTATTATTATTATTTTCTGTCTGTCTCCCTCAAACTCCACAGCTTTCCATGACTGGTATTTTTGCAGAGCTGCAGGACAAAGCCCCATCTGGGTCTCCCTGTGCAGCAGCACGTGGAGTCTGTTGACAAAGGCTTGGCATTTAGGCTTTGCCCATTGGCACTAATATGCACCATGTCAGGCTCCATCAGGCTGTGTTACATCACATGACTTGATGGGACTTGACATGACCTGACATAGCACAATGTATGTGTCTCCTTACATCACAAGCTAATGGAAATGGAGCTTAATAAGGGCTAAAGATGTACCAAACACAGGAACTTTATTGCTGCCTCTGATCAGAGCCACAGGCAGCAAGTGTTGGGTTTCTGGCATGTGGTCAATTGTGAGGGTTTCCCACCTTGCTATTTGTAGCCTTGTGTAACTACAGATCTGCTGTGTGCTGGTTTGAGGCTAATTAGAATATTTTAATAGAGAAAATTACACTATAGGCTGTGAAAGGAAAACATCATGATGTCTACTTCACTCATACGCTTGCTGGAGACTTGTTTGGGAACACTAACCAAAACAATAGATAAGTCAGTCTCTCTCTAGCTGGAACAGGAGCTACTGTGGGATCTAGCAGCTTCTGGGCTCTGGCTCCTCTGCTGATTAATCCTCACTAATCACTTTTCTTCTAACCCCCTTGGCTGATCCTCCTAGTTTACCTTGCATGTAAGGCAAACCTTGGGGTAAGGTACAGGGATGGGGAGAAGGTGGAAGGGTGGTTGGGAGCCCCTCCTGGGGTCTCTGATTTCTGGGAGGGGAGTTGTGTTGCTGTATTACCTTTTACTTGTATATTTCTGTAAATGTTCTGTATATAGTGTAAATATCTGCTGTACATTGTGCAAAGCTGTAAATAGAGCTTCATCACTTAACTTCCAGCCGACTGAGCTCTAGTCTGGGTCATTTTACAAAGTGTGGGGGGGCGGGGAACTCCCAAACCTTCACATGCTGCTAGGTCAAAGACCACATTTTATTGTTCCCTTCTCTAAGTGTGTTGAGAATGCAATAATATAGTGCTACCCTAAGTGATTCAGTTTATCATCCTACCCCATAATGTTCTGATTTTCTTCTTCCCTGCACTAGAAAAAAGTGTTACACTTGCCATGGCTTTCAACTTCTCTCTGCAGCTCCAATGCTATCCTTTATTTGCTCTGCTATCTTCATATAATCTACCCACTGTTCAACACTTAACGAAAAAAGTTGCTTGGGTGTGTTTGAGTGCCCTCTTCTGAAACTCCTTCAGTAACTCCATTCTGATTTCTGTAGTTTTAATGAATGCTTGCACAAGCACTGTTGTGAAAAGTGGAGATCTTCAAGCTATGCCAGCATCTCTCAGATATATTTCCCTGCCTATGGCAGGGGGTTGGAACTAGATGATCCTTGAGGTCCCTTCCAACCTTACCATTCTATGATTCTATATTTTCCATTGCTTTTGTGAAAGAAAATACAACCAAGATGTGATTTTGTAAAAGGTGTTTGGGGAAAGAAAAAAAGTGGTGTCCTTCACCTCTGTAAATGAAGCAGGAATGAATCACAGGGTGTTTGGGGTTGGAAGGGACCTCTAGAGTTTGAGACCAACCCCTGTGCCAAAGCAGCATCATCCAGGGCAGTCCACACAATCAGGTTTTGTGAAGCAATCTCTGAAGACTTTCAAGCTCTCTGGGCAGCCTGCTCCAGGGCTCCAGCACCCTCACCATAGAGAAATTTCTCCTTTTGTTGAGGTGCAACTCCTGTGTACCTTGTACCTGTTGTTCCTTCTCCTGCTACTGGGTACCACTGAAAAGTTTTGCTCCATTCCCCCTGGTCCTATCACTACCTGACATCTTAAAAATTGTCTCTGCAGCTTTCTTGCAGGCCCCCTTCAGATACTGGAAGGCCCCAATAAGGTCTCTTCAGAGTTTTCTCTTCTCCAGACTGAACAGCCCCAACTCCCTCAGTCTGACCCTATGGGATGGGTGCTTCAGCCCTCTGATCATCCTTGAGGCCCTTCTCTGACCACATTCCAGCATAGCCATATGTTCCCTGCAATTGGGGCTCCAGAAGTGGATGCAGTACTCAATATATTGCTTTCTTTAATGACTTCCTTCAGGATCTGTTCTATCCCAGAGCTTTTGAAATTCCTATCAGGTATTGCAGCTGGTTTGGATATAAGTTTGTCACTTCTAGTTTACATTCAAGAGAAACTGTGTCCTATGGCTATGGCCACTGTGAGATTAGGTAAATTTGGGTAAGATATTGGGTGTATTCCATGCTCACTTTTTCTGTCTGGAAGAAACAGTGGCCTGCAGTAATAGGGTGTGCACTGAAGTCCTGTCACAAACTGGATGCCAGAAAGCTCAATAGAAGACTGGGATTGTAGATAGCATCTCAGGGCTCTTTTTATCCTCCATTTCAGGCCACAGTAGTGCAGGGCATTTCTTTAATTGCAGGCTCCTTGATCAAAATGACTGCATTGCAACTGTTCATGCAGGCTGCATCACCTGCTGTAGTTAACCCCAGATGCTTCAGAGAAGGTTGTGCTGGTTTGAGGCTAATTGAAATATTTTAATAGAGGAAATTACACCATAGGCTGTGAAAAGGAAACAATGGTGATGTCTACTTCACTCATAGGCTTGCTGAGATGTTTAAGAGAAGAAACCAAAATATAGATAATACAGTCTCTCTGGGGCACAGCGTCTCGGTCTAGCAGCTTCTGGCTCTTTCTCCTCTCTGCTGAGTCATCTCACTAATCACTTTCCTTCTACCCTCCTGGCAGATCCTCCAAGCTCACCTTGCACATAAGGCAAACCTTGGGGTAAGGTACAGGGGTGGGGAGAAGGTGGAAGGGTGGTTGGGAGCCCCTCCTAGGGTCTTTGATTTCTGGGAGGGGAGTTGTGTTCCTGTATTACCTTTAACTTGTATATTTCTGTAACTATTCCTGTCTATAGTGTATATCTCTGCTTGTACATTGTGCTGAGCTGTAAATAGAGCTTCAGTCCTTAATTTCCAGATGGTTGAGTTCTAGTCTGGGTCATTTTACAAAGTGGGGGGGGCAGGGAACTCCTGAACCATCACAAAAGTGCAGGATGGCAGTAACCAAATGGAAGATAACAGTCTTGGTGGGATCAAGCCCTGAATATTTATCACGTTCCAGATCTTGGTATTGACTGGATCTTGATAGTCATATAGAAACCTAATCTGTTTAAATCCTCTAAAATCTCTTCATTTGAAGAACAAATATATAAGAGCAAATACATTTCAAGAAATGCTAATAAAAGGCTTAAACCCCTTATTGCCACCTGGTATTTGGAGGAAAATGTAACCATAAAAAGTTGGGTGATGAGTGCAGGTGTGTCAGTGAGTTGGACAGAGGAGCTAACTACAGGCATTTCTATGGGAATGACTGAGTCAAAGCTACCTGCATCTCCTGAATGGAGTCTGTGGCTCTCTTAACTGCTCAGGAAATATCTTCTTCATACGAGTAAGCACACCAAAAATATTACCATTTTCAGGTTTATGGATTGGAAGTGAACCCTAGAATTAACATGTGTATTACAAGGAGAAGGGAACATTAAACCACATCTCAGAGAATCAAAGGAGGGAAATGTGAAGCTGATCTTATTGACTGCTTCCTAAAGAAACTGAGAAACTCACTTTACATATATTCACTTTTTGGTATCTTTGAATGGTAATTTCATCTCTCAAATGTCTTTTCATTCTGCATCTTAATCTTTCTTCAAAAATCCCTTTCAAGCTTCTGAGGATGTGTGATTTTTCTTTTCTTTTTTTTTTTTTTTCTTGTAGTATCAGGGAAAGCATTTTGGAGTATTATCAATTAAACATACAGAAGTCAGGCTTCCCTTTTGAGTTGGATATGTGTGGAACGTTCACAGTCAACTATAACAAGATGATTTTAATCTGGCAGTCTGGCGATTTGGAATTCTGTAGATTTACCCACATGATTCCTTTAGTTCCCTTCTGCTTGCTTATTCCTTATCTCATAACCATGGCACAGCATAATGCAGACCTCTGAACAATTCTTCACTATTAAAAGAATAACAGTTTCTTTTCACTGGCTGTTTAATGTTACTCCTTCTGAAATTCATTTTAAAGGGCACTTGTAATTTGGCTGTTCACTCCAAACAAGCTCCTAGCAATGGTCCATTCCTCTAGAAAATTTCCTATCCAGAGCGGCAGCTACCAGCTCTGGGAAACCTTTTAGCTGCTGAAGCCTACAGTGGCTATGCAAAAGTATTTCTGTTGCTCAAATAACATGTGTTAGATTTCATAGACTCATAGAATGGTTTAGGTTGGAAGGGACCTCAAGAATCATCTAGTTCCAACCCTTCCACCATAGGCAGGGACACCTCCTGCTAGTACAGGTTATTCAAGGCCTCATCCAACCTGGCCTTGAACACCTCCAGGGAGGGAGCATCCACAACCTCCCTGGGCAACCTGTGCCAGTGTCTCACCACCCTCGCTGGAAAGAACTTCCTCCTAACATCCAGTCTAAATCTCCCCTCTCTGCCAGTTTAAACCCATTGCCCCTTGTCTCGTCATTACAAGGTCTTGTAAATAGTCTCTCCCCAACCCTCCTGTAGCCCTCTTCAGATACTGGAAGGCTACTCCAAGGTCTCCTGGAAACCTTCTTCTCCAGGCTGCAGAGCCCCAACTCTCTCAACCTGTCCTCATAGCAGAGCTGCTCCAGCCCTCTGAGCATCTTCATGGCCTCCTCTGGACTCCAACAATTCCACGTTCTCCTTGTGCTGGGGGCTTCAGAACTGCACACAGTACTCCAGATGGGGTCTCAGGAGAGCAGATAAAAGGGGCAGAATCCCCTTTTTTGCCCTGATGGCCATACTGCTCTTGCTGCAACCCAACACACAGTTGCTGTCTGGGCACACTGCAGGCTCATGTTGAGCTTTTCATCACCCTAGATGCCCAGGTCCTTTTCCTCAGGACTGAGGTTGGAAGACACGTTTGAGATCAAGACCAACTGCTTGCCTAGAACTTGCAGTCCCATCAGGACTCCTGAGCCACTATCACTAAACCATGTCCCTCAGCACCATTTCCATGATTCTCTTAAATACCTCCAGGGATGGTGACTCCACCACTTCCCTGAGCAGCCTATTCCAATGCTTGAGAACCTTTTCTGTGAAGATTTTTTTTCCCTAATATCCAACCTGTCCCTCTCCTAGCACAATGTGAAACTATTTCCTCTTCTTTGATGTACAGATTAGGCTTGAGACAGGCCTGCTGTGTGTATTCTCCTCCTGGTCTACTTCTTCAAAGTCATCTTTCTTGTGATGACACACAAAGTTAAAAATAAACTTTCTGTGTGCTGTGACAGGTTAAGGGCAGTTGTGGCAAGTAGATGTGAGTTGCTTGGTGGCAATGGAGTGCTGTGGATGATGGCACTGTGCTCTGCCACACCAGCTGCAGAAGACAGCAGTGTGGCATCTGGACTTGGCAAATTTCGAGGCCGGTACTGTTGTCATCTGAAATGCAAACAGCTGCAATTATGTTATTAGAAGTGAGAAGAATTTTCTATTTTGGGTAACATTTGTTCACACTTCAGATGTGTTGATCATAAGCTCTGGGGTGAAGCACAGTCTTCCTTCAGGAAGAATTTTTGTCTAGACAGCAGGGTATTCCTCATGCCTGCAGTGACTACAGCAAATTTAGTGTTATCTGATTTTGAATTAAAATGAATGGTTCAAGTCAGAATTATTGATGCACTGTTCTTTCTCCTTTGAATAAACATCATGTTACTGCCTGTCTAAAGTATATCTCAATTGTAGGAACTCAACATTCAATTAATCTTAATTACCTCTGCTTCAATACATGGAAGTTGGGATGGAATTAGCATAAAAGCCTGTGAGAAAACCTTTGTTGGTAATTGTTCAATGGTCAGTGGCTTCAGTGGAGCCACACAGCTCCCCTGTGGAGCATTCAGTGTCAGGAGTAAACAGCTTGTGGAGATCTGAGTGCTGCTTTCCCCCCAGAGTTAGTTAAAATATGCCTTGCTTTTTCCCAGTGTGGATGAAGGAGGCTGTTCATAATGTAGAACTGTCTGGGTTGGAAGGTACGTCTTGAAGGTCATCTAGTCTAAGTCCCTCTGCAGTCAGCAGGGGTGTCCTCAACTAGGTCAGGCTGCCCAGAGTCCTGTCAAGCCTTGTCTTGAATGTTTCCAGGGATGGGACCACAACTACATCCCTGGGATATGTTCCACTGTTCCACTACCCTCACGGTGCAGAACCTGTTCCTAACATCCAATCTAAATCTGCTCCTCTTTAGTTTGAAGCCATTGCCCCTGGTCCTGTCACTACAGGCCTTTGTACAGAGTCTGCATCCTTCTTGTGGGCCCCCTTCAGGTACTAGAAGGGCACTACTAGGGCACCCCAGAGCCTTCTCTTCTCCATGCTGAACATCCTAGCTCCCTCAGCCTGTCTTTGTAGAAGAAGCATCTTCTGATCTAGTCTGGCTTAATCAAGCTGTGTGTGAGAGGGAGGACAAATCATAACTTGCATCTTAGAACAACACTGAAGAATATTAGAGCACTTTTTTTGTAAGAGTAACATGATAATTTAACATGAACCTTATACTGATTGTCCAATAAGACAGTTGGTCTTTGGACAGTTATACAACATCCAACAAGAAATTGGTCCCCTTTTTAAAACCAAGTATCTTGCTGTACTCTGACTTGACCCGTTCCAAATTCTATTGCCATCCATTGGCCCCTCTCAGTGTTGTTTGTTACCATCATGCCAGTAGCTCCGATGCAAGCTTGACTGTCTTAACTTTACTTGTCATCGTTTATAGCTTCTTAAGGGCATTTGTACCCATCCAGTCAGTGCAAAACTCATTTGTAAAACAGAAATGTCATGAAGAAAGCCAATAGAAAGATGAATTTGCTCCCATCAATTGCAAGAAGCCATGTTGACAGAATTCTGTTGCTTTCAGACTTCTCCAGATTAACCCTTGCCTCCTGCCTGCTCTGTCTGGGTCTGTGATGTGGTGCAGTGATGTACATTATTAATATTTAGAATAAACCAGGTAATATCTTTGCACAGTAACTTGATTTTAAGTGATATTAGGAACTGCAGGAAAGGGCTTGATGGAGTCAGGATGTAAAGACTGACATAACTGATTCCAGTCAAATTAAACTATTATATGGATTTATTTATTTTTTTTAATCTTCTGCTTTATGAAACAACAAAATCCAGACAGACAAAAACACAACAACAAAAACAATAAAACCAAACAAACCCCTCCACCCTCACACACACACACACAAAAAAAAAGAAACTGAAGAACACAAAATAAACAGATAAATCCCAAACCCAACAAACCACAACAAAAACATTGACAGTGTTGTCATCTGTCTTGCTAGAATTATACAACTACTACATTTCATACCACATCTCCTATCTCAAATTTGAACATCAAATTATGTCCTTTTCTGGGTGCTCCTAATGATGCACACACAAAGTGGTCCTGCACATGCACAAAGCTTGAAGAATAGTGGCATATTCCACCCCAGCTAGGAAAGAGCATCCATATATTTTCACTGGTGACAACAGATGTGTGGCTTGTTTCCCAGGAAAGAAGCTGTAAGGGGAGAAGCACACAGCAGAAGATGTGAAGTGGGTTTTTTTGGGTTGTGGTATGTTTTGGTTTTTTGTTCCTTCCAGTTGATTGTGGTGGAAATAAAGGCCCAGGCTTGACTGTAATGTTCTGAGATTGTCCCAGAGGAGGGCATGAAACAAAATCCGGTGGATTTATCTTTTTTTTTTTTTTTTTTCATGGAGTTTATCAATGATTGCTGGGTTACCTCCTAAGAATGAGCTTTGTTTTTGTGGGGAAAACCACATCTTGAGTAGCACAAAAGGGTGTCTTTTCACCAGGGTTAGTTATTTTGTGTTGTAGTTTAGAGCAAGACAAGATGCTCTTTTCCCTCTTCCAGCAGGGGTGAAAGAAAAATACATCACACCCAGGACTGGATGGGAGTGGAGAGTATAAATGGAAAGGCTATTTGTAACTACATATGACAGTGCAAGGCATCTAAAATACACAAAATCCATAGCCCACCTTGGCTGTGGTTCTCCAAGAAACTCTTTAGGCCAAAGCTTCAAACAAACCTCCTTCTAAACCAGGTCTATCTGGGAAAAAGGAATAATCTGACTCTGCAATCATTTTTATAGGGATGTAGGACTTCTGGGAGTGAAATATGCTTTCTGCATCACCTCCTGGATCTCTCTAGCTTCTGCAGATCTCTTTGTGGTTCTTAAAGGTACTCAGCCTCAAAACCATAATTCTGGTTTTAAAGGTTAAGGAAACTAGGCAAACTTGCTTTAGAAGGTGGATTTGATGAGATGATCCCCAGAGCTCACTTCCAACCCCTGCCATTCTGTGAAACAGGTTGGCCATTATCTATGTATCTACTCAGTCTATTTCATAGAATCACAGAATGATAAGGTTGGAAGAGACCTCAAAGATCATCCAGTTCCAACCTCCTGTCATAGGCAGAGACACCTCCCACTACTATAGGTCACTCAAGGCCTCATCCAACCTGGTCCTGAATACTTCCAGGAAGGTTGTGGAGCACAGAAGCACAGAATGTGATCTTTGATCACCTTCTGTGTTCTACAACCTCCCTGGGCAACCTGTGCCAGTGCCTCACCACCCTCACTGGAAAGAACTTCCTCCTATCATCCAGTCTAAATCTTCCCTCTGCCAGTTTAAACCCATTGCCCTTTGTCCTGTCGTTACAAGACCTTGTCAATAGTCCCTCCTCAGCTTTCCTGTGGGCCCCCTTCAGATACTGGAAGGCTACTATCAAGTCTCAAAGCCTTCTTTTCTCCAGGCAAACTCATTTCCTAATATATTTTAAAATCATTTGGAGTGCTACAAGGGCAAATGCAGAAAGACCTGCCTAATCCACTTTGTGGGGTCAAGAAACAGAGCTTGAACTTTTTCAGCATGGACCCTTTCCCTCTAGTGAATTTGGAGTTGCATCATGTTCACTGTGGGGCCATCTTCTGGTCAGTTTGTTGCTGTGAATCAGCACACAGTTTATAATGGCATGTTAAGAGAAAGTGTGCATTAGAAAGGTTTCAAGTATCTACCCTACATGCTAATTAAATGGTCTGGTGAATGTGTGCCTCGCCGATTTAAATATGTTGACTGTTTCGTAACGCCGTTATAAATAAGTGAGCATATGCTCTCTTCTCCCTTGCTACCACTCCATCTTGTTATCCTGTTAAGCACCTTCATTTTCTTTGATTCCACTGCAAGGGGAAAAAAATAATACATTTTTAAATATTTATAATCCAAATTCAAAAACCTAGCCAGAATTTGAGGCATTCTGGCAACAAATATTTGTCTTGTCTAATCAGAGATTCACAGGGTGGTAAGGGTTGGAAGGGGGCTCAGGAGGTCATCTGGTCTAACTCCCCTGCTAAAGCAGAATCACCTCAAGCAGGTTGCACAGGAATATCTCCAGGCAACTTTTGCGAGTCTCCAGAGATGGAGACTCCACAACCTCTCTGGGCAACCTGCTTCAGGGCTATGGAACTCTCAGAAATTTTCCATCATGTTCAAATGGAACCTCCAGTTGGCAGCTGCCACTAGTGGTGTCCCCCAGGGATCAGTGCTGAGCCCGGTCCTGTTCAATATCTTTATTGATGATCTGGATCAGGGGATTGAGTCCAGCATCAGTAAGTTTGAAGATGACACCAAGTTAGGAGCAGGTGTCAATCTGTTGGAGGGTAGGAGGGCCCTGCAGAGGGGCCTGGACAAACTGGATGGGTGGGCAGAGGCCAATGGGATGAGATTTAACAGGGCAAATTGCAGGATTCTATACTTCAGCCACAGCAACCCTAAGCAGTGCTACAGGCTGGGAACAGAGTGGCTGGAGAGCAACCAGGCAGAAAGGGACCTGGGGGTGCTAGATGAACATGAGCCAACAGTGTGCCTGGGTGGCCAAGAAGGCCAATGCCATCCTGGCCTGTGTCAGGAACAGTGTGGCCAGCAGGACATTGGAAGTCTTTCTGCCCCTGTACTCAGTACTGGTCAGGCCACACCTTGAGTCCTGTGTCCAATTCTGAGCCACTCAATTCAAGAGAGATGTTGACATACTGGAATGTGTCCAGAGAAGGGCAATGAAGCTGGTGAGGGGCCTGGAGCACAGCCCTGTGAAGAGAGACTGACAAGCTGGGGGTGTGCAGCCTGCAGAAGANTTGGAAGTCTTTCTGCCCCTGTACTCAGTACTGGTCAGGCCACACCTTGAGTCCTGTGTCCAATTCTGAGCCACTCAATTCAAGAGAGATGTTGACATACTGGAATGTGTCCAGAGAAGGGCAATGAAGCTGGTGAGGGGCCTGGAGCACAGCCCTGTGAAGAGAGACTGACAAGCTGGGGGTGTGCAGCCTGCAGAAGAGAAGGCTCAGGGCAGACTTCATTGCTGTCTGCAGCTACCTGAAAGGAGGTTGCAGACAGGTGGGGTTTGGCTCTTCTCCCAGGCAACCAGCAACAGAACAAGGGGACACAGTCTCAAGTTGTGTCAGGGGAGGTCTAGGTTGGGTATTAGGAGGAAGTTCTTGCCAGAGAGAGTGATTGGTATTGGAATGGGCTGCCCAGGGAGGTGCTCAAGAAAAGCCTGGATGTGGCGCTTAGCGCCACGGTCTGGTAGAGTGGCTAGGGCTGGGTGATAGGTTGGGCTGGATGAGCTTGGAGGTCTCTTCCAACCTGTCTGATTCTATGATTGTCCTGTATTTTAGTTTGTGTTATGCCTTGTTCTCTTCCTGGGCACCGCTGTAAAGCGTTAGGACGCATCTTGACATTTGCCCTTTAGGTATTGATCAGCACTGAGATGATTCCCTCTCAGCCTGCACTTTTCCAGGCTGGACAACACAAGATCATCAAATGGTTTACGTTGGAAGGGACCATCTAGTTCCAACCTTCTGCTGCAGCTCTCTCAGCTTCTCTTCATAAGAGAGATACCTCTATCCCCTCATGTCCATATAGCCTTTTTTTCCTTAATGACTTTGACCCATTGCAAAAGAATCCAGGTAGCATACAAAGGAAACTGCACGAAATCAAATGTGCAGAAGTTTCCATGAGGCCTTGTAGTCAAATCACCCGTTTCCCACTTGCCACACATATCCTTCTGAACTTATTTTTTCCTTCTTTTGCTTTTCATGAATGGAGAGCTAGTTAAAATGAAAGCAAATTCTTTTCTTTTCTATGATACTGTGCAAAGAAGGAGGATATCTTGGTCTTAAAATTGTGAGGAGGTCGTAAATGTCAGTCGCAAACTGTTACCCCTTTTCCCACACCTGTTGAAGTGCCAAAGCTGTTTTCAGGTGTGTAATGTGTCCTGTGCTCTGATTTCTGCCCCACAACAATTTCCTGTTTGTAAATTGATCTTGCAGAACTCAGACACCTGGTTGCAGATGGAAGTGTTCATACTTGTTGAAGGCACATTTCATTTCCAAGCATATGCAATGGTTCTGACCTTTTCTTTCCTCTATGTTGTCATCTGTGTGGTTTCAGCAGCGTAACCAGTTCTCCTGCCTGGCAAGTGTCTACAGCTGATGATGTTTATTAACAGCATTCCCTGTGGCTTGTACTGGAGCCAAAGTATAAAAAAAACCCCAACCCTTGAAGTGATTCCTGCCCACTCTGTACTTTGGGTTCATCTACAATTGCTAACAATCTAAAAGAAGTTTACAGTTGAGACTAATTATATAGGCAGTGATTTTAAAATGCTGATGATTGTTTTCACAAGTGTTAGTTCAGTTATGATATCACAGGTGATATGCTACAGCCTTGGCCCCAGAAAGTACTGACAGAGCACAAATAGTAAACTCAACTCAGTCTTTTTGTTAAGCAAGCATCAAAAGGAGGTGGACCTTGAGTGTACAGCCCCCTGCTGACTAGGAATAGTATGCCATCATTAAAACCTATAGGGAATTCCCTTCTGGGTTAGTTTGTGTCTTGGCAGTGAGATGCTTTGAGTACAAATGCAGACTTATTACAGCTGGACAAGAGCCATCTACACTTCACATTTCTAGTTTTCTGTCCATTTTGCCATCTATTTCCCTTTGCAGTTTTCTTGAGGACTACTTTTTCTCCCCTTGTGTATTCTTCATGCCAGAACTCTGTTTTCTTGTCTTTGTTTCTCTACCCTTTCACATCTCGTTCTGTCTCTGCCTTATGGCTAAGAAGCTCCAGTCCAGACTGCCACCCAACCTGTCATCTCTGGAAGAGCTTTGCTTGTATTTCAGATGTCTTCCCCAGTATATCTGAGGTCAACTGTCTTGATTATTCTTTCTTTCCATCACTCACTCTGTGGTCTCTTGTATGTTGAGATGTCTGCATGTGACTGCCTGCTAGCATTATGTGACCTGTCTTCTGATCATATTCCTAAATAATAGTGAAAGGAGATCCCACAGTGGGAAGATCTAAGGTGTGCTGTGTTACCTGGGAAGAAGTAACAGCCTAAAGAGTGTAACTTCGTGGTTGCTTGGGTATCAGCTTATCCTAAGAGTCCACACCTGCAAGTATCAGTGACACAGGTCTACTACATGAGAAGCAGAAACAGAGATGCTGTTCTCTGAAGGACTGCTGCCAGGAGTTTTTCTTGCTGTTGTAGGAAGAAGAGGAGCCAAGATGACTGCACTTGTGACTACAGGTGGGGGAGCAGAGATCTCTGGAAATGTATTTCCAGTGTTGTTTATAAGCAATGGAGTGTTGGAAAAGGGAGGAACAGGGAGCAACAGGGCAAGATACTGGTCTTCTATCTTCCAAAGTTTCTAAATGGCACAAACCAAGAAAATAGAGATACCTTCTGGATCTTTGAGTGAACTTTCTTGCTCAGCATTAGATTTTATCTACTGAAAGGGAGTTCTTTGCTATGTCATTGACAGAACACCAAGAACTACAAAAGCATGCAGAAGGAATTTAAGATTTCAGTGTGAAAATTCATGTTCCCTTTATCCTCAGGTTCACGCCTCCTTACATAAGGTGAAATCTCTGCTTTTGTCTCCTACAGAACGGTTCTGCTGCAAAGGGGAGACTAATTTTTTTTTTTTAAGCATATAGCAATAACTTTGCAGGGATATAAAAAAAAATATATAGTATCCAAACTTTCGATTCCCCATTGTGGTCTGTATCCAAGGTCTAAGAAGTACTCATGATCACATTATCTGTTAGACTTTATGGACAGGAGAGCTGTGCTCCAAAATAGAGAGGAAAAACTGCAGTACTTGATAATGCATTAGTGGAATAGTACTTCAGAGATGCAGATTAAAATAATCAGGACTACTGGGAAATTAGAACTGATGGTTGGTTGGGCTTTATTTCAGTGTCTTCATATTTTTTTCCAGTTCATATTGTCAGTTGTCTTTGTCTTTTATCATTCTTACCTGCCTGGAATTAGCAAAGGTTGGAAAAAATCAGAAGACAGTCATTGTTTTCAGAGATTGTGTTGGGTCTGAAGGGACCTTCAAAGGTTGTTGTGTGCAATCCTCCTGCAGTCAGCAGGGACACCTCCAGCTATGTCAAGATGCTCCAGACTACATCCCGTCTGATCTTGGATGTCTTCAAGGACAGGGCCTCAATCACATCCCTTGGCAACCTGTTCCAGTGTTCCACTACCCTCACAGTAAAGAACTTCTTCCTAATGTCCAACCTAAATCTCACCTGTTCCAGTTTCAAACCGCTGCCCCTTGTCCTATCACCACAGGCCCTTCTAAACAGTCCCTCCCCATCCTTCCTGTAGCTCCCCTTCAGATATTCAAATGCAGCTCCAAGGTCTCCCCAGAGCCTTCTCTTCTCCAGGCTGAACAGCCCAAACTCTCAGTCTGTGTTCATGGCAGAGGTTCTCTAACCCTCTGGATATCTTTGTGTCCCTCCTCTGGACCCACTCCAGCAGGTCCATGTCTCTCTTTAGTTGAGGGCCCCAGAGCTGCATGCAGGACTGCAGGTGAAGTCTTCTCAGAACAGAGCAGAGGGCAGAACACCCTCTCTCCATGCTGCTTTTGATGCAACACAGGCTGCCATTGGTCTTCTGGACTGCAAGTGTCCGTTGCTGACGCCTGTGCAGCTTCTCATCCACCACTATCTTCAAGTACTTTCTGCAGGGCTGCTCTCAATTTCATTATCCCCCAGCCTGTTTTGATATCAAGGATTGCCCTGACACAGGTGCAGGACCTTGCACTTTGCCTTACTGAACCTCACTACCATGCTGATATCTCAGTTTTTTTTCCCCAGATCTGGCTGAGTGTTGTTAGGTTTTCATTCTCTCCAAAGCAGGGAAATACTGGAGTCCTCCCTTGTCTCAGGCTTCTGACTCTGACACAGTGCCCACCACTGCAGCACTTGACCTTTCCTGCAGTACATCAAGAGATGTCATTGACACCTGTTACATTTGCCTCTCCCTCTCTGCTTTTCTCTGCTTGCCTGGGCTTTATTAGATTTCTGTATGGTAGACATATGGCCAATTCATTAAGGCAGATAGAAATAGACTTTTCTCTTGGAAGTCTGCAGAAAGTGGCAAAGCTTGTGATAGAACAGAAAGTGTTGATGCTGCAGGGTTCTACTTCACAGCCTTGTAAAGCCCCTCAAGGAAGTCTGTCTCCTGCACAGATGAGATTTACCCTTTCCAAAGACTGTTCCCCTGTGCTTGAGGAGTGCCACTGCTTGTGATCCTTCTCTCAAGTGTTACATGCTACCAATGCTGCTCCCTATCTTCCTAGACAAGCCTCTATTTGCATCCATGGCCTAATGAATCTCAAATCTTCTTATTGTACTTTACAAGTGCTGAGATGATGGAGGATGACTGCTGCAGGGTAGAATTTCCTCTGCATATGTAAAAGATGTGAGCAATCTGCAGCCAGACTGAAAACTTACTGCAAAAAATTCTTCAGCAGTGAAAGCGCTTACCTGTTCCTAGTGCCAGTGGATCCTTGGTCCCATGATGGATTAGTTCTTGGTGTTCCTAGTGACACTTGGTCCCATAGGATCAGAATGGTAAGGTTGGAAGGGACCTCAAGGATCATCTAGTTCCAACCCCCTGCCATAGGCAGGGACACCTCCCATAGAACAGCTCACTCAAGGCCTCCTCCAACCTGGCCTTGAACACCTCCAGGGAGGGAGCAACCACAACCTCCCTGGGCAACTTGTGCCAGTGCCTCACACCCTCACTGGAAAGAACTTCCTCCTGACATCCAGTCTAAATTTCCCCTCTGCCAGTTTAAACCCATTGCCCCTTGTCCTGTCATTGCAAGACCTTGTCAATAGTCCCTCCCTAGCCTTCCTGTAGGCCCCCTTCAGATACTGGAAGGCTACTCTAAAGTCTTCTCAAAGTCTTCTCTTCTCCATGATGGGTTAGTTCTTGTTTCTAGAAATAATGTCCCTTTGGTTTTGGTAACAGTTGTGGATAAGTGATCTTTTTAATGCAAGTGTAGAAAGAAATGAAAGGAAAAAATTCTTTCTAGTTCCAACAATGTGATGAAGAGCACTGAGCACCATTTTCATGTTTGAAGTCTCCATAAACTCAGTATAGTCCAAGTCCCTCTAGCTTAGTGTGTTCAAACTATAACTGTAATGCACATGGGAAGATTTATTAGTTTATTTGAATGTACTTTTTCCAAGGGAAAGGGTTTTGGAGCAGGCTTCACAGATCACCTTGATTCAGCCCTAAATGCATTCATTTAAAAATGTTTGCTGTGCAGGATGTTTCAGCTTCCCACAGTCTGGGTTTGCCTGCTGTGGATATTGCAGTGGTTGCACGGATCATTGAGCAGAAAGCAGATATGCCCTTCTTTCTGCTCCTTCAATAATCAGGAGGGAAGTTGCCACTTGTGCTTTCTCTAATGAGGTTCTCAAAAAGCCAACCAAACAAGCAAACAAACCAAAAAGTCTTTATAGCTCATTGGAATAGGCAGTCTCTAATTTGCTCTTGCTGACCCATTCCCATTGCAAGTGCTTATGATTTGAGTCCTACGGTGTTTGAGTGTGGAATGGATTCACCTCTAAAATGTGTATCTCTACTGGTTTTGCTTGCTTATAGATGTGTGTTTCATCTGCTTGAGGTCTGCAGACTTCAGCTTTCCTGCCTAAGAAAACACGTGGAAAAGTAAGGCTGGTACTCACGCACTCTTAAACTTATGACTGTCGAAAACCTCTTATGCTGCTTTTTGCATCCAACATTGTCTCTCTTCCTCAAGACCTTCACACAGGTCTACAGCTACCTGGAAGGAGATTGTGGAGAGGCTGCTACTGGTCTCTTCTCACAGGTAATTACTGATAGAATGAGAAGGAATGGCCTCAAGCAGCAGCAGGGTGGGTTTAGACTGAGCATTAGGAAGAATGCTTTCCCAGCAAGAGTGGTCAGGCATTGGAATGGGCTGCCCAGGGAGGTGGTTGAGTCACCAGCCCTGGAGGTGTTTAAAGGTCACTTGGATGTGATGCTTGAGGATATGGTTTAATGGTGAACTTTGTGGGGTAAGGATATGGGTTGGACTGGGTGATCCTGAGGGTCTCTTCCAACTGGAATGTTTCTGTATGATAGGAATGATGACTCTGATGATACCATCTCAAAACAGTAAGCATGATTTAATATCTCTAATGACGAGAGACTGAGGGAGCTGGGACTCTTCAGTGTGAAAAGGAGGAGACTGAGAGGTGACCTCATTCATCTTTATAGATGTAAAGGATGAGTGCCAAGAGGTTGGAGCCAGGCTCTGCTGGGTGATGCCCAATGACAGGGCAAGGGGTTATGGGTAGAAGTTGAGGTATAGGAAGTTCCATGGAAACATGAGGAAGAATTCTATCACTGTGAGGGTGACAGAACACTGGAGCAGGCTGCCCAGGGGGTTTGCAAATACTCCCTCTCTACAGATATTCAAGACTCACCTGAATGTGTTCCTGTGGGATCTGGTGTGGGTGATCCTGCTCTGGCATAGAGGTTGGACTGGATGAGCTTTGGAGGTTCCTTCCAGGCCTTGACATTCTGTGATTCTGTGAAATCTTATCAAACAACTTTACACTATTGTGAAGGTTTGGGAGTTCCCCCACCCCCCACACTTTGTAAAATGACCCAGACTAGCACTCAGTCGGCTGGAAGTTAAATGATGAAGCTCTATTTACAGCTTTGCACAATGTACAGCAGATATTTACACTATATACACAATATTTACAGAAATATACAAGTAAAAGGTAATACAGCAACACAACTCCCCTCCCAGAAATCAGAGACCCCAGGAGGGGTTCCCAACCACCCTTCCACCTTCTCCCCACCCCTGTACCTTACCCCAAGGTTTGCCTTATGTGCAAGGTAAATTAGGAGGATCAGCCAGGGGGGTTAGAAGAAAAGTGGTTAGTGAGGATTAATCAGCAGAGGAGCCAGAGCCCAGAAGCTGCTAGATCCCACCAGCAGCTCCTGCTCAAGCAAGCGACAGAGAGCAACTGACTTATCAATTGTTTTGGTTATTGTTCCCAAACAATTCTCCAGCAAGCCTATGAGTGAAGTAGACATCAGGATGTTTTCCTTTCACAGCCTATAGTGCAACTTTGTCTATTAAAATATTCCAATTAGCCTCAAACCAGTACAACTATGCACTTTAAGATCATGTGAAAATGCTGGAGTTACAAATCAAACAAATTAGTTGCTATTTATTCCTTTCATGTTACTCTGCTATTGATAAACAGATAAATCCTCAAAATCTGGCATGTCAATTTTATCTTTGTTTCCCATTCAAAAGCAAACCTACACCTGGCTTTTGGTTTGTTTTGTTTTGTTTGTTTCTTTCCAACTAGTGGAGAAAGTTGGTTGTGTGGGGTTTTGGTTTGGGTTTTTTTGTGGTGATTTTGTTTGTTTGTTTGTTTTTTAGTGGACAACTTTGTAGCATTTTCCAGGGTTGCAGGAGTGACTCAAGGCACCACGTTTCTGTAGCGTTCTCTTTGTACAGAATACGTGGTCTTCACAGTGTGTTCCAGAGTCAGATTACTAACTAAGACAAATAGATGTGGCTTGGTTCTCTCTGGGAATCCTAGAGATTCTTGCAATCACTACTAGATGCAAACCCCCTCATGTTTCAGGTTGTACCAAAGTGTAGTGACATCTCTGATACTTTCTTGCTGAGAGGGCCTGAGACACACATGGGAGCTTCAGAAAGCTCCCTGTACTTCAGGGACAAATAAATAGAATAAGATACTAGCCTGGCCCCATAAATGGTTTCTAGAGGATATTGGTCTCTGTGGAATCAGAGCCCAAATACTGAAGAAGACTTTGGTGTGTGTAGATGTTTGACTGCAGGTGCTATACAGAAGTGGCTACTAGACAGTTATCTCCTATGCCTCAAAACCCTCACTGCTCTGGAGCCTTGAACTGAAAGAGTAGGTAATTGGTGGGGGGGTTGATTGGATTTGGTTTGTGGGATTTTTTTATTTTTATTTTTTTTCAGTAATCAAGACCCTCACCTGGACTAGGGCATATGAATACTGTGCATGCCTGCAATGCATCATAGGAGGAGATGGAGTAGTCTTTCATTGCTAGGAGAAAATAGAGAAACACAAGACCTGAAACATGGAATCAGAATGTCCATGTCTGTGAAGATGGTGGCAGAGCTCCCCATGGAGCAATCCCAGTTCACCTTCAAGACTGCAGTGCTCCTGTACCAGTAGAAAATGTGCAGGAGATGAGGGTATCATCTACTCTGAAAACATGCAGCTACCTAACTATGGCTAATAGTAATCAGTGTTGTAGCAAGGCTGGCGTGGACTTGCTGATTAGGATAGTCTGGAGCCTGACATTGATGCATGGAGATTTATCCACCACTTCCATTAGGATTAATCCCCTGCCCATTGATTCTTGGGTATCCTCCTCCTGCTTCACTATCAAAACCTGATTTAACTTTCTCTCAGTCCAGATAAATAGTACTGCCGCCTGAAATAGGATGTGCTTCCCTGCTCACCTTTCCAGGAAGCCATCCTCAGCTATATTTTCTGAACAAAGCTTCTTTCTCCCAACTTTGGATAAAGGAATATAAAATGGACCACCTTTTCTGTGGCTGTGCCATGGTGTTCAAACAAACCTGGACCTTTTGCACAGCCCTGCAATCTACCCAGACAGGGCTACAGTAATGAGGGGGCCATTCTTGCCTGAGCTCAATGTGTCCCTGTATGAACTAGTTCCTTTGCTAGCGCCCCTTGCTGCAGCAGAGCACCTGAAGTAATGTGATACTGGATGTCACTGCAGCCCTTCCATGCCCAGCAAGCCTTGAGACAGCAAGTTCTTAATTGGATCGTTTGGTTACCAGAGGGGGCCATACCAGAGAAAGCAACTTCACATGATGTGCCTGGGGAACAGAGTGGGAATAAGATGTTTGGAGATAGGAGAAAATAGGCAGGAAAAAAGCTCAAGTGTAATGGTGAAGGATAATTGCAGGAGGAAAGTGAACATTTTGGTCAGATAGTCTCTGCAGGACTTTTGTGTTATAGTGGCTCAGAAGCTGAGGTGGGCTTCATAGAATCCCAGAATGGTTTGGGTTAGAAGGGACCTTAAAGGTTATCTACTCCAAGCCCCTTGTGGTGGGCAAGGATACCTCCTACTAGCCCAAGTTGTTCAATGCCTCATCCAGCCTGGCCATGAACACACCCAGGGAGGGGACATCTACAACTTGTTTGGGAAACTTATTGTAGTGCCTCATGGGGAAGAATTTCTTCTTGCTGTCTTACGTACATAGAACTTCTTCCAGTTTGAAGGCATTACCCCTCACTCTGACTACATGCCTTTGTAAAAAGTGCCTCTGCAGCTCTCCTGCAGCACCCTTCAAACACAAGAAGGCTACTGTGAGGTCTCCCCAGAATCTTCTCTTTTCTGGGCTGAACAGACCCATGTCTGTCTGTCTCCATATAGGAGGTGCTCTGACCCTCTGATCATCTTCGTTGCCCTTCTCTGGACTCACTCTTTGCAGTACCATGTGCTACTGGAGGCTCTAAAGCCAGACTTGGTACTTCAGATGAGGTCACACAAAACAGGAACAGTTAGGGACAATCCCCTCCTTTGACCTTCTTTCCACGCTGCTTTCAATGCAACCCAGGATACTGTTTGCTTTCTGGATCACAAGCAAGCATTGCTGGCCCATGCTGAACTTCTCATCAAAAAGCCTCTACTGTGGTAGAGCTCACAGAGCTCAAATACAGAATCAAAGAATCACAGAATTAATCAGGTTGGAAAAGACCTTGGAGATAGAGTCCAACCTAACACCTAACCATTCTAATTAATTAAACCATGGCACCAAGTGCCTCGTCCAACCTCCTTTTAAACACCTCCAGGGATGGTGATTCCACCACCTCCCTGGGCAACCCATTCCAATGCTAATCACTCTTCACAGAAATAATTTCTTCCCAATGTCCAGCTCAAACCTACCCTGGTACAGTTCCAGACTCTGTCCTCTTGTTCTATCCCTGGGTGCCTGGGAGAGGTCTGCCCTGAGCTTCCTCTTCTGCAGGCTGCACACCCCCAACTCCCTGAGCCTCTCCTCACAGGGCTGTGCTCCAACCCCCTCACCAGCCTTGGTGTGCCCTTCTCTGGACACATTCAAGCATCTCAAAGTCTTTCTTAGAGAGGCCTGGAACTGGACACAGCACTCAAGGTGTGGCCTAACCAATGCTGAGTACAGGTGCGGAATGACCCCCCTTGTCCTGCTGGCCACACTATTTCTGATGCAGGCCAGGATGCCATTTGCTCTCCTGGCCACCTGGGCACGCTGCGGACTCATGTTCAGTCACCTCCAACCCCCAGGTCCCTCTCTGCCTGGCTGCTCTCCAGCCACTCTGTCCCCAGCCTGTAGCACTTTCTTGGGGTTGTTGTAGCTGAAGTGCAGAACCCTGCACTTGGCCTTGTTAAAGCTTGTGACACTGGATTATGCCTATCTGTCCAGGTCCTTCCGGAGAACCCTCCTGCCCTCTAACAGATAGACATTTGCTCCTAACTTGGTGTCATCTGCAAACACACTGATACTGGACTCAATCCCCTCATCCAGATCATCAGTAAAGACACTGAACAGGGCTGGGCCCATCACTGATCCCTGGGGCACACCACTCGTGCCTTGTTGCCAATTGGATGTGTCTCCATTCACCATCACTCTCTGGGTGTGGCCATCCAGACAGTTCTTAACGCAGCTCAGAGTGGCCCTGTCCAAGCCCAGGGCTGCCACTTGTACTCCAGGGGTACCCACTGGTGGATGTTCTTTTCTTCGCAGACACAGTAGTGGACTGCTGTAGCACCAGCTTTGATCTTGTGCCTGTTCTGTTCCCCTTTGCCATGCAAAGTTCATAGCCCAAGTGGTGCAGGAGCTAATGGTCTGACTGCCTTCTGTAGAGATGTGCAAAACCACATCCTCCCTCCTCTGCTATTCACTTCCTTCTCATGGAATCTAATCTGGCTCTGATTACCCAGAGGTTACAGTAGACAGCCTTTAAATAACACCAAGCGGTAGCAGATTTTAATCATGGAAGGCTCAATAGTAAGATTCTTCTCCAACTGGAATCACTCTAGCATTTTAATAAGGTGCAATGTAACTATCCAACTGGCCTCTATCCACATCTAATGCCTCTGTTCTCACAAAGAGTTTAGGCAGTACTGCTAGTGGCAAGGACCAGCCCCCTGGCTGTCATACCTGTGTTCCCTGTACTCAGCCTGGGCACTGGGTTTTGCTTCTCCCTCAGCACCTTGTCCTGGGCTCAGCTAGAGTAGTTAATTCTGGCAAGAAACAGGAGGAGCAGCAGTCAGGCTAGCTGATCCAAGCTAGCCAAGGGGTTATTCTATATCACAAGATGTCATGGTCAGTATATAACTGGGGGAGCTGGCCCAGAGTTGGATGGAGGCAGATGGGCTGGGCATTGTGTTCTAGGTGGTGACCAAGTGCAGTGCTCCTCACATGCTTCATGTACTCTTCTGTTATTGTTATTTCCTCTCTCCTTGCATTGTCCTGTTGAACTGTCCTTAAGCTGCAAGTTTTCACCCTTTTTTCTTCCAATTCTACTTCACATCTCATAGTGAGAGAAGGAAGGGGAATAAGGAAGCAGTACAGCTCACCTTGTGGCCTTTGAATCCATCATGGCTTTTAGCATGCAGAACACTTCAGGGTCAGGAAGAACCTGAGAGGGAGCTGGTTTTGACCTGAAACTATTCTGGTTTATGATGTAATGTCTGAAGCTTCCTAAGGAAAAGCTTGATGATATTTTTTTTTTTCCTCTTGTGTCTCAAGCTGCTGCAAGTTCTTTACTAATAGTAACACAAAAAACAAAGAACAAGCAAAGCAGAACTCAAAATGGCTAAGCTTTTATGGTTCCATTACTGAAGTGATTAAATGATTACAGCATTACATCATGCCAAGCGATGTCAACACTGAGGCTGTGGTGTGCCAGTTTCTTTTGAGAGTGTAAACTTGATGAAGGAGAGTTCAAGCCATCACTAGCTGTCTATTTTCACTGAGGAAAATGTGTTCAGCAAAGCAATATTGATAGTTATTTTTTTCAGCTTAAGATGTTTCTAACTTAAGAGATCCTGGTTTTTGGTACTTAAAATTTTCTCTGACAAGGATAAATCAAAAGAATAACAAAAAGGAAGTTCTCTAAGCAAACACTAAGTGTGCAAATGGCACATGCTATCATAACAATGGCCTGAAGATGCTTTTACACCGTTATTACATATTCAAAAAGAAATTTCCAAGGCAAGGATTCCTCACTGCAGTTCTTTCCTGACCAAATATTTTTCCATTTGCATACATATATATATTGGAAATCTTGCCAAGAATGAGATAGCACTGAATAATGCACACAAAGACAGTAGCAACCCAATCCTAATCCCAGCTGGAGCTCTTGGGTACTAATTCAGTATCAAATAAGAGAAAAGAGGGAACGCTGGCCTTGCCATCTGCATGTCAGTGTTTCCGTCAACTACCAAAGTTGGGGTTTGTATCCTGAATTATTGGTCACAGGCAGGGTACTAACTTAGGCAAGACCAGGAATGCAAAATAAGAGGAGATCAATTCAAATCCCCATCTACCATGTATCTGCCAGGCTCAGACCACAGCCTGGACCACTTAAAGAATGGTTTCTGCAGCTCTGTCACCTATTCACTCCAGTTGGTAGTCCAGCCCTACAAGATCTGTTCACACTTAAACACTTCTCATTCAAGTTCTGTCTTCCTGACATCAGGAGGACTCAGCGCAATTTACTCCAAGCCCACAGTCATAGAACGTGCTGGGTTGGGAGGGACCTCTACAGGTCCTTTAATCCAACCAACCCCTGCAGTAATGACTGGCATCCCCAATCAGAGCAGCTTGCTCAGAACCCTATCAAGACTCACCTTGAGTATCTGCAGGGATGGAGCCTTTGCTACCTGCCTGGGCAACCTGTTCCAGTATTCCACTATCCTCATAGTAAGGAACTTCTTCCTAATGTCTGATCTAAACCTACCCTGCTTTAGCTTCAAACCATTGCCTTTCTCCTATCACCACACACCCTTGGAGACAGTCATAGAATCATAGAATCATAGAATGGTAAGGTTGGAAGGGACCTCAAGGATCATCTAGTTCCAACCCCCTGCCATAGGCAGGGACACCTCCCACTAGTACAGGTTACTCAAGGCCTCATCCAATCTGGCCTTGAACACCTCCAGGGAGGGAGCAAGCAGTCCTGCAGCCTTCTTGCAGGCACACTTCAGGTACTGTAAGGCCATTCTAAGGTCTTCCCAAAAGTCTTCTCTTCTCTAAGCTAAACAGATCAAACTCCCTCTGCTTGTCCTTATAGCAGAGGTGTTCCAGCCCTCTGATCATCTCTGTGGTTCTCCTGGGATCCTCTCTGTCAGATCCATGTCTTTCCTCTGCTGAGAATCCCGGAGCTGAGGGTAGGTGAGATCTCACCAAAAGAGAGTGGCAATATGTGTCACCAATTTTTTAACAGCACCTAATCATTTGCAAGGGATCAAGGTTTGATAGGGAAAATCTGAGTGAGAACAAATATTCTGCTGCTTTGCTGCATCTTCTATCAGGTTCCCTTTACGGTTTACTATTCACTTGGGAAAATGACAGGATTTTAAGTTTATTTTTCACTCCTGAAGGAGATTACTTAGTGAGGTTTTTGATTTAGTTTGTGTTTTTTGCTTCATCTTGAAAAGCACTTTTTAGAAGCGTTGCTGGACATATGCCTCAATGGCATTGTATAAATAACAAGACTTCTCCCACAGAGGAAGATATAATGCACTGAACAAATGTGCTTGAATATTTTCACCTGAGGGCTACGTTTGATCCACACTGTTGTGACAACCATGCTGACCTTACCAGCTAAATGGATGTCTTCCTCCTACAATGCTACCTCTTCACTAGGGAGAGCAAATACCAACCATGTTTGTGCAAGAAATATGCACTGCTTCAAGGTGATTGGTGTGAGATGCCTGCTCACAGCAGTCTGCATAAGCTTTGGGGAGCTGAGTGTCAAGCAAGTATCAAGAGCAGAGAAATAGCAAAGGAGTGAGTGATAGCTGAGAGCACTCTATTTCCTCCGAGGGACTGCTTGGTAATGAGCATCATCCCAAGAGCCTGAGGAGAGGAAGGCAGGCAACAAAGAGGGAAATGACTGAGGAGAGCAGAAATAGGGAGGGCAGCTCTGAAATCTCTCTATTCACAGACTGGGTTGGGTTGGAAGGGACCATCAAAGCTCACTTTATCCAACTGCCCTGCACTCAGCTGAGATGCCTCCAACTGGATCAGGCTGTTTATGACCACTTTGAATCTGACCTTGAACATCCTCAACCACATGCCTGGGCAACCTCTCCCAATGTTTTGCCACCCTCACTTGAAAGAATTTCTTCCTAATCTCCAGTCTAAATCTACCCTCATCAAACTTCAGTCCATTCCCTCTTGTCACACACACAGTCACATAGAATTATTCAGGCTTGAATAGACCTCTGAGACCATCAAGTCCAACCTATGACCTAACATTGCCACACTGGACAGACCATGTCAGGAAGTGCCACATCCAACCTTTCCTTAAACATCTCCAGGGAGGCTGATTCTACCAACTCCCTGTGTAGTCCATTCCAGTGTCTAATTACCCTTTCCACGAGGAATTGCTTCCTAACATCCATCCTAAACCTCTGGCGCAGCTTCAGACCACATCCTCTTGTCACAAGGAGAAGAGCATGACTCCCACCTTATTACAACTTCCCTTCAGGTAGTCGTGGAGTGTGGTAAGGTCCCCCCTGAGTCTCCATCAGGCCACACAACTCCAACTCCTATCATTACAAGCCCTAGCACTCTTCTGGATAGAGCCCAGGGGAGAGTGGCTGAGATGCTGAAGGGGACTGGAACATGTACCTTACACAGAAGGGCTGACACTGAGGTTGGGGCTGCTTAGCCATGAGAAGACCAGTCTGAGAGGGATATCTTAATAATACTTATCAATATCTAGCAGGTGAGTGTCAGGAGGATGGAGCCAGACTCTTCTCAGTGGTGTCCAGGGATAGGACAAGGGGCAATGTCACAAACTGGAGCACAGGAAATTCCACATAAATAGGAAGGGGAAAAAAAAATCTCCTTGAGGTTGCAGAGCACTGTATGTGGATGCCCAGAGAGGTGGTGGAGTCTCCTTCTCTGGACATATTCCACATCTACCTGGACATACTGCTGTGGAATCTCTTCTAGGTGACCGTGGTCTAGTAGGGGGGTTGGACTAGATAATTTCCAGAGTTCCACTCAAAACCATTCTGTGTGTGGCTTTCAGTCAAATCAAGCTTATCAGAGTGCCAGTTAAATGGATTCTTCTGCAGGCAGGCATGAAATTATGAGACTTTTCTGATTTGTATCCAAACTTAAATGTGCACTGCTGCTAGACCATAATTTTCTGAACCTATGTATCTGCCAGATTACTTTCCAGAGGAAAAGTCTGCATTGTGGTTGTGCATGGGTACTCCTTGCTGAACTCCCAGCACCTCGCTAGTGTCTTTGACCCCACCTGGAGTACTGTATCCATCTCTGGAGTGCCCAACACAAGAGGAACATTGATCAGATGGGGAGGGTTTAGAGGAGGGGACAAAAAAAAATCAGAGGGATGGGGGAGTTAAGGCTTTAGAGCCTGGAGAATCACAGAATCAAACAGGTTGGAAGAGACCTCCAAGCTCATCCAGTCTAACCCAGCCCTATCCAATCAACCAGACCATGGCACTCAGTGCCCCATCCAAGCTTTTCTTCAACACCTCCAGGGATGGCGACTCCTCCACCTCCCTGGGCAGCCCATTCTCATGCTAATCACTCTCTCTAGCAAGAACTTCTTCCTAATATCCAACCTAGACCTCCCTTGGCACAACTTCAGACTATGTCTCTTTGTGTTGCTGTTTGCTGGGAAAAGAGACCAACCCCACCTGGCTACAATCTCCTTTGAGGCAATTGTANAAGTAGAGGGGAAGAAAAACCTCCCTTGTCCCACTGGCCAGATGGTTCCTGATAGATAGAAGAGAAAGCTTCAGAGAGACCTCCTGGTGATCCTCCAGTACCTGATGAGGGCTGTAGGGAAGCGAGAGGGGCTTTTTGTAAGGATTTTGTGGTGATAGGACAAGGAGAAATGCTTTAAAACTAGAGCAGGGTAGATTTATTTTGGATGTTAGGAAGAAACTCATTACTGTGAGGGTGGTGAGACACTGGACCAAGTTGCCCAGTAAAGTTGTGGACATCTCATTCCTGGAAGTGTAGAAGACCAAACTGGATGAGGCTTGGAGCAACCTGGTCTGGTAGGAGGTGTCCATACTCATGACAAGGGGGTTGGAACTGGGTGACCTTAAAAGTCCCTTCCAACTCGAGTCATTTTATGATTCTATGCCTTTGAACACAAATTAGAAAACAATTACATGTGCATTTTAAACTGTAGAAAAGATGTAATCTACCTCAAAGCCAGGATTTGCATGCTGTCTAATTAATGTCCACTTTGGGGGATATTCTGATTAGGATATTATTTAGTTATTTAAATGAAACTACATTTTTCTGTTGTTGAGAGGAAGCTGGTGGGAAAAACAAACACCCAAACCAACAAACCCTAGTTACAATGGAATTGAAGAAAACAGGGCTGAACATAACCTTTTATTTCTGCATAGCTGGGAGGGATTAATGTATTTGCCTTAAGCTCTTGCATTAGTATTCCCAGCTACTGAAAAACAAAAATCATAGGGTTTGAGGTAGTTTGTTTGGTGTGGGTTTATTTTTTTTTTCCTTCTTTTGAGTAGTTTGTCTAGCTCAGGGTGATGTGATTGCTAGTAAGACTTTTTAGAACTATTAATTTCTACCTAATTAATTTTTACCCCTGTAGGTTTTTACTCTCTCACAGGGGATAGGGAGAACTTAGTGGACATTATTTGGCTGCACTATTTGTTGCTGGGCACAGATCCTGATGTTGAACTTGGGCCAAGTTTGTTTATCACCATAAACTCACACAGGTCTCATACCTTGTGATTTTTTTTTTTTTTTT
>VWZE01009671.1:47595-60208 GCA_013396675.1 Eubucco bourcierii
TTCCCCCTCCTTTTTTTATTTTGCTGCTTTCTTCCCCCCCCCTTTTTTTTTTGCTACTTTCTTTCCCCCCCCTTTTTTTTCAGTGCTTTCTTTTCACCCAGTTTCTTTTTGCCCCCTTCCCCCTCCCGTTTGCTTTTCCCCCTTTTTGTTTTTCTTACATTAGCAAGTGATAGTTTCCTGAGATCTTCCTCTTTTTCCTAGGACATCTAGGAATACTTACAGCAAATGGGAGTGCTTGTGAAGGTTCTCAGTGGTGAACCATCCACAGCTGCTGTAGCTTTCCAGCGTTGAGCAGCTTGTTAAGTGCTGCCCTGCTGTAGCTTGTGCAGGCTGTACAATCTGGCTTTGAGCTGCACTCGGGTAGACTCAATCAGAACTTGCTGCCTTTTTCTTAAGGGTCAAAACAAACAGATGAATATGGTAGCACTCCTAGAGCTAACAAGGGGAAATAGTGGTAAACAGACTGTTCTGTGTGCAGAACAGACTGTTCTGTGTAAATCTGGGCTATGCCTCACTCATTAGCAGTTGCAAGCAGTTATTGCTGTATTTAAACACAGAATATATACCACAACCACATGACCAGGCTCCTTGCTCTTCCCCATTATCCACCTGCAATGTGTGGACAGATATCATGGAATCACAGGATCATTTTGGTTGGAAAAGACCTTTAATTCTCTCTCCAATGTTCAAGTCTCTTAATCACCTTCTATTGCACTGTCTCCAGTAGATTTCCGTCTCTCCTGAATTAGAGACCCTAGAACTGGATGTAGTATTTCAAGGTCTGGTCTCACTAGGGCAGAGTAGAGGTGGAGGAGAATCTCCCTAGACCTGCTGAACACAGAAGGCCAACACTCACCTTATTACAGTGTCCTTTCAGGCAGTTGTAAACTACACTTCAGCTCTTTCAGGCACCTATCAGCTGGGTCAAAACCTGGTTGCTGTGGCATGACTTCTGACCAATTGTTTGGACTCTAAGAACTTATGGCTAAATATCCACATGAAGACTCTCCACATCATGTAACTTTCTGAGCTAGGTAACTCTTATTCATTTGTGGAAATAATAATGCTGTGTCTCTTGTAAGAGAGGCACTAAAGATGATAGGAAGTCTTTATAGAGTAGAGTATAGCAATCCTCTGCGACAAGGTGCAGGCAGGCAAAGAAATGAGACTCTTTGTAGCAACCATTTTTGCACCTGGGCTGCCATGGTGGCCCCCAGTGTATGTTTTCAGCATTAATGCAGCGTTTCTGAAAGGCTGCTCTCAATGAAGCAACTTTTCTTTATTCTAGACATGCTTCTTTTCTGGATGTCAATCTCATATTCCCCGTAGTGCTAGGTCTTCGATCCGGCAATGCATATGTTACAGTAGCCGAAATCTTCTGGCGTCTGCAAGTCCCACTTGTGAAATACAATATCATGAACTTGCTGTGATATTTTCATTATTTGGATAAAACTCCCCCTGGCCAAGCAAGAGTTCTGCCTCAGAACTGAAGAAGTGCCCGTTAGTTCCCACCACCATACAGTGCAGCTGAAGGAGTGGTAAAGTTAGTGTTTGTACTGCACATTCACGAATTGCGTTGGGTCGGAAGGGACCCTCAAAGGTCATCTTGCCCAGCCCCCTGCAGTGAGAAGGAACACCTCCAACTAGACCAGGCTGCCCAGGGCCACACTGAGTCTCAGATGTTTCCCCAGTTCTTCCCTGTGCTGGCATGCTTGGAAAGACTATTCCAGCCCTGAGTGTGCACTGGCTAATGCAGACACCACATCTAGCAAGCTTCCTACTTCTAGGTGCTTCTGCTTCATAGACTGACCTGTAAGCCAGAGCTCTCCTGGAGACACAGCAGAGTGACAGATTGTTCTCTTCAATTTGCCAGCAAACTCCTCTCTCTTCATTTGCTCCAAGTCAGTACTGGTGATAACTGAGTTGGTTTGCACCTTGAACATGCAATGATAGAATGGCTTGGTTTGGAAGGGACTAGCAGAAGTCATCTTGTCCAACCCTCTGCAGGCAGCAGGGACACCTCCAACTAGATCAGGCTGCCTAGGACCACATCCAGTCTGATCTTGCATGTCTCCAGGGACAGGACCTCAACCACATCCTGGTAGCCTGTTTATGTTTTACTACTGTCATTGTGCAGAACTTCCTCCTGATGCCCAAACTAAACCTCCCTTCCTCCAGTTTCAAACCTAATGCTGTAATTTCTCATAAACACATCATCTCCAGGGCTGCAGCTGGACTCATCTCGCTGTATCCTTCTAGACCAGGATAAGAAGGGAATGCATTAATAGAAAAGCAGGGAAAAAAACAAAGGGAAAGGAAAGGAATATGGATTGATCAGATGGAAGGCATCTTCATGACACAGAATCACAGAATTAACCAGGTTGGAAAAGACCCCTAGGATCATCGAGTTGAACCTATCACCTAACCCTTCTAATTAACTAACCCATGGCACTAAGTGCCTCACCCAGCCTCCTCTTAAACACCTCCAGGGATGGTGACTCCTCCCCCTCCCTGGGCAGCCCATTCCAATGCCAATCACTCTCTCTGTGAAGAACTTCTTCCTAAGATCCAGCCTAAACCTGCCCTGGCACAGCTTGATGTTGTGTTGTTTTGTTCTGTCCCCGGGTGCCTGGAGAAGAGATCAACCCCACCTGGCTACAACCTCCTTTCAGGTAGTTGTAGAGAGCAATAAGGTCTGTCCTAAGCCTCCTCTTCTCCAGGCTGAACACCTCCAGCTCCCTCATGTGCTCCTTGTAGGGCTGTGCTCCAACCCCCTCACCAGCCTTGGTGCCCTTCTCTGGACATGTCCAAGCACCTCAACAGCTTTCTTAAATTGAGGGGCCCAAAACTGGACACAGTACTCAAGGTGAGACAAAACCAAAACTTCCTAAGATTAGAAGCTGGTGCCTGGGGTTGTGTGCAGCCCCTTTGCTAATCACAGCTATGCTTGTCTGTGTGTTGCTTAGACTTCCAAGGCGTGTTGTGCTTTAGGAAGCAAAGACAACTAGAAACTTCTTGATACATTCTGGAAGGAGATGTTTAGCCAGCAGAAGAGTTGATTGTGAGAAGGCACTCAAACAAGCATGCTCACTGCAGAATACGTTAGTAGATGGACTCTAAAAGCTGGTTTGAATGAAAGATGCTTGTACCTGGTGGATGAGGAGCGCTGCTTACCAATGTTGTTTGCAACCAAGCAGGGGTTGGTGGGGCTTGGTCTGTACTGGAATGTCTATATTGGTTGGCACTACAGCAGATATGTAAAAAACCCTAGGTTGCTGGACCAGTCCTCCATTTTCTACTGCACACAGCCTAGCAAGACTTACTGAATTAACTGAACCTCAGAGTTCCCAGAGCTACTGAAGTCTCTTTCACCACAGCATCTGTGCCAAGAGAACATCAGACTTTTTGAGTAAAGCAGCATTCACCATCTATTACTGAAATATCTTCTGAAGTGGATAATTCAGGAGACATCTGCATTGCTTGCTGTGAGAGCAGCAACCAAGTGTCTCTTGTATGATATTTTATTTTCAATAGTGAAGAAACTGGCGTAGGAGAAGGGTGGAAAAAAGGGAATCCTGCTGAAGTTTATATGCAGACCTCTCTATTTCAGCAGCAGCAATTTCAGACAAAGCTTGCCAAATAGTCTGAATGTTCCCCAGTTCTGTGAGTAGCTTCACCAAAGTCCAAACTGTAGATGTGATTTTGAGTTGAGGTTGTTTATTTGTGCCCCCTTCAGAGGGATTAAAAGTCAGCCATGTCAGAGAAACACGAACAGGCAATGGCACCAAAGCCTTGTCTCTGTTAGAAATTAAGCTGGGTTTCTTTCAGCTGTGCTTTGAATGTTTTGGATAGATGCAGAAGACTGCTGAAAGCATCGTGACAAACCTGTCACACTAGGACAGGCTTTAACACTTCAGACACTGCTTTTGAAAGGTCATCTCAAGTGATATGGCTTAAGGAGGCAAATGTAATAGTATATGATTGAAGATACAGAAGAAATAAGCTTTTGCTAATGCTCTATACCACACATGTCTGTGGTTTTGGTTTGGGTTTTTGCCCTTGGACGTTAAGATGAATGAGTTGTTAAATCATGCTGTGGGTCATTCCTCTAGGAGAAAACAGCATGTGCTGGTTTGCTCATTTCAAGAGGCCAAGCAAAGAAGCAAGGGATGTAAAGAGATTGTCCTGATGTATGATGAGTGAAGGCTAATAAGGAGGTGAAGGTTGGAAAGCAGAGGAAAAGGTGAATTTGTGTTTTTTGTAAAGTAAATATGGTGCATATATATGGCCTCACTGGTTTGGTTTGGGGGTTTGTTTTGTTGGGGTTTTTTATTTGTTTGTTACATTGTACTTCTTAATTTCTGAAAACTAGTGGGTGTCCAGTGTAAGAGACACACTGAGTTTCTGGAGAAGGACAACAAAGCTGAGGGGGCTGGAGAACAGGTCTGGTGAGGAGCAACTGAGGGAGATGGGGTTACGTCTGATGAAGAGGAGGCTGAGGGGAGACCTCATTGCTCTTGACAACTCCCCGAAGGGAGGTTGTGGTGAGTTGGCATCAAGTGATAGAACAAGATGAAATGGCCATAAGTTGCAGCAGGGGAGGTTTAACTTGGATAGTAGGAACTTTCTATCCTGAAAGAGTGGTCAGACATTTGAACAGGCTGCTCAGGGAGGTGGTGGAGTCACCATCCCTGGAGGTGATAAAAAACAACATGTAGACATGGCACTTTCAGGGCATGGTTTAGCGACCATGGCAGCATTGGGTTGACATCTGGGCTTGATCTTAGAGGTCCCTTCCAACCTTAATGCTTGTATGATACATTTACACTGCAGTAGGAGAGAAAGTTTCCTTACATCAGAGCTGCTCCATGTGTATGTTGTGAGGGCCCAAATAATCCTCTTGAAAGGTGTAGATCATTCTTTTCAGTGGCCCAACAGTGAATGCTTATCGTGGGCCAAGAGCTGATTTGAGAGGTAGCGTATCTTAGCCTGATACTTCAGCCTTTAGGAGCTACAAGTTCTCTACCTAATTAACACTTCTCTGGTGTGTAAAAACATAGCAACACAAATGCAAGGTCGAACATTTAGTTTCTTGCAGTTAGTCTTATTATCACTCTCAGAGAGCATCTAAGCAATGCTAAGAGCCAGCAGACTGCATTGCCGGTGGCTAAGTGTTTTACTGCAGATGGGCTTCACAGCCCCTGGACTCACACTGTCAGAAACAAAGCAGCATGAAACAGCCTTAATCTCTTCACTTCTGACACTCTGGGTGTGAACAGGCTAAATCAGCTCTCACTAGCCTGGTAAATCTGTATCAGAAGAATTGTGACCACAAGGATGAGTGAGGTGATTTTTTTTTTTTTTCCCTTTGCTGTCACAAGTACTGTGTCCAGTTCTGGTGCACCCAACACAAGACACACATTGAATCAAGTTGGAGTTGTGTTAACTCTGGATGCTGTACTTTAATCTGTGGGAGTTGGTGCTGGAGCTGTAGCTTTTGTCATTCCTCAACAACTCTGTCACAGGCAGGGCTGTTCTGATTACCCAGCCCCAGCTGGCAGCGTGGTCATTGGATGTATTGTGAGAGATCATGGCAGAGAGCAAGGCTAATCCAAAGCTGCCAGTACAGCCACAATGAATCTTGGTATTCCAACCAAGTTACTCTGGGTGTATCTTGTGCCAGACAGAGGAAAAGCTGAATGCCTCATATGCTGCTTAGTGGGGGAAAAAACCCAACAAATTATTGATACTAATTTTGGACCTTCTGGAGTGGGTACAGAGGAGGGCCACAAAGATGGTCAGAGGGCTGGAAAAGCTCCCCTGTGGGACAGAGTTGGAACTGTTCAACCTGGAGAAGAGGAGGCTCCAGGGAGACCTTAGAGATCTAGGCCTCCCAGTAGACCTTTTGGTACATGAAGAGGACCTACAGAGAAGCTGGGGAAGGACTTTTCACAAGGGTTTGTAATGATGCAACGAGGGGGAATGGATTTAAGATGGAATAAGGAAGATTTAGACTGGAGATTAGGAAGACATTCTTTCAGTGAGGGTGGTGAGACACTGGAACAGGTTGCCGAGGGAGGTCATGGATGCTCTCTCTCTCAAGGTGTTCAAGCTCAGGCTGGATGAGGTCTCAAGCAACCTGCTCTAGTGGAAGGTGTCCCTGCCCATGGCAGGGCAGTTGGAACTAGATAACCTTTAGGGTCCCTTCCAAACCAAACCATTCTGTGAAACCTAATTCCTACATAGATTTCTAAGCTAAATGCCTCAAATTTTGGTGCCTGGTTCATTGAGTGCGATCCATCATTAGGAACTATGTACAGATCAGAGCAAGCACCTTCAACTCAGCAGACAACATTGGCAGTTGAAGGTCAAACATGTCACATTCAGATTATCTTTAAGATTGTGTTTTTAATCATGTGATTAACTTCCTCTAAATATTGTTCTCAGCTAAGGACTGCAACAAAAATCCTCTTACTCTTCCTTCAGCACCCTTGTTTTGAATCACCTGCAAGGACACAAAATACTGAAGAACAAAACATGAATAGAAATGTAATGTCCTTGGCTAAGAAACACACAGTGCAAAACTGAAACAGCATTAAAAAGCATTAATAAAGCCAAAGCAGATTAAACATACAGAATGTTTATGGAGCAGATGCAAATACAGGTTAAGAGGAGTTGACTTTATCTACTGAAAAGCATGTGCTTAAATAAAAGCTATGTTAGTTTGCTTCCACCCAACTTTCCTTCTAAAGCATCTTGTTTTTCAGTTGGCCAGCTTAGAGTCATCCTAACTTCCATTGTTTTCCAGCAGATGAGGTTTGACAAGTTATGCATAATTCTCTTTTTATTCCTCAAAGGAATTAACCTCTCTTTAAAGTAAGATGGGAAAGAAAAAAAAAAAATAACAAAAAGCCCAACAACAAAACAAACAAACGAAACACCCAAACCACAAAACCTAATCAAGAAAATGTGTGAAAGCAGCCAAATGTATCTAGCCAAAATGTGTTAGCAGAAGGACCCAGTTTCATCTGTGACCAGGAGCATGGATGATGGGTTGTGGTTTTTTTGTTGTTGTTGGATGCTCACACTTAGGAAAATACTTCTGTGGAAAAGCAAAATAAATTTGTCTGTACCAGAAATCAGAATTAGGAAAATTTGTTGTTGTTGGTTGCTCACACTTAGGAAAATGCTTCTGTGGAAAAGCAAAATAAATCTGTCTGTACCAGAAATCAGAATTAGGAAAATTGCAGATTTTGCCCTCACACCTGGTAAAGCTGCTGCATTTAGGTACCTGGAACACCAAGCAGTGTGAAAATTTATGAATTTCAGGACCATTCTTTAATGTTATAATTTTTCCATTTCTCTGCAGACAGAAAATATTGATGATCCTTTTAGTGGGCCTCTGTGTTCTCAGGCGAATATGATTCTGTTTGTAGGCTCTGGCTGCCAATCTCTTCTAAAAGTATTTTGCCTAATTTTGAGGTTTCAGCACAAGGGCTCTTGCTGTTAGTCTGGTCTAATTAGTACTTTCCAAAAGCCTAATCAAGAGAAGTCAAGTGCTTTTATATGTATTGATCTGGTTGATTTAGAGCCTTGTTTAAAAAAAAAAAAAAAAAAAAAAAAAGTAGAGTCATCTTCCACCAACATTACTGTATGGTAACATCAAGCATTTTCCTTAGCTGAAAGCAAAACTTTTTCCATAGACATTTGCATAAAGAGGTCTCTTTTCAGACCAGCTCTGCTGGTAGAGTTTGCTTGTCTTGGGCCATGGGGTGATGTGATCTAGCCAATATGTCTGCCAAGTCCCAGAGTAGAAGTGACCATCATTTCTGACAAGGACACAGCTGAAGGAGATGAGCCACAAGTACATTTCATCTTTTCCATCTCCAGGTAGTATCCTCAGAAACTCCATTAGTATTAGGGTTTTGTGGAGGTAACTGAGATGCAAGAGCCAGCTACCTCTTTCAGAGTGAAACCCAAAGCTTTGCTGTGCCTCTCTACTAGGGAGGGATTGCATACAGCTTAGTTTGGACCTTCAGATCTGGTCTTTCATGTTGCATAGCAGCTGGCTGCTCCTGTTCTTCCAGTAGCATAGTGCTGTCTGCTTGACATGCCTGCCGCTATGCTTAAGAAAACACATGGAAAAGTAAGGCTGGTACTCATGCACTCACTCTTAAACTGATGATTGTCAGAAGCCTCTTATGCTGCTTTTTGCATCCAGTATTGTCCCTCTTCCTCACGACTTTCATACAGGTCTACAGCTACCTGAAAGAACATTGTGGGAAGGCTGCTGCTGGTCTCTTCTCCCATATAAATAGTGATAGAACAAGAAGCTGCAACTGGGTGAGTTTAGACTGAACATTAGGAAACATATTTTTCCCATCAAGAGTGGTCAGTCATTGGAATGGGTTTCCCAAGGAGGTGGTTGAGTCACAAACCCTGGATGTGTTTAAAAATCATTTGGATGTGGTGCTGGAGGATATGGTTTAAGGGCGAACTTTGTAGAGTAGGGTTATTGGTAGGACTTGATGATTCTGGGGGGGGTCTTATTTCTGCAACTGGAATGTTTCTGTGAAGGTCTTAGTTTTTTACCTTTCATACTTGGGATGTGTGACCACAACCCAGTGAACTCTGCAGGTCTATTTGCATGAGGGGATTCACCAGATGCTGAGAAATGAGAGCTGTGAGAGTCTGATCATGGAGTCCAGGCTTCCTCTCCCAAAGTTAGCTCATTAACCAGTGTTTGCCCCCTGGTTCACAAGTTCTTCACTGTGGGAGGATGCCTGTATCCATGTCTAGACATCTCTAACAAGTTGAAACTCAACTGACAGACACCCAGGGAAGGTATGTCTGACAGAATGACTTCAACTTCATAAAATGCCAACCATGCACAGAAGGGATAATCATTAACGTGAGGTATTAGGGAAAATGTCTTTCCTGCAAGAGTGGTCAGGCATTGGAACAGGCTGCCCAGGGAGGTGGTAGAGTTACTGTCCCTGGAGGGGTAAGAAAAACATGTAGACATGGCACTTCAGGTTATGGTTTGGTGAGCATGGTGGTGTTGGGTCAGTGGTTGGACTTGAGAGTCTTACAGATCTTTTTCAACCTTGATGGTTCTGTGATTCTAAATGCTTTGAGAATGTCTGCTGCAGGTGTTCTTTCTCTCCAAGAGCATCTGACCCTCTTTGAGAAGAGCAGGCTGAATTTCATTAACAATAGAGCAGAGTTTCTGTTTCTTAGCTACTTCACTGAATCTGCTTACAGGGCTAGCATGCTGCCTGTTCTGCATGCATGTATGAATGCCTTCTGAAAACAACTGGTTTTCAGTTCCTTAGCCCAATCTTTCCTCATTTCCTCATTTCCTTCCTGTGCTGGCATGCTTGGAAGGATTTTTATTTTTTTTTTCAGCCCTGAGTGTGTACTGGCTGATTCAACCACCACAACTAGCAAACTTCCTACTTCTAGATGCTTCTATTTCCTGGACAGTCCTATGAGCCAGAGCACTCCTGGAGATGTAGCAAAGTGATAGATTTCTCTCTTTTCTATGCCAACAATCTTCTCTCTCTTTATTTGTTGAATGATGCTGTGAGTGATACCGGTTATAACTGAAATGGAAGGAGTGGTTTGCATCTCAAACAGAGCGGTATGTGCTGTGGCTTTTGTGCACCATGCAATTTGGGAAAAGAAATTTCCACCAGTACTGCAATGTTTAATTCATGTATGGGTAGAAGCCAACTTTATGTGGTCTGTAAGAGGTCTTCCCCAGGAGCCAGTTAGCATGGATCAGGAGTGCAAAGCTGGTGTTTCAAAGCGAAGATCAGGAGAGGATGGATCCTTTTGCCTAGCTTTGTGACAAAATTGTTTATGTCCACCAAGTGAACTGAGTATTGCTCTGCTGACATGTGGTCTCCCTCAAATATCTGCACTAAGTGCTGATCAATATCTTTACCAGTGCTACAGATAGTGAAGACTGAGGCAGCCTCAGCAAGTTTGCAGATGGTACAAAGCTGAGTAGGACAGTTGATAAGACTGAAGGATGGGATGAGGGTCCTCCAGGGGGGCCTGGACAGGATGGAGATGGTCTGAGGAGAATCTCCTGAGGTTCAGAAAGGCTAAGAGCAAGGTCCTGCATCTAGGTCAGGTCAATCCTTGATATTAGTCCAGGCTGGAGGGTGGTGATATTGAAAGCAGCCCTGCAATAAAGGGATTGGGTGTGCTGGTGGATGAGAAGCTGGACAGGAGCCACCAGTGTACACTGCCAGCCCGGAAACCTGAGCCACATCAAAAGAAGGGTGGCCAGCAGATGGAGAGAGGATATTTTGCCCTACTGCTGTGCTCTGGGGACACCTCACTTGGACTAGTGTCCAGCTCTGGATGCCCCAACACAAGAGAAACATAGATCTGTTGGAGCAGGTCCGGAGGAGGGCCCACCAAGGTAATCAGAGGGCTGCAGCACCTCTCCTATGAATACAGCCTGAGAGGGTTTGGGCTATTCAGCCTGAAGAGGGGAAGGTTGCAGAGACTTCAGAACTGCACTTCAATATCTGAAGCAGGCCTTACAGGAAGGCGTTGGAGGGACTGTTTAGAAGGTTTGTGGTGATAGGATGAGGGGCAACAGTTTGAAACTGGAGCAGGAGAGATTTAGGTTGGACATCAGGAAGAAATGCTGCACAATGAGTGTGGTGAAACACTAGAACAGGTTGCTCCAGGATGTGGTTGAGGCCCTATTCCTGGAGACAGTCAAGATCAGCCTTGATGTGTCTCTGTTCAGCCTTCTCTAGTTGTAGGTGTCCCTACTGAGTGCAGTGGGGTTGGACAAGATGACCTTTGTGAGTGCCTTCCGACCCAATGCAATCTGTGAATGTATCTCATACTCCAGTGAGAGGTCTTTGCATCAAACCAATCTGTTTGCTCAGGGCTGTGAAAATCCAGGCACCCTGATTCCATGGCCAAAGATTTCAGCCCAGCAATGCTACTACAAGAAACCACTATTTTTTCAGTAGTTCTGTTGTTTGCTGTTGAGGTCTCTGTTGAGCAGTACAGGAAGGAAGTGCTCTACTTCTGCTGCTGCCAAGTAAAGCACTAAATAAATGTCAAAATATTTGTATCCTAAATAAGCTGCCCATTCTCTCTCTCTCTCTTTTTTTTTTTTTTCTCCCCTCCCCTGTAGAGTATAATCATCTTTATTCCAGACAGGTTCTCTCACTCCATCAAGATCAACCTGCCCTACTTTATACTCGGGCTTCTGTTTGCTTAGCTAGATGCTAATATTTCCTTTTTTTATTATTAGCATTTTCAAACCAAATTGGAGAACACCTAGGCTGAGTGGATGTTGTAGAATCTGATATTTCTCTTCTTTTCCTCCTCTCTTGCATACTTACTTGGTCCTGTAAGAAGTAGGCTTGACTTTTGCCAGCCTGATCAAAGGGCATTTACAGTCACACAGGGGAATGATCACAGAAGTTACAGGCAAAGCAAACTCTTTTTAGCTGGTGAGTGTCTCCTAGAGCTGGACCGCAGTCTATGAGTAGCTGAAAGGAGGTTGTAATGAGGTAGGTGTTTGTCTTTCCTGTGTGGAGCAGGTTCTCCTCTTCTACTCTGACCTGGTGAGACCACACTTTGGAATACTGCGTCCAGCTTTGGGCTCCCCAATTCAAGAGAGACAGGGATCTGCTGGAGAGAGGTTAGTTGATAACTCTGAGGATGACTAAGGGACTTGAACACCTCTTATGAGGAAAGACTGAGACGCCTTAGTCTTGGAAGGAGAAAGTTGAGACAGCATCTTATTCATGTCCATAAATACCTGAGTGATGGGTGTTAAGAAGAAGGTGATGGTCACTTCTTGCTGGTGCTCAATGATAGAACAAGGAACAACGGGTACAAGTTGGAAAACAGAAGGTTCCAAAAACTCCTTTATGGTGAGAGTGCTGGAACCCTGAAGCAGGCTGCCTAGAGAGGCTGTGCAATCTCCTTCTCTCGAGACTTTCAAACCCCACCTGGATGTGTTCCTGCTCCAGGGGATCCTGCTTTGGACTTGATCATCTTTAGAGGTGCCCTCCAGCCCATTGCATCCTGTGAACGTGGTTTAACCCTTTAAGAATGTGGCATTGCCTTCAAGTACAACCAATCCACCCTCTGTTAATTGTGCTCTGAATAATTTCTTTGTTTTTATTATATTGCTGTTTGTACTGATGGAGATGAACTGCATCCTGTGGACCTGCTCTTGGTTCCTATACAAATCTGTGTCTCTCCATCAGTCTCAGTGGAAGGAGCAGCTAAGAAATAATAGAAATAGTTTCTTTTGACAAGCAGATGTTACATTTCAGCTAATGTTCTTTGGTAACTAAACGTTTTAAAAATGATCAAAGAGATGGTGAAATATTAAGTAGCTACTTTCATTGCCTCAAGGACAAATGAAGCTTTAGAGAGCCACTGGAGTGTGTGATGCTACGTGACACAAAGTTTAGTGTTTACCAGCTATTAGTCAGATATTTTTCTGAGAGGTGGTCTGCAAACCTCAAAAGGATTGCTGGCTCAAAACGAATGCCAGCATGAAGTCATGAAACCATTTTCAATGGACTCTTTGCCACAGTAGGAGAAACAAATTGAAAGA
>VWZE01009671.1:61108-113725 GCA_013396675.1 Eubucco bourcierii
AGGTCCTGCACCTGGGTAGGCACAATCCCAAGCACAAAGACAGACTGGGTGGTGAATGGCTGGAGAGTAGCCCTGAGGAAAAGGACCTGAGGGTGTGGATTGATGAAAAGCTCAACATGAGCCTGCAGTGGGCACACGCAACCCAGAGAGCCAATCAAATGCTGGGCTGCAGCAAGAGCAGTGTGGGCAGCAGGGCAAGGGAGGGGATTCTGCCCCTTTGCTCTGCTCTCATCAGACCCCACCTGGAGTACTGTGTGCAGTTCTGGAACCCTCAGCACAGGAAGGACATGGAAGTGTTGGAGCAGGTCCAGAGGAGGTCACGAAGATGCTCAGAGGGCTGGAGCCCCCCCCTTCTGAGGACCGGCTGAGAGAGTTGGGGCTCTTCAGCCTGGAGAAGAGAAGGCTTTGAGGAGACCTTGGAGCGGCCTTCCGGTATCTGAACGGGGCCTACGGGAAGGCTGGGAAGGGACTGTTTACAAGGTCTTGCAATGACAGGACAAGGGGCAATGGGTTTGAACTGGCAGAGGGGAGAGTGAAACTGGATGTTAGGAAGAAGTTCTTTCCAGTGAGGGTGGTGAGACACTGGCACAGGTTGCCCAGGGAGGTTGTGACTGCTCCCTCCTTGGAGGTGTTCAAGGCCATGTTGGACAAGGCCTTGAGTAACCTGTACTAGTGGGAGGTGACCCTGCCTATGGCAGGGGGTTGGAACTAGTTGATCCTTGAGGTCCCTTCCAGCCTTACCATTCTATGATTGTATGATTCTAAGTGAGAGACTAGAATATGTTGACCAGAGGAGGTGTGAATGCCTCATGCCTGGAGACATTCAAGGCCAGCCTTGAGGGGGCTCTGAGCAACCTGCTCTAGTCGGGGATGTCCCTGCCTGTGGCAGGAGGGTTGGACTAGATGACCCCAAGAGGTCTCTTCCAACCCAGAATGATTTTTAATAAACCTGACTAGCAATACTATCAGTATTTTTGTGAGGGCTTAGTGCTTTTGCAGGGTGCCCACTATTAAAGTCCGGGTCCAGAAGAAACAATTTACACACCAGCACTGCTATAGCCCTTTGCACGGGTAACTTGAGCTACGTGTGGGACTGTACCTGGGCTGCCTTGGTCTTGGGACAGTGTCCAGCTGTTACAGTCCTAACATGCAAGAAATTTCAGTAGTGTGGACCACAACCTCAATGAGGAGGAAGGTTTTGTAGAGCATAAAGCAAACTGTGATTCTGTAAGGAGGTTAGAATGAGGAAGAGGCAGCCTCTCCTCCTTGGTGGCAAGTGACGTGACCACAGGAAATGGTTTCAAGCTGACCTGGGGGAAGGTTCAGGCTGGATACTAGGAAAAATTTCTTGACAGAGAGGGTTCTCAAACATTGGAATGGTCTACCCAAGGTAGTGCTTAAGTCACCATCCCTGGAGGTGTTTAAGCAATGAGCGGACCTAGCAAGTGCTTGGGGACATGGTTTAGCGTTGACCCTTCAGTGCTGGGTTGAAGGTTGTACTGGATGATCTTGGAGATCTCTTCCAACCAGATGTTTTCTGTGATCTGTTTGATGCTGCTTGGTGGGTTTCCTGAATTTTGTGGTTGGATGATAAATCTCATAGTAGAGCTGGTGCCAATTTCTTCTGAAAATACCTTTCTTAGCAACATGCTGTTTCTAATTTATTCAGAGAGGCAATCCAAGGGTGACCAGCACAAATTTTACTCACCTGTAGTTTAATTTAATTTAGAACCAAAAGACCCAAAAAGCTAAGTGAAGGCATTTAACCTACAGCACACTTCACCTTCAGCACACTTATATTAGCCAGTATGGACTGCCTGCTTTATGGTAGGAGCTTATGCTAACATTTTTCTTCTACCAAATGTTTTTCCATCACACTGAGATCCTGCAAAGGACAGGAATAAATATAACCAGTCACCTCGAAATCAAGATTGGAGGTGAAGAAATATAACAGCAGCACAGTGTTACCATAGTAACAAAAGCTCTAAAGTGATCTAATCTACTGTTAAATTCCAGCTCAGAGATGAACAAAATCAACATAACAGAATAAATGTTACATTCAAAAGGCAATGTGGGCATTTTGAGAGGGCTGCTCTCTTCACGTCCCAAAATACAGCATAAAACTCCCTATGGGTGAGGAGAGGGAGTTTTTAGGCATCTGAGTTACACATTTATCATATTTGTTTCTAATTTGGACTCTAATTGTTACCCTGTGAGGTTAACTGCCAGGTGACTTTTTTCCATACTGCCTGGGTTGCCTCTCACAGATGTATTGCTCTGCAGAATATTCTCCTCCTGTCGTTGCTGTAGCGCAGATGGAGAATGGGGGCCCATATGCTCTATGTCCCAGATTTTTTCAGGCCATTAAAGCCTCATGCCCCTCGCTGTTACAGCATCTAAATGAGTTCAGACACCGAGTCCCTTCTGAAAAAACTTGGGTTAGGCCATGAGGAGAGGCTCTGAAGAAACTTGCACTTCTAGGCAGAGCTGTTTTCAGCATGTGTTTCTCTTCCCAGTGAGTGTTGCTATGTCAATCACTATTTTCACAGAATCCCAGAATGTTAGGGCTTGCAAGGGGCCTTGAAAGATCATCCACTCCAAACTCCCTGCCAGAGCAGGATCACCCAGAACACGTCACACAGGAACACAACCAGGATGAGTGTCTTCAGAGATGGAGACTCCACCACCTCTCTGGGTAGCCTGCTCCAGGGCTCTGGCACCCTCACAGGGAATAATTTTTTTCCTTATGTTCACGTGTAACCTTTTCTGCTCCAGCTTGCACCCATTGCCCCTTGTCCTGTTATTAGACATCACAGAGCGGAGCCTGGCTCTGTCCTCCTGACACTGCCCTTCACATCTTTATCAACATAAATGGCGTCACCTCTCAGACTCCTCTGCTCCAAGCTAAAGAACCCCAGCTCCCTCAGCCTTTTCCCAGCAGGCAGATGTTCCACTGCCTTCAGCATCTTTGTGGCTCTGCTGGACTCTCTTAAGCAGTTCCCTGAGGTCCCTCTTGAACCGAGGGGTCCAGGACTGGACACTATTCCAGAGGCAACCTCACCAGGGCAGAGTAGAGGAAGAGCATAACATCTCTTGACCTGCTAACCACAACCCTTCTGATCCACCCCAGGAATCCCGCTGGTCTCCTCAACTGTGAAGGTACATTGCTGGCTTGTTGGTACCCTTCTGTCCACTACAACCCTCAGGTCTCTTTCCCCCTACCCTGCTCTCCAACAAGTCAGTCCCCAGCCTATATTGGTACATTTTCATTCTGCTGCAGATAAAAAGCAACAAATCTTTAAAGCTTCCATGAAGTTCATTCCTTAATATATATATATATATATATATATAGTTTTGAGAAAAATTAAGTCCTGAAGCATGGAACTTTCTTGCATCATTTCATGGCATATCACTGAGGATGGATACCATGCATTACCTGACCAGGCAGACACCACCAATACTCTTTTTAGTTGTTTTTTAAATATTACTAAGGATGTGGAGCTTCAGCTATCAACGAAGATTAGGCTTCAGCTATCATTGAAGATTAGCTGTGGTTTTGCTTTGGGAGACACTGTCCACCTGGACACCAGTGACAAGTGGTGTCCCTCAGGGGTCAGTGCTGGCACCAGTGCTGTTTAGCATCTTTGTCAGTGCCATGGACAGAGGAATCAGTGCACTCTCAGCAAGTTTGCAGATGACACCAAGCTGTGCGGCACAGTCGACTTGCTAGAGGGCAGGGATCCATCCAGAGGGACCTGGACAGGCTGCAGAGGTGTGCCCAGGCCAACCCCATGAAATTCAACAAGGCCAAGTGTAAGGTCCTACATTTGGATGGGCACAATCTCAAGCACAAATAGAGGCTGGGAAACGATTGTCTGAAAAGCAGCCCTGAGGAAAAGGACCTGGGAGACTGAGTTGATGAAAAGCTCAACATAAGCCTGCAGTGTGAGTGCAGCCCAGACAGCAACCTGTGCCTAGGCTGCAGCAAGAGCAGTGTGGCCAGTAGGACAAGGGAGGGGATTCCGCCCCTTTACTCTGCTCTCAACAGACCCCACCTGCTCAGAGGGCTGGAGCAGCTCTGCCATAAGGACAGGCTGGGAGAGTTTGGGTTCTGCAGCCTGGAGAAGAGAAGGCTTTGAGGAGACATTGGAGCGGCCTTCCGCATTCTGAAGGGGGCTACAGGAGGGCTAGGAAGGGATTATTTACATGGTCTTGTATTATTTACATGGTCTTACATTTACATGACAGCACAAGGAGTAATGGAAGAGGTGAGATTTAGACTGGATGTTTGGAGGAAATTCTTTCCAGCGAGGGTGGTGAAACACCAGAACAGGTTGCCCAGGGAGGGTTGTGGCTGCTCCCTCCCTGGAGGTCATCAAGAGGAGGTTAGATGAGGCCTTGAGAGACCTGTTCTAGGGGGAGGTCCCTTCCAACCTAAACTATTTTATGGTTCTATGATTGAGAATTGGGTTGTGGGTGTTTTTTTCTATGTTAAGCAGTCTCTGCTTGTGCTAGAAGTTTGGGATTTAAAATACTTGTTTTTTAAGCATTTCTAAAGTAAGAAAGATAAAAAAGCTTCACATTAGTAGTCTGGGTGAGTTTGATACAATTTTGACATAGGTGTAATGATTTAAAAGTGGGGGAAAAAAAACCTTAGCTAGCACCAATGCATTTGAAATAATTCTCAAAGGAATTTTAGCATAAATTTAAATGCTCAGTATCAAGACAATGTATTTTCATAGAATCATAGAATGGTAAGGTTGGAAGGGACCTCAAGGATCATCTACTTCCAACCCCCTGCCATAGGCAGGGACACCTCCCACTAGTACAGGTTACTCAAGGCCTTGTCCAACTTGACCTTGAACACCTCCAGGGAGGGAGCAGCCACAACCTCCCTGGGCAACCTGTGCCAGCATCTCACCACCCTCACTGAAAAGAACTTCCCCCTAACACCCAGTCTAAATCTTCCAACTGCCAGTTTAAACCCATTGCCCCTTGTCCTGTCATTGCAAGACCTTGTCAATAGTCCCTCCCCAGCCTTCCTGTAGGCCCCCTTCAGATACTGGAGGCTATTCTAAGGTCTCCTGGAAGCCTTCTCTTCTCCAGGATGCAGACCCCCAACTCTCTCAGCCTGTCCTCACAGCAGAGCTGCTCCAACCCTCTGAGCATCTTTGTGGCCCTCCTCTGGACCTGCTCCAATGCTTCCATGTCCTTCCTGTGCTGAGGGCTCCAGAACTGAGGCAGTACTCCAGATGGGGTCTGAAGTAGTGCCCAAAAACCTCAGCCCCTCTAATTCTAAGCATCTGGCATACATTCCACACTGAGTATGCCTTCCATGATCAAAGACACTCCAGAATTTCTCTCAACTTCATACCAAAGAATAAATTAACTGTATCACTGTTTTGAAAGTAGGTCTTCAGCTGTGTTTCATCAGCCAGAAACAGGTGAGAATAGAATTTGCAGGGCATGCCTTCCAGTTTACCTTAATAGCTTATAAACAGCATGCTTTAGAGGTGAGTTTTTCCCTTGCAGTGGGAGATGTGCTGGTAGGGAAATGACATCTCATTTGCATGCAATTTACACACCGCGTTTTTGCAGGGATGCATTTGACTTCTTACACTGTTCTCTGGTTAGCTGTGTTTCATTTCAGGAGTGCAGAAGAGAAGAGTTAAGAGCAGGTGTTAAAAGAGACATCCTGAATTCTTTGCATACGTAGGCTGAAGAGCCCTCTTTGTGAAAGAGACAGGAACCTCTTCCTAGCTCTCTCTTCCACACTCTAAAATCTAATCTTCTTTTTTTTTTTCTCCTCTGGTACCCAATCATGTATGTGTTTCTTTTTCCTTTATACCATGCTGATCACTCTTGTACTTTCCATAAAATTCTTGCCTCATTATTTGGAAGGTAGAGGAAGTAGAGCTATTTCTGAGGCAATAATCCTTTCTTTTATGGTCTATTCTCCTTCACATTGATTGCCTGTGTTTGAAACTCTCATGACATTTTGCAGGCAATAAAAATCTGAGTCAGAATGGGTTTCTTTTTTGCCAGTGTGTTCTTATGAAGCCAAGCAGAGCTGCTTACCAGCTTGGTGTGCAGTCCTTTTCACCAAATTCAGGCAAAGGAGGAAAAAGCAACTTCCATGAATGATAGAGGTGGAGCTTCCTTCAGCTGTTTTACAGGCATCACCAAATTCAGGCAAATGAGGAAAAAGCAACTTCCATGAATGATAGAGGTGGAGCTTCCTTCAGCTGTTTTACAGGCATCTTCTGCTTTTTCAGCTTAATTTGTCTTCATTCTCTTGGAGTTTTCACTGAGCTTGAATGTATTAAGTTCTCTGGGAAGGAAAAAATACCATTGTTGCCCTCTCTCATCAATATTTTAAAGTGCAGTGCAGTTTCCAAAGGGACTGGGATAACTAAAGTGTTTCTGCCCTTCTGTGTATATTATGATGTGTTCCATTGTAATGGACTTTCTTTGGGTTCCTGCTGGACCTACACGGTGTCTTCACATAGATGCAGTCATGAGTGCAAGATTAGACCTACTGGTGCAGAGGAGCAGAGTTCACTTTATGATTCCATTTTCAGGCAGATCTCCTCAACAAGGTTAAGATCCTTGTTGCATGTGTAAGGCATCAAAGGCTGCAGAAGGATATTTATTCTGTTTACTTTCATACTTTAAGATGGATGTTATAGGTCAATCCTATATACTATATGCTATCCTAAGCCTATAACATGTGTGGCAGTATATAGTATAGCTTAGTTATAGGCTGTGGTCAGAAAGCTAAACCTGCTTCTTTTCCTACTTATAAAACTGCTGCCTAATAACACAGAAATTAAGAGGTGTCAAATCTAACTGGGGCATAATGAAGAACTTGTTCTCTAGACTCCTTTACAATGACATTCATATTTTTGTGTGATTCCATCATCTTTCCTTGATTATTGTTGCCAAGTTCAGAAAACCTTGGCTGAATTATCTGGGTTGGACCATTATCTAGTCCAACCTCTGCAATCAGCAGGGGCATCCTTCACTAGATCAGGCTTCCCAGAGCCCTGTCAAACCTCACCTTGAATATTTCCAGGGATGAGGCCTCAACCTGTGCAACTTGTTCCAGTGCTCCTCCACCTTCATGATAAACCTTATTCTGATTTTTTTTTTTTTTAATGTATTACTCCTTGGGTCCTTTGCATGTTTTTGGCTGTTTTCTTCTGCTGCTCCATCCTTCTAGAGGTGTGATGTCTGGAAGGGCATGCAGTATTGAAGTCAGAGAACACCACGGGTTTTTTTAAGTGGCATGATGATGTTTTTGCTGTTGTTTGTCATCATTCTTTTAATGATTCATACCACTCCCTTTCCCTTACTCAGAGCCCCTGAGCAGTCAGCTGATGTTTTCAAAGAGCTGACTGTGTGAGTCCAAGATCTTTCCTGAATGTTGAGAGATTTTAGAGTAAATTAATGAATTAGACTGGTTTCCCCCCAGATGCTACGCTCTGAATTTCATCTGACATTGATTGATTGTCTCATCATTCGGTACTGTGAGACTGTGCTGCTACTTGTCACAGTCAGTTTTCATTTTGAGTCCCCTGAACAATTTTGAGTCATGAAGAAACTTTGTCATGAAGAAACCTTCCTTTCCTCAACTTTAAGTGTGTTGAAGAGGATGCATGCAGGCCCAGAATTTAACTTTCCTCTGTTATGAGAAATTACTGTTTATTCTTATGCTTTGCATACTACCTTTTAATAAGTCATCTATCCTGTAAAGGACCTTCCTTTCTAGTTCCATGCAGCTTAATTTTTTTAAGAGTCCTTGATGAGAAAGCTTGTCAAAACCTTATGGGAATCCCAAGCACAGAAGATCAATTGAAACCACCTCATCTGCGTTTATCATCTCTTTCAGAGAGCCAGAATACCCTCATGAGATGTGACTTTGTGTCTTGGCTTTTATATGTTACATTTATTTGTCTCTCTGATGCTTCCTTCTTTATTACATTTTTTTATTATTAATTCACTTGGTACAAAAAGTTAGATTTGTTGGTCTGAATTTTCCACAGGCTACCATTAAGCCATTAAAGACAAACTCAGGAGTCCCTGTGTCTCTACTGAAGCATGTTGAAGTGGAGAGTGCTTCCATGTGTGATTTCAGTTTGGACTGACTGCAATATTGCTACTTACTCTTTTCTGATCTTACACTTTCCTTGTTTACAGTTTTGGTTTGTGACAATCGATCTGGTTTTAATCCTGTAGAGAAATTACATTCTTATTCCCTTAATTCCTGACAAACACTGAACTAATTGATTTCAGTTCTCTAATAAAGCACGATCCTTTTGACCAATGGTTTCTTCTAGAAACTCTGTGGCAGGCACAGAGTGGTTTGGGTTTTGTTGTTGTTGTTGTTTTTGTTTTGTTTTGTTTTTTGTTGGTTGGTTTGTGGTTTTGGTTTTTTCCTCCCATTGGAAGGGGAAATGAAAACAACTTTGTTTTTCTGATCCTTAAAATCTCTTTTGCTTCTCCATGCTATCGTTCTCAGATTTGACTTCCTAATACGCCCTTTCCTATTTTCTTCAGCTGAATGTAGTTTCTGGGTCTCGGCTTGTATAGTTTGCTGGAAGCTTGAACATAGCTCCCAAAGTGATTTGTTATCCTACTTCCTTCACAAGAAAAAATGAAATGGTTAACAGTATTGACGTGTGAATTATCTCCGTGAGGCAATCGAATCAATCCCATGCTGAGGGATTTCACCTCCCCCACTGCTCTCTGAGGACTGGATAAAATGTGAGGATAAATGAAGACACAGCAGCATGGGTTTCAGTATATGGCTAATGCATTGCTAGCTGAAGTCAGTGCTGTCCTGTCTTCAGTGCTAGCACTGCTAGAGATGGGTAGATTGAAGCTTGGTAGCTTTGCTGTCTCCTCTGCTGCCTGCAGTGCAGGTATTACTCAAGTATTGCCCAAGCGGAGCTTGTTGTGACCTTAGGTATCTACACTTTGCCACATTATAAAGACATTAGTTTAAAACACAGACCTTGTATTTGTAGTTAATTTTGTGTGGTTGTATATGGTTTCTGCCAAATCATAGAATTCAAGACTGGTTGGTGTTGGAAGATACCTTTGAAAGTCATCCAGTCTAACCCCACCCTGCAGGGACATCTGCAACCAGAGCAGGTTGCTCAGAGCCCCAAACAATTTGACCTTGAATGTTTGCAGGGACTAGACATCTACCATCCTCCTTGTAGAAACACCTCTTCTTGAAGCCTTCTCTTCTCCAGGCTGAACAACACCAGCTCCCTTAGCCTGTCCTCATAGGTGTGGTCCTCCAGTCCCTTGATCATGCTCATGGCCCTCATGGACCCACTCCAGCAGGTCTGTATGAGCTTGGATGCAGTACTGCAGGTCAGGTCTCAGCAGAGCAGAGGGCAGAATCCCCTCTCTCCATCTGCTGGCCACACTTCCTTTGATGCAACCCAGGTTACTGGTGGCCCTCTGGGCTGCAAGTGCTCATTGCTGGCTTATATCCAGCATCTCACCTACCAGCATCCTGAAATCTTTTTTTGCAGGGCTGCTCTCAGCTTCATCATCCCCCAGCCTATATTGAGAGTTGCAAACTCCTGCATTTTTTTGCTGTTATTATTTTTTTTTTTCAACATTAGCTACTTGCAGTCTAGCCTATGGGCTGGAACATGATTTGTCTTTGCTGTTGACCTTGAAGAAAACTTCTCTTCTTTATATGCTACTGCATCTTGAAAATTTGGTCTACCTATTCACAGAATTGCTTAATTTCTCATGGTTTTAAGATTTGTAGGCCAAATGTTGACTATGGAGTAAGAGGATGGAAAGAGGGTTATTTTTACCTTGAATATTCTTTTTTAAGTGTCTTCCCTTTAAATTCCATTTCTGCAGGTCCCTTACGCATTTATATACAGTAATCAAATATGGGTTTGACGTGTAAAAGCTTCTTGTGAAACTTTGAAATGATTTCCCTTTACATGAAAGTATCCAGAACAACCACCACTTGTCTGCTACTCAGCCAGAGTCTTTCTCAGGTCTGAAATGCAGAACTTTGATACTTTTCTTTTGTTACATCTAAGGTAGTTCTCTGTCCCTGCACCAGTAGATCAGTAGAAGAATACCAATGTTGAGATCCGTGTTGCAAAGTGTCAGAAAAATTCACACTCAAAGCTGCTACAAAAGCTACTGGAGCTGGAGAAAGCTTCCATTGATTTCTATTAACAATTTGGCTTTATGGGTAATGAGGCCATTAACCTGTCAGCTTAATGTGAATTATTTTTCTTTCCATTTGTAGTTTGCATCTAGTCCCTTAACCATAAAAGACATAATACAAGTAATGATCTAAAGGCCTGTCTTATGATGATATCACTACCAGGTTTGGGTTGGATATGGTGAACAATTTCTTACCTGGAAAGCTTGTCAAGGTCTGGAGCAGGCTGCCTGGGACAGTGGTGGGGGGTGGGGTCCCTATCCCTGGAGAGGTTTCAAAGTCAATGAGATGCAGTGCTGAGAGACCTGGTTTGGCAGTGACCTGGTGGTGCTGGGTTGGACCCAGTGATCTTGGAGGTCGTTTCCAAAGTTGGTGATTCTGTGGTTCTCTGATTAATTTACTTTTAAAAACATATTTCCTTTCTGCTTTTCTACTGATTCTTCCACAGCTATAGAAGACATCCAATGAGAGCTGCTGTGATTGTGCCCTCCCTTGAGATGTTCAAGGCCAGGGTGAATGGGGCCTTTACAGTGAAGGTGAGGAGCACTGGAGCAGGCTCCCCAGAGTAGTTAATGGAGTCTCCTTCTCTGGAGACCTTCACAATTCACCTGGAGGCATTCCTGGGTGAACTACTCTAGGTGATCCTCTGGAGGTCCTTTCCAACCCCGAAGGTTCTCTGATTCTGTGAGCAACCTGGCTTGGTGGAAAGTCTCCCTGCCTATGGCAAGGAGATTGGAACTAGATGATCTTTCAGGTCCCTTCCAACGCAAACTTTACTGTAATTCTATGGTTCTAAGTTTTCAGCTAGTATGAGTTTTTCCACAAAGTTAACAAACACTGTTATGAGTTCATCACAATTATTGTTATCATAATACAAATAAGGGTAGGCTTTACCTTCATCCAGGCAATGAAAATCAGACAGGTTCTGCTTACGCTTACTCCTCCAGGGAATACAGAGCACTTCTTTCTTTTCTGAAATAAACCAAAACATCTTCTTGAAGCTGAATTCAAGGGCTGCTCAGAGCACTCACATGCAGCAGAGCAAGCACCGTGTGGTTCAGAAAGCTGTAAATCCTGCTGCTGGATTGAGAAGCAGCCCATGGGAACATACCCGTGGCTGGCAGTGCCTCTTTGGGCCAACAGTTCCTCTGCTTGTGGAGGAGGAGCAAACAACTTCCAGTCTTTCTCCCCTAGTTGCAGTCACTGAGGTTAGTTAGTATGCTGCAGCAGTGCAGATTTTCATTTCTGATAAAACTTAGCCTGAGAGGTATTTGTTGGTGATTGTCAACAATCAAATGAATTATAGATGATGTTGGTAAACAAAATGCTGCCTTGATGAATGACGCCTTGGCTATACTATGACATGACTGCTAAGTCATTCAAAGCACTGATTAAACCCATTACAGTAAAATAATCACCATCCATTACCTTTAATGTCATGAACTGACAACCTAGTTAAGGCAGCTGATGGTGTCAGCAAAATGATTTGTTGGTCCTCATGTCCAATGACAATAAATCACTTCGATAAATCAATGAACAGTAGCAATAAAACAATATATTTTCATTTTTCTTGACATTCAATTACAGAGTGTGTATATGGACTTATTCTTAAACACTCAGTGCTGTGGCAGGGTTCAGCATCCAACAACAGCTAATACATACGGTTGTTGGGATCTTATTTTGTCCAATCGTGTCGCTGGGGTTTTTTCCTACATTAGAAGGAACTTTTTCAGTGAAAGGGTTCTCAAAAACTGAAACAAGCTCCCCAGGGTGGTGGTTGATTCCCTATGGCTGAAGGAGTTTCAGAGATAGAAATGTGCTGAGTTGCTTTAGCACTAGCTTCAGTAGAGTTAGATGATGGTTGGACTTGAGGAGGTATTTTCCAACCCAAATGCTGCTATGATTCCCTCAGTTTTGCTTTCTGCTTCATCTGCTGTTGTGATACATCAATTTTCTTACAGAGCCAAATTGATTCTCAGGTACAAAGGTTAGAATTTCTGTATTCTTTTTCACTACATCTAAAGACGTTTCTTGTTCCAAATAAGTTGTTCCAGGTGGTGTATTTTCTTTTTTTCAATACTCTAAAGATAATAGTAGCATTCCTGATTTTCCTTCTTCATGGTGTTTCTAAGCTAATAAAGTCTATAATTTGGCTTTCAGGTTATACAAAAAAACTAGCTTAAGCATTTGATCAGCCAGAACTGAGCTCAGGCTCTTGCGCTGCTCATGAACACAGAGGTGATTTTAACCACTGCTAAAGTCCAACCCATCCTTTCTGTTCTGCCATCATCAGGAGTGTACTGAACACCAATCTTAGCAGGCAAACAAAGAGTTGAGAGTATTACTTCTTATTTTAGAAGTATGCATCTGCAGCTACCTATTTCTCTGCCTTCTCATAGATATATTTGTGTGTGTTTGTCTGTCGTTGTCAAATGTTGAGCATACACTGAAGCGTCAGTTCCTGGAATTGTGGCCCTTGGGAGTTAAGAAAGGCAAGATGCTTCCAAAATCTTGAAATTATCATGTACTTTAAGTAGGCAAAGCCTTATGCATTTAGAGGGAGACACAGAAGGCAATTCTTGGTTTTGTCTTCTATTTGTTCTTATCGTTAGCTAAATAAGTTTAAAGTACTAAAACATGGTTTTCTAGATACTTTCCTTTGCCCTACTCATGCTCTCACACTCCACCTAACTCATAAAATCCCTTGAGGAATTTGCAGGGCCATAATTTTTAAGGATAATTCAGGTACTATATTACTCAAGTGGGTAATAAGAAGACAAAGCTGAAAAGCTAGATGGCTGTGGATCCTCTGTGCTGAACTCTCTTACCATTCCCTTGTCCAGATCATAGATAAGGATATTAAACTGTCCCAAATACTGAGCCCTGAGGAACACCACTAGTATGGTAGAGAGAGTATGTGCAAAGAAAAGAAGGAGGATCTGTGATGGGTTTTCTACTAGTGTTATCCCAGAGCTGGAAAGAGTGAGGTCTGACTAATGCTTTGGGGTACGGCTTAAGTTACTTCAGCTTCCCTACAGTTCCAAGGCCCAGTTTGACAGGCTGCTGGGCCATCTCATCTAAACTATGTTCTTATCCTTGAAAGGTTGAACTAGATGATCCTTGAGGTCCCTTCCAACCTGGTATTCTATTAATATCAAGAGCCTTGAATTTAATGGATCTGTTAAGCAAAATGGGAAGTTCTAAAGATACACATTGGCTGTTACATTGCTATTCTTTCCTTCACTAATTTAAGTTTGAAGATCTTGACCTGTGTGCTTTTTCTGAACCACTGACTTGGAGAGGTCACCCAGCTGGGTACATGAGGTTGCACAGGTTCCCACTGTCAACTTCTGTGCAGTGCTCCTCTGAAAATAAGATCCAACTTTCATTTGCTTCTAGACCAGGCTCAGTCCAAGGTAGTGATTTAATGCGGGGTCTGTTTCCTTGAGCACTTCCATGCTGGAGACACAATGATTATTGTGGAGATGAAACTTCACCTATGTGGGATATGAAAAAAATTGTTGTGTTTCTTTCTAAAAATGCATCTGTCAGTAGAGAATGATTGGTCTCACTGGATGCATGGGCAGTTAGAACTAGAGAAAAATGAATGCCACCAAGGGATGGTAAAAATGAAATGTTTGTCTATAAAGTATTTTTCAAGTCATCTTTAGATTAGAATACAGAAGACATAATCAATAGGAGTTATATAACAAACACAAGAACGTGTCAAGAACTCCTCCATTTTTGGATGAGAGCAAATTAGGATGGAGACCTTGCAGGAGACATAAATTGACTCTTATTCTAAAAGTAATACCTGCAGCAAATACTCCTGAAATGACAACTTTGAGAACATTGTGGGATATTTGCTGTGTATGAGTTATTAAGAGATCCTTTGGGATAACCATCTTCAATTTTGGTTCTGGAAAACCTCAGCAATTGTTTAGAAAACAAGTAGTAAAGCAAACTCCTGTCCTGTGCCAAATTGTCTGCCTGTAGGATCTGAACAAGCAGTTACAGTGCGCAAGAAATGGAATTCACAGAGCTTTTGTGAGGAAGCTTGAGTGTTCTTAGAGTTTGTATTAAATGCAAGGGATTATTTGTGCTATTACCAGTGAGAACTGGTTTCTTTCATATAACAGGGATTCATTTAACCGATTATATCCTACCCTTCAAACTCTGCCCATGTCTATATCTTCAACCTTGTGGCCCTTTCCAGGAACTTGGCACAATGGTGTCATGTCTTGCAAAGCAGAACATGTGCCTTTTACTACCAGGCATGATCTCATCTAGAAATCCACATCTACGGGCGTTGTTTTCACTGGTTCATACTACTTCTTAGTCTATCGAGTCAGCTTCAAAATCTCAGAATCACAAAAACATTCCAGTTGGAAAAGCCCCTCAGGATCACAGAGTCCAACCCATATCTCTGCTCTACAAGGTGCACCCTAAACCATATCCCCAAGCATCACACCCAAATGACTTTTAAACACATTCAGGGTTGTTGACTCAACTACCGCCCTGGGCAGCCCATTCCAATGCTTTGCCACTCTTTGCTGTGAAAAAAAATTTCCTAATGTCCGGTCTAAACCTACCCAGTGACAGCTTGAGGACGTTCCCATTTGTTCTATCACTGTGAGAAGAGACCAGCACCAACCTCTCCACAAAGTCCTTTCAAGTAGCTGTAAACAGCAGTGAGGTCTCCCCTCAGCCTCCTCTTTTTCAAACTGAAGAACCCCAGCTCCTTCAGTTGCTCCTCCAGACCCTCTGTCAGATTCATTGCTGCCCCCTGCACTCATCCCGGCACCTCAATATCTCTCTTCTGTTGAGGTGCCCAAAACTGAACACAGCGCTCAAGTTGTGGCCTCACCAGAGGTGAATACAAAGGTACGATCATCCCCCTACTCCTGCTGAACACAGCCAGGATGCCACTGGCTTTCTTGGCCACCTGGGCACACTGCTGGCTTATATGCAGTTGCTTGTCCATTAGAATAGGGCTAAGAGCATGATGACAGTGGAACATTGAGCATTGTCAATCAGTTGGTGCTTCCTCTCTATGTCATACTGCTGGCACTGTCCTGAAAGTGGAGGAGAACAGATCTTTCCAGCATAGGAGGGCCATGAAACTACCGGAGTGCATCCAGCGGGGGGGCACAAGGACAATCAGAAGGCTGAAACATTGCCCCTGTGGGGACAGGCTGAGGGAACTGGAGTGGTTCAGCCTGAAGAAAAGAAGGTGCTGGGGAGACCTTGTACTGGAAGTTCACTATCTGAACAGAGCCTATAAAACAGCTAGGAAGGGACTTTTTATGAGGGCTTGTAGTGTTAGGGTGTAAGGGAATTAATTTAATTGCATCTTGAGGAGAGCAGGTTCAGACTGGAGATTAGGAAGAAATTATTTGAAGGTGGTGAGACATTGAAACAGGTTGCCCTGGGAGGTGATAGAGGCCTCATCCCTGGAGATATTCAAGGTCGGGCTTGACAGGGCTCTGAACTACATAATCTAGCTGTGAATGTCCTCGCTTACTGCCAGGGGGTTGGACTAGATGACCTCTAGAGGTCCCTTCCAACCCCATGCATTCTATGATCTTTACATGGGTATTAAAATTTTAGATAGTCTTAATTACATCTATCAAAACTTCTTTCATTCAGTATATATGAGGAGAGCCTGTTACGTGACAGCCTGTGGTCCTCCTTGACTCAGGAAAGAATGAATATATTAACTTCTTCAAACTCTCATCTATGAAATCCCTGCACTGAAATAGTTAAGTTCATATGCTCCATCCCAATCACTCTTTATTTCCTGGCAAAACTGCCTCTGCAGCATGTCTTTGCCATCGCTATAAACATTTCTATAGCAACCCAAACCCTTTCCAAGCTGCTGTAAAATTTTTGAAGGTGTCCTAATTTGTTAGTAGAACAAATATTTAGAAGTTGACCCCGAAGTTTGCTTCCCAAAGTCCTTCTGGGCTTGCTCATGGCTGCAGGAGATGAAAAATGAAAGGCTGAGACTGCCAGCTCAAAAGTGCTAACAAACCCTGGTGATCCCTGCAATGCATCATTCAGCATCGCTGCGTGTGGCTGGGAGAAGACAAGGCAGATATGGCTCATTGTAACAAGTATCATTTGAAGGCACAGTCCTGGGCAGGGAGGAGAGAATAATAAGCACCTTCAGCAGATGGTCAGATGATTAAAAAACAAACAAACCAAAACACCCAAACAAACAAAACAGCAGACAGCATCTGACATTTAGCTAGAATTAGGGGTTTGGTCGCATCTTATCTCCTCACAGAACACCATCGCCATCAAAGCAGCAGTGTGTGGTGTGACTTGTGACACAGCTGGCAGCCAGCAGTGCCTCAGGGTTCAGGACAGCAGGCATACTTGCTATTGAAGCATCCTCTGCTCCTCTGAGAAAATGCATCTCTACAGATTAGGACAAAGATCAGTACAAGGGCAGTGAGCGGAGAATGAAGGTGGGAGAGGAGGAGGAGGAAAAGTACAGGCAATTTTTAACAATTCTTCTGAGAGTTTTTCCTTTATCTTTGGCAGCTGCCCTAGAGTATGTGCAGCACGCTGATAAATAACATATTGTCACAGTGACCAAAGCAGTGATTACTCTCTGACCAGGTTAGTGATGCTGGTCTGTTACATCATAGTATGTAACCACATGGCAAAGGGATGAGAATGAGAGAGGCTCTTTAAGTACTTCTGGGTATTTTCACATCTTTCCAGTGAAACCGTCAGAGTGCTGTACTGTAGTCAGGAATTCACAGATTGCTTTGGTTTGGAACAGACCCGCAAAGGGCATCTTGTCCAACCTCCCTGTGCTCAGCAGGGACACCTCCAACTGGGTCAGGCTGCCCAGGGACACATTAAGTCTGATCTTAAATGTCTGCAGGGACAGGGCCTCAACCTCATCCCTGGGCAACCTGTTCCAGCATTTCACCACTCTAATGAAGAACTTCCTCCTGATGTCCAACCTAAATCTCTCCTGCTCCCATTTCAACCCACTGCCCCTCATCCTATCACCACAGACCCTTCTAAACAATCCCTCCCCAGCCTTCCTGCAGACCCACTTCAGATACTGAAATGTAGCTCTGTCTTTCTGCAAGTTTCTCTTCTGCAAGCTGAACATCCCCATTTTTTTCAGCCTGTCTTGACAGGAGAGGTACTCTAGCCCTCTGATCATCTTTGTGGTCCTCCTCTGGACCCTCTCCAACAGATTTATGTCCTCATTTTTTTGGGGACTCTAGAGCTGGACATAATACTGCAGGTGAGGTCTCATCAGAGCAGAGGGGCAGAATTGCCTTCCTTGGCCTGCTGGCCACACATCTTTTGGTGCCTCCCAGGATACATCTGGGTACAGCATACACACATCCTGTCTCATAGAATGTCCTCTGGAACAGTTTTTTACATTAGATCTGCATTGGAATATCTCTGATAATGGAGCTTAAGAGCACATTTACCTTTCCATCACCTGTAGCCAACTGGCCACCCATAGTCTTTTACACAGTCTGCTACATTCTGGTGTCTAGACAGCACTTCCTTTAAAGGCAGAAGGAGGAAGGAGAAGAGTTCAGAGAATGTAAGTTTTTCTGAAAGAGATTGGCATTCACCAGAAAGCAAATATGTTTGGGTTTTTGTTTGGGGTTTGATGTTTTGGTTTTGTCTAAGGTTTGGGGTTTGTTTTTTATTTTGGGGGGTGGTGTGTGTTTTTTGGTTGGGTTGGGGTTTTTCTGATAATTTTTTTTTCAGTGTTTATTCCTCCTGTGTAATCAGCATAGTAGCATTTGTATTGATAGGTCGTTTGTAGTATATCTTTGTCCAGGTGAAATATTTGCAGATCTTGTAAACCACAGGGGCTCTCATGCCAAATGCTTGTTGATACAGTGAGCCACATGTTCTGTCTCAGCTCACACAGGTTGTGTTGTAACTTTTTTTTTTCCCCTGGTGGCAGTTCTATCACACTACTCCAACAACAAGGAGTAGCGAAGGCTCAAAGCAACAGCATTACAGATCTGCCACAAGTTCTCTTCTACTCTACTTTATCCCAAACCACCTGACAAATATTTGGGAATGCATTCAAGGACAACTGGGCTTGATTAGGAAAGCTAGGTGTGTCAAACCCTGGCAAGCTCTGGTTGTGGGTTGGAATTGCAATACAGGTGTAGCCCAAGGATTCAGCAGGCTTGTTTGATGAATGAAACCTTTAGTACCCTTTTTTTTTTTCTTCTTCTAATGGTCATGAATTGCATTAGCACAAAGGAAAGCTGATTGTAACCCTTTCACTCATTCCAACTCTGCTCTAATTTCTATTCTAAGAGATTTTTTCAAATAACCAATTAAAAGTATACATGGCAGGGAAAAGAGAAAAATGGCTTAGAAAAGTCAAAAAAGGTGGATTTCCTACCCTCCACCCCTCCCCCCTTTAATGGATAACACAGATTATTTTTTAGCTGCTTTACTCTGCTGTAGTTAATGAGACACATTAAGCTCCAAGGAACAGCAGAAGAGTAAATGTGTACTCATGACTTAAGAGAAGCCCAAGTCTACCTATACAGAATCTCCATGGCTGATGGAGTCTTTTATCCACGCATATATGTTTCTTTCATGTTGCTATTTCACATAAACTTGAATTTTGCACTGTGCTGTTGCTCAGTTACTGGATGCTGCTCTGTTCAGACACAAAGGATAGCTCTTGACAGTTGCATGTCAAAGATTCATAGAAGGGTTTATGTTGGTACAGATCTTGAAGATCATTCAGTTCCAACCCCTCTGCCATGAGCAGGGACACCTTCCACTAGAGCAGGTTGATCAAGGCCTCATCTAGCTTGGCCTGAGCAACTCCGTAACCTCCCCGGGCAATCTGCTTCAATGTCTCACCACCTTCACTGTGAAGAATTTCTTCTAATCTCCAGTCAAAACCTGCTCTCCTCAAGCTTAAAACTGTTGCACTTCATCCTATCATTACAATCTCCTGTAAAAAGTGCATTCCTGGTTTTCTTCTAGGCCACCTGCAGGCACTGAAGACTTTTTTAAGACCTCTTCTTCTCCAGGATAAAGAGCACCAACTCTCCCAGCCTGTTCCCAAAGGTGAGGTTCTCCAGCCCTCTGATCATCTTTGTTGCCTCTTCTGGACCCACTCCAGCAATTCCATGTTCCTCTTATGTGATGTTACCAGAACTGGGTGCAGTACCCCAGGTAGGGTCTGTTGTAGCTGTTAGGTGTTTCTGTTGTAACTACTAGAAACTGTTGGTGCATGGTAACAAAAGCCTCACTTGACACGAGTTGAGTCAGTGCAGAGTGAATCTGCAGGCTGCCCAGGGGGGTTGTGGAGTCATCTTCTCTGGAGGCTTTCAAAACCCTCCTGGATGCATTCCTATTCAGACTACCCTGGGTGATCCTGCTGTGGCAGGGAGGTTGGACTCGACGATCTCTAGAGATCCCTTCCAACCTCTAACCTTCTGTGGGTCTGCAAAGCAGTTCTCTGCAAAACTCTTGGCTTCACTGAAATCTCTCCTGTCACACACAGGAGATGGCATGATGCCCATCCATCCCTGATTCGCACCACCAAGTGCAGGAACCTGTGATTTATTAAGCTTGTTAAAAGAAGGTGCACAGTGTGCAAACATAAAATGTGACACCAAGTCCAAGCGAAAAGGATTTAAGCATGCTTTGTCGAAGAAAAGTCAGGAGTATTCTGATAGGAGGTGCTCACCTGGCTGTCTTGAAAAAATCACTCCAAGTGTATAAACTTTCTTAATAGTAGCACTAAAAAGGGCTAGATTCTGCTTCAGAAACTGCAGAGGTGGTGTAGCAAATTGGTATTATTTATGCTTGTCCTAACTAGGGTCTACTTACACATACTGTCTTTACTATCAGTTTTAAGTTTTGTAGCTTCTTTAACCTAAATGAAGTAGTGAAGTATGGTGATGGTTTGGGAGTTCCCCACCCCTCACACACTTTGTAAAATCACCCAGACTGGACTCAGCCAGCTGGAAGTTAAGGACCGAAGCTCAGTTTACAGCTCAGCACAATGTACAAGCAGAGATAGACACACAATATACAGGAATAGTTACAGAAATATACAAGTTAAAGGTAATACAGAAACACAACACCCCTCCCACAAATCAGAGTCCCTAGGAGGGGCTCTCAACCACTCTTCCACTTTCTTCCCACCCCTATACCTTACCCTAGGGTCTACCTTACGTGCAAGGTGAGTTTGGAGGATCAACCAGGGAGGTTAGAAGCAGAGTGGTTAGTGAGGTTATTCAGCAGAGAGAAGACAAAAAACTAGAGAGACCAAGACTTTCTGAGCCTGAGTGTGTTATTTATGTTTGTGTTATTGTTCTCATACAACTCAACAAGCCTGTGAGTGAAGTAGACGTCACTATTGTTTTCCTTTCACAGCCTATAATATCATTTTCTCCATTGAAATATTCCAATTAGCCTCAAACCAACACGAGTACTTTCACCATCCTCTTTCTATATGGTTCTTTGAGACTCCCCACATGCATTTGTGGTTTAATCAATGGTTCCTTTAATGCATCGTTCTGTGAAAGGCCTGCAGTTTATTGGTTTTGAAATGTGTGCAGTCCCCATGGTTATTAAACAAGTAAGGTAAAAATCCCCAAGTAAATAAATTAATAAAATGAAAAAGAACACCAAAAAATCTGTAATTATAACAGAAAAGTGAGGCAGCCATAAAGTAAATGAATGCTAGAAGACACTTGATTAAAAATTGACAATAAATGCAACCAAAACCATCTCTTTTTTTTTAATCTCTAGAATCCTACTAAAATTACATTCTCTTTCATTATAAAAAGGATTTAGTAGCAGGGAAAGAACCACTGCAAAATGATGCTGCCTTCATGCAAGATGGATGTGCAGCATCAGCAGAGAGCACTCCCACACTATTTAGGTGTCAAATGGTCTGTAGTCTTGTAAAGCTGAATGGATTGTTTGAGAAGAAATCTGTTTGTAAAGGTGCCACAGCTGTAGCAATAATGGCTCTTATGCCTTTCCTAGTGCCTCCATGAAACTCTTCTGCAGCAGACAATGCTAACACTCCTCTTACTGTTCTACATCTTTTTTTTCTTCCTATAGAAATCCCTAGGTGAGTTATTCCCTGTCTTTTTCCTAATAACTGCCATGAAGATGGCTAGTTCCTGGGCTGCTTTATGGATGCAGCCTTTTTTTGGCACACCAGCACATGCCAGTATCTGTTAGGCAGTGATGGCAGTAGGTATTTCTACACAGTAAGGGGACACTGCTTAGTAATTTGACAGTGCCTTGTTGGTCCTCTGGATTTTTCACATCCTTTTGTAGTAATTCCTACATTCAAGCTAAAGTTCAAAACACTGGAATGGGCTACCCAGAGAAGTTGTAGAGTTGTGTTCTCTGGAGATGTTCAAAACCTGCCTGGTCGCGTTCCTGTGTGACCTGCCGTGGGTGATCCTACTTTGTCAGGGATGTTGGACTAGACAATCTTTTGAGGTTGCTTCCAATGCCTAATATTGTGTGATACTGTGTGATTCTTCTATGTTTTATTGCTGCTAGGTTCATTCACTTAAATCTTTAACTAAGGGAGATTAAGCTAAGTTCTTTACTGTGAGAGTGATGGGACACTGGAATGGGTTGTCCAGAGAAGCTGTGGATTTCTCTTTCCTGGAAGTGTTTAAGACCAGACTGGAAGAAGACTCGAGCAACCTGGTCTAGTAGAAGGTGTCCCTGCCCATGACAGGACAGTTGGAACTAGATGGTCTTCAGGTCCTTTCCAACCCAAACTGTTCTGTATGACTAGAGTCCTAAAGGCTCCACTGCTGCACACAGCCCTTTCACATAGACCAGTTCCATTGTCATTTGCCTTTTCTCTTTGTTTCAAGCAGCTCTTTGAAGTAGACCTGACCTCTGTGCGCAGCATCTCCCAGTCACTGCAACCTCTGTAGCAAGCTGCTCGTTTTATACAATACATCTGTAAGCTAATGCAAACTCTAAACAAGTTCATTTTTATTTTGTGCAGCTTTCAGCCACAGCCTGCTCCTGCCAGCTGGCCTCAGAAGACTGATTTTCCATCACCTGCGGTTGGTCACACTTGCCAGTCTAAGGTTAGTGCTTATCACTGTTGTTTTAATGATATTGCATCTGGCACCACAGCCCAGCTGGAATGAAGACAGTCATTCATTTAATAGTATAGCTGTAAAGAGGGCAGCCGAATTGTAGGTGAGTGACTTTGGCTGTGCATCAGTTTTGAGAGTCTTTGCTTTTACTGAAATTGCACCTCAAACATTTTTCTCTCAACCAAAGCCCTCTGCATCCTTGGTCTGTGTATGTACTACTCATTCTTTCCTCCTGAAATAGCTGCAGTGTTGGGGACTGCAGATGGTTCTGTTTCACATCCTCTCTTGCACTTTTCCCTCTCTCATTCTTCCGGATTTTGTTTAGCTTAAACATCTTTCTTTGTGTGCGGGTTGGGGGTTTTGTTTGTGGTTTTGTTAATTTGATTGGTTTAGGTTTGATTTTTATTGGTTTGGTTTTTTGGTTTGGAGGGTTTGTGGGTTTCTTGGTGGTGTGGAGAGCATTAGAGTTTTGTTGTTTGGAGTGGGGTTTTTTTTTGTTGTTTGGTTGTTGTGGGGTTTGTTTGGGTTTTGTGTTTTGGGTTTCTTTTTTTTTGCTTGCTTGCTTGTTTTTTTTCTCAAAATGATTATGCCATTTGCTCTAACCACTTGGAAGGTCCAAATGACAGCATTTGGAGGTACCTTTCTACTCTCTTGGCAAACTCTCCTGAACTGGGAACCTGGGTTCATAAAGAGTCATCTCCAAAACTGCAGATAGGTGAGAAAGTTTTCACATCTGAACTTTCAAATTCCTGCTGTGTGTTTTCATGTGACTAGATGACAGGCCTCTTCTGGCTTCATTTGTTTGTGATTACCCTGTTTATTCAACACTTGTAGCAGATGTCTAATGTTTCAGTTATTGTTCTTGGCAATAGTGTTTCTCTTACATTTCCTTTTTTTCCTCCCCAACACGATGGCTGGCTCTCCCCTTTCAGTTCTTTATCCTTTACCAGCCCTCACTACTTCTGCACATTGACTTAGTTTTCCCCAAATTCAGGTTCATGCTAGATTCTTTGTTAGGGATTCAGCTTAGCCAGTAGTCTGAGTCACTCTATGCTAACCACCTTCTCTGCCTTGCTCTGTATGTCAGCTGCCTCCACCAGGTTTGAGATAGCACATGTTGGCTCATTAAACACGAGGGGTTTGTGTTGTCAATAAATGTAAGTCGGTCTTTATTTAGTGACTGACTTCAGAGGTGCCGCAAACACAGCATAGACTCCACCTACGATATATAAGTTGGTGTCATGGAGCATCCCTCTAATTCTCTTGCCTTTCTGCATTTTGAGACTTCAGTTCTTAACAGGGAAAATATCTGTAGAGCAGAGAGAGTAGTTTAAGCTCTACATTCCATGAGTCTGTAGTACTTTTGCAAAAGACATGCTTAATCTTTCTAGGAAAGGTTGTTCACTCAGACAACAGCCTAACTCTATGCCAAGCAGGCAGGCATCCTGATGAATATCACTTCCTAGTATGACTGTTACAGATTGGGACTGTTACTGCTCTGGGAAAGGTTTCCCACTCTTTTCCTGTCCCCTGAAGAAAATCTCACATTTTGAATAGGATTGTAAAGGCTGTTTGATGAGAAGGGAGTCTGGGTGCTGGACTGGGATGTAAGAAGCCTGGCTTCAGACCTTAGAGGAATGGTAGAAATCCAGTTCAAGGCATCTTTGCTCTGCTCACCATTAACTATAGACTTCCTCTATAAGGTGATTCCTATTCATTATTGTCTGCCTTGTCTATGTAAGTGGATTACATTGCAGTATTCTTTGGCCACTAGAGCAGACTGTGATATTCTTTAGCTACTAGAGTAGTAAAGTCTCAGTACAGACCTCTCCAGTTTTTCATAAAATGTACCCAGACTGAAAAAGCCTCATGTCCAAACTTGGCAGAAACCAGGAGACTGAGCTTGCACCACAGAGAAATTTTGCTGTAGACACAGGCTTGGCGCGGGGGGGAAGACTCTGTGCTTGACCTTGTTTCTTCTGTGCACATCCCTACTACTCTTTCTCATCTTCAGAGGTCTAAGAGGAGACCCTGAGCATTTTTCCAGTACCTGGAAGAGGCCTACAGAAAAAACAGGAAGGGACTTTTGACAAGGGATTGTAGTGATAGGCTGAGAGGGAATGGATTGAAGCTTGAGAAGGGCAGCTTGAGACTGGAGATCAGGAAGAAACTCTTTGCAGTGAGAGTGGTGAGACACTGCAACAGGTTGCCCAAGGAGGTCATGGAGATGTCCAAGACCAAGTTGGATGAGGCCTTGATCAACCTGTTCTAGTGGAAGACATCCCTGTCTGTGACAGGGGGGTTGGAACTCAATGATCTTTAAGGTCCTTTCCAACTCAAAGTATTCTATTGATCTATGAATCTAAAAGTCTGAAGACTGAAAGTCTAAATCAGCACTTTTTAAATGTACTTTTCTATTCCAGGGAAAGCAACAAAGCTTGGGAGATTTGCAAGCCCAAAAACATTTGAAGAACTTTGACATATTCAATTTTTAAGCCACAAGATTCAGCTGATACACAACTATAATTTTTATGTTGTGTGAGCAATGCAATAACCACTGATCTCAGGACCTCCATAAAAGGAGGGCCACACCAACGAAAATCAAGTTTGAGCCAAGCCTGTAAATAAGAAGTACTTTTGTCCCCTATCTGAAGGCATAGAAGTTAAGATGAAGATGGATAGAGAAGTTATACAGCAAGTCTATGTCATGTTTACTATTCTGCATGGTACACAGAAATCTAAACCAGAGGGAAGAGGAGGGGAAAGAAACAAAAGCAAAGTAGCTAAACCAAACAGGAGAGGAGGAGAAAGAAACAAAAGCAAAGTAGCTAAACCAAACAGGAGAGGAGGAGAAAGAAACAAAAGCAAAGTAGCTAAACCAAACAGGAGAGGGGGGAAAGAAACAAAAGCAAAGTAGCTAAACCAAACAGGAGAGGGGGGAAAGAAACAAAAGCAAAGTATGGTAGTTTGAGTATTGTCAGTGGAAACCAAATATTTAAGAATTTCAAGCTCCTTCTATATTTTTCTGGTTTGTGTTAAATTAAATGTTGTATTTGGTTATATTGCATATGTTTGATACATATTTTATGTGCATCTTTGATACATAATTTATGTATAACTTAAAATCAGAACTCTGAAAGAGGGTCAGTAGTGATGGCAGAGTTCAAACTGACTTCTTTAACTATATTTCTGTATATTTTTCTTGTTCAGATGAGCTGCCTGTGTTTCTTTAATTGTGACTTTTGCAAGTCCAGGCAATTAAAGAACTTACCTGCATCTTGGAGAGGGACCTGATTGATATTGGTTGACTGATGGAACATGAACCAGCAGTGCTCAGGTGGCCATGAAAGCCAGTGGCATCCTGGCATGTATTAGAAACAGGGTGGCAAGCAGGGAGAGGGAGATGATCATCCCCCAGTGCTCAGCACTGGTGAGACCACACCTCCAGTCTTGTGTTCTGGGCCCCTCACCACAGAAAGGACATGGAGGGGCTGGAGCATGTCCAGAGAAGAGCAGGGAGGCTAGAGAAAGGTCTGGAGCATATTGCCTGTGAGGAGGGGCTGAAGTAGCTGGGGTTGTTCAGTCTGGAGAAGAGGAGGCTGAGGGAAGACCTCATCACTCTCTACAACTACCTGAAGGATGGTTGGAGCAAGGATGGGACAGCATCTCTTCCTTAGTGGCATGCAACAGGACCAAAGGAAATGGTTTCAAGCCGTGCCAGGGGAGGTTCAGGCTGGGTATTAGGAAAAGGTTCTCAAACATTTGGAATGGTCTGCCCAGGGCAGTGGTGGAGTCACTGTCCCTGGGGATGTTTAAGCAGGATGTGGACCTGGCGCTTAGGGACATGGTTTAGTGTTGACCAGTCAGTGCTACAGCAAAGGTTGGACTGGATGATCTTGGAAGTCTCTTCCATCTATTCTGTGATTCTGTGAATTCTCATGTCCTTTCAACATTTTATTCCGGGGGCTTTTATTCTTTGACTTTGACTATTAAAGAGTTTTTGATATTGCTATCACAGAAAGAAATGTAGTAGAGCAATTATAACACTATAAGTTGTTGTGCTAAAACAATGCAAACTGTGAGACCTGGGAACAGGTCTGACAAAAAAACCAGGGGGTTGGGTGTAGCCATATGTGGAGAGCTGCTTGAGATTCATCATCTTGAACAATTCACATCATTATTCCTCATTGTGGATAATCAACGGGGGGAAAAATTAAATATGCAGTTTTATTTAACCACAATGGTTTGAAGACCTATGGAATTCTTTGTGAATAATTCATGCTCTTTAAGATCAGAAGTGGTGAAACAAAGAAAAGGTGGGGAATTCTACTGGGGCATGCCAGTTTAGAAACAAAGTAGCACTCTTGCTACATGTAAATGCAGCTGAAAGAGGATGCGATGGCTGGAATGTCAGGAGGAAAAAAAGAAATCTTTGCTAAAGAGTCTGTAGCAATCTAGATGATCTCTTTTTCAGAAAGTAAATTATTCATTTTGTCCTTGATCAGTTCCAGTTAACATGTATTTGTGGCTCACAACTGTTTCTCTAAAGCATAAAAGTGACTCATAGGGGAAAAGAAAAGTCACAACTAGGGAAAAGAGCATCAAGAAAATTCTGTCACAATGTCAACTTCTCCATCTCATGCCCCTACCAGGCATCTTTGATTAAATAACCCTTTCAATGACTTTGGCACTAAGAAGTCATTTAAATTTTCTTTACCTCTCAGTATATTGCTCTACTTACTTTTTCTACCAGATTAGAAACAAGATTGAAATGAGAAAGGAGAGGAAATGTTGGAATGCACTTTTGATTTGGGGCAGTTGAACAGTGACTGTAAGGTGAAGCCCAGGAGGGACAAATGACAACTCTGTCACCTCATGCTGACTTTTGTGTGCTCTTTTCTGCAACTCTGCACCAGCAGAGTATTGATAAGTATTTTCTTTTACTATATCTGCAGGTAGAATTCTAGTCAGTGGGATCTGAGTCTTGAGGTCTTGAATCCTAGTCTTGAAGTCGGTGGGAATCTTCCAGTGCTTAAAAATCAATTCTTCTTGTTTGAAGAATGGTGACATTGTGTCCTCCTGCTTACAGCAAGGTGTACTAAGCAGCTTGCCACTACTGGGGAACCCAACTTTCTCTTGTTACCCACATGCTGTCAGTACACTCTGTTTTCCCCATTACAGGGAATGCATGAAGCAAAACTTTCTCCAGAATTGATATTTCTGTCCATTTTTCATAGTACTTTGACTTTTGGGTCATATGCAAGATGCCTTTCATCTAACATTTTTAACTTCTCCAGAAACTGAACTCAAGTTGTTTATATGCAGCATCCAGAAGATGAAATAATTCTGTAAATGATCCTATAGAAAAGCAGAGTCCCTCTTCCATATGTTATGTGGCTATTAGTGTATCTCTTCTTTTTCCCAGGGTTGAACACTTTTGACTACATAGGTGACTCAGACACGGGATAGATGTGTCCATTTACACCCTAATGCCAGATCATATCCACTACCTGGGTTGTAGAATGATCCTTAGGTGAGAAGGAAATGGTTTCAATTCATTCAAACCAACTTTGTAAGCTGACAGATGTCTAAAGCAGCTCTGGAAGAGTGCTATAGAAGAGCTGAATGTTGAGCTTGTAAAGCTCAGGAGTAAAATGCCCCCAGATGAAACTGGCAACATGGAGCTGTGATCCTTTTTATGCTGCTTAGCTCCAGACTTTCCACAAGCAGATGATGGAGAGGTAGCAAAACAAAAGGGTGTGTGAGCATCAGTGTATTACCTCCTGACACAAAGAAGCTACAGCCACTGGAAGATGGGAATCCCACCTGGCCAGAGCTTTGAGTGTCTGTGGTAGTGAGAAGGTCTCAAAGGAGACAGGAGGTGAAAAAAAATAATTTAAAAAAAAAAAAAAGTAGATTTTATTAGAAATTAAACTATGATTTTTTTTTCATTAATAACCATGAAAGTAAATAGGATAGAAAAGAAAATGAAAAAGTTCTACACATAGCTATTCCACAACCTATGCCCTCACAAATTAATTTGTCTTTCTATGCTTGGTTTCTGTCACTTTATGAATGGCATCAAACTCTACCCAGGCTTTTCTGTTTCCCAGGGGTTTTCTATCCTCTGTGGAGCTGAACTGGTTTCTTCCCATCTCCTGCTGCAGCTTCTTCCTGTGCTGCAGGGCTCTAGCCCTGAGCTATGCTGCTTCTCTGCTGCTGCTGCTGCCATACCCTGTGTGATCACAGCCGTACGTCCTGGAGCATATCCAGATCTTCCCCAGGGAAAACATCATCTTTCTTCCTTTCAAAGGACTCTTCAAGTCCTGTTTCCTTACAAGATCATAAACCACAACTGAAAATAGCAAGACAGATGCTCGCCAACCAATGTACTGTATGGGCTGCACCAGCTTTTTTCCTGATGTGTCCTACCAGCAGTCATGTTGCCTGTGGTATCTGGCATGCTATAACATCACTAAGTCAGCTTGTGGCAGTGGGCATTACAGTCATAGGAAAACTAAATGTAATTCTATGCAAAGTAATTTAATGCAGCACCCTGAGGAGGATTGACAGTTGCACTCAAGTGGAACATCTCATTCCCAGTAACAAGCTTTTAGCACCTTGATATAAGGGAAAGAAACCAGCTTATTACTGAGAGTTTGATGTACCTAAGTCAATGGATTCTTCTAGAAGTGGGAGCACCTTTAGATAGGGTAGGAATTTCTATGCAAACTTGGCTTTCCGTTTTACAGATCTTCCCAGAGGTTGTGGACAGACAGTGTTCTGCTAATACAATTGTTAGACACACAAGGTTGAGGAGTGGATTGAGAGTTGCTCTGAAGAAAGAGGCTTGGGGGTGTTGATTGATGAGAAACTCCCTTCTCAGGAGCCAGCAGTGCCCTCATGCAGCCCAGAAAGCAGCTGTGTGCTGGGCTGCAGCCAGGAGTGTGGGCAGCAGGGCAAGAGAGGGCATTCTGCCCCTTTACTCTGCTCAGCTGAGACCTCGCCTCCAATACTGCATCCAGTTCTGGTGCCACCAGCATAATAAGGACACAGAGCTGTTGGAGTGAGTCCAGCGGAGGGCCACGAACATGACACAAGGGCTGGATCACCTCTGCTCTCAGGATAGGCTAAGGGAGCTGGAGGTGTTCAGCCTGGAGAAGAGTCTGGGAACCTTAGAGCTGCCTTCCAATATCTGAAGGGATCCTACAGGGAGGCTGAGAAGGGTCTTTTCATAAAGGTATCTAGAGACAGGAGAAGGGGGAATGGTTTGAAGCTGAGTGAGAGTAGGGTTAGTCTGGATCTTAGGAAGAAGTTCTTCCATGTGAGGGTAGTGAGCCTCTGAAATAGGTGCCCAGGGATGTTGTGGATGTCTCCCCCCTGGAAGTGTTGAAGGACAGGTTGGATGAGGTCTTGACTAACCTGGTCTAGTGGAAGGTCACCCTGCTCATGACAGGGGAGCTGGAGTAGATGATCTTTGAGGTCACTTTCAACTTAAACCACTCTCTGATTCTGTGATATGCAAAATACCATCATCATTTATTGATGGAATCTCTCATAAACCTAATGGACTAAGTACAAATTAGGTTAAAACAAAACAAAGAAGCCAGGGTAGATATTAGTGAACAGAAAATGCATAGTCTGGCACAGCAGTTGGTCCCTGCTTGGGCTTGGCAAATGGGGTGGAGATTAGGTACATAGCAGGACTCAGAGGAAATTGCAGAGCTATATAGGGAAATGTAGTCGTTCGTATGCTGGTTTAATACCAACTGCTATCAGTGCATTATTTTGTGGGGCCACTAAAATTCACTGAATCATTATCAAAGGATAAAAAGTACAAAGTTGAAACACATCAGAAGTACCAAATCAAGGCATCTGCTTCTGAACATTTTCCTTGCTAAGCCTTTTTCTTTCAGGGAACTCTGCAGTTCCTAAGAACATCTCTTTCTTTTTCATGACCACAGATAGCTTTCAGGACAAGATAGTTCTGCCAAAAATAGTGTTTTCTTCTTTTTTGGTTTTTTTTTTTTGTTGTTTTTTTGCATTTTATCTCAATGTTTCACTGAACAGAGAAATTTTGTTAAATCCTCCAAAGCAAAGAAAATTTGCAAATTAATTTCTCTAGTACTCTGTAAAGAAGAATTGTCAAAAGAGCCTGCCATATCCCATGGCATTGTGTTCCTGTAAGAGACTCTAGGGCAGGGGACACATGTAATCATAGAATGGCTTAGGCTGGAAAGGACCATAGAGATCATCTACTTCAACTCACTCTGCTATGAGCAGGGATGCCTGCCAAATAGACCCAGTTACCCGAGGTTTCATCCAATCTAGCCTTAAACACCCACAGGGAGAAGGCATCTACAACAACTTGGAGCAACTTATTTCAGAGTCTCACCACCCTCATGTTGAAAAACTTCTTCCTAAGATCCAGTCTAACCCTATTCTCCCTCAGCTTCAAATCATTCCCTCTTACCCTGTCTCTAAACATTCTTATCAAAAGTCCCTCTGAAATCTTCAGGTATGGAAAACAACTCTAAGGTCCCCCCAGAGCCTTCTGTTCTTCAGCCTGAACATCCCCAGCTCCCTCAGTCTATCCTCACAGCAGAGATGTTCCATCCCTTGGATCATCTTTGTGGCCTTCCTCTGCACTCACTCAACAGCTCTGTGTCCTTCTTATGATGTGTTTCATAGCTGAAGTTTGCTCTGATGATCTCTATGCCTATGATAATCTGCTAATAATATTGTCAGCCCCCTGGGATGTGCCTCTGTCCTTATGGTTTTGTTTAAGGGGTACCCCTCAAACTCCCACAGCCCACCCCTTCCATTTCCTGCACTGGGCATACCGTTGAATAAGATATAATCCCTTCAGATGGTAGGCAGTAAACTATTCTTCATCCCAGCTTTCTTCAGAACAGTCTTTCATTTAGGATCAGGAAAAAATCTTTTCATCAGATGAGATGAAATTGGAGTCTTCAGAGCTCCCAGAGTTCATGCTCATGTGCAGTGAGTTCTTCATTTGTTTTTATGGGTGCCATCAGCTACCTGAAAAAGAACTCATAACAACATATGTGTATATCTGAACCTAAACCCCTTTAGCTAAGGTTGAGCATTTTGATATGCTGAGCAGGCAAAAATGGACACCTAAAGCAGAGGACGAGCTGGCAAACTTATGTGATAGCTTCTCCTGACATTCTCTTAGCCTCCAACTTCATACAGCTCTGGAGGTTTCCTGAGTCTCTCATTGCTTGTTCATTTTCCAGCCCTACATCATATCTTTCAGTAGATCATCCAATCTTTCACTGAATCTGTGTTCACACAATATACTGCACTAGATCATCCAATCTTTCACTGGATCAGTGTTCAAACAATATACTGTGGAAAGTTATTGTTCTGTTTAAAAAAAAAAATACAAAAACCCCAAAACAAACAAACAAAAACCCCTCTCCTAGCTTCATTTGATACTTTAGTACTTGGAACTTGCAAAAACTTGGTGCAAAAATTTATTCCCATCTACCACTTCTATGCTACTCCTTAATTTGTAGACTTGTAGCAAATTGTTCTAAGTCAGCTCACTCTTTCCAGCATCTCCACTTTGACCCTTGTGTTTTAGCTAGTTTTTTTGTCCAGGTCAGAATTGTCCCATTCCTCCCACAGCTATTTGTCTTCCTTAAAGGACTTTGATGAAGGATTTTGGCAGAGGGCTTTTGGAAATACAGCTGTATCAGCTAGATTCTCCTTTTTCTGCTAGGATCTCTGAGGCAATGCTTCCCTTTTTGGTTCCTTGCAGCTCTGGCATTTTCCCATGCTTTGTAGCTGCATCCTTTCCTTACAGCTTCTTCAGAGTTGCCATCATGATTACAGACCTGAGACATTCCAGGGACCTTTTGTTAAGGATTGCCATTACACCCAGTCTTTAGATTAGAACACATTTGAAGTGGTTAATGTGCTTATAAATTGCTATTAGTAACTCATCTACTTAGCTCTTCTGTTCTCTGAGACCTCTTGGGTAACTGCCATTTGGTTTTTGCAATAGGTTACTGCTCATCTGGAGCTGAGGTTAACCAGTGCAGTCATATTGTCTGTCCTTGATGCCTTCTCTGATTCCTCTCACAACAGAGCAGTAACTATCACTAGCATCATAGGGCAGGGAGCAAGAGGTGGTTCCTAAGGGATATCCTTATTGTTAGAGAATCCATGGATGTGGCTCAGTGTCACCATTTATCCTCTATCTGTTCTAACAATGTTTCTGAAGTTAATTACTGTCCATAAACCTCTCCTCATCCTCTTCCTGGGGAAAAAGCATTTAAAACTAAATCAAAAAACTGAACCTTCCTCTGCATCAGGCTTGATACTGTGCCGTGCTGCCCCAGAGACAATTCCCTTTGAAGGTGTCATCTGGTTTCAGAATTAGGTTAAGCTGAGAAGCCAAATGCAGTTGGGACTGTGGCATTTACTGTTGCATGTTGTTTTTGAGAACCACAGATTGTTAGGGGTTGGAAGGGGCTTTGAAAGTTTGAGTCAAACCTCCTTACCAGAGCAGGAACACCTAGGGCAGGTCACAGAGGAACATATCTACTAGAATGAAAAGTCTCTGGAGAAAGAGACTCCACAACCTCTCTGGGCAGCCTGCTCTAGGGCTCTGGCGTCCTCACAGTGGAAAAGTTTTTCCTTATGTTCCCATGGAACTTCCTCTGCTCCAGCTTGCACCCATTGCCCTTTGTCCTGTCATTGGACGTCCCTGAGCAGAGCCTGGCTCTGTCCTCCTCACACTGCCCTGCACATCTCTATCAACATGAATGAGATCACCCCTCAGGCTCCTCTGCTCCAAGTTAAAGAGCCTCAGCTCCCTCAGCCTTTCCCCAGCAGGGAGAAGTTCCACTGCCTTCAGCATCTTTTTGGCTCTCTGCTGGACTCTTTCCAGCAGTTCCCTGAGGTCCTTCTTGAACTGAGGGAATCCAGAATTGGACACAGTGTTACAGAGGAAGCCTCATCAAGGGGAGCACAACCTCTCTTGACTTCCTAACCAGCCCCCCTTCTAATCCACCCCAGGATGCCACTGGCCTTCTTGGCCACAATGGCACATTACTGGCTCCTGGGCATTTTTCTGCCCACTGAGGGCCCCAGGTCCCTTTCCCCTACACTGCTGTCCAACAGGTCAGTCCCTAACCTATCCTTGTGCATGGGGTTGTTTCCCCAATGCAAAACTCATCACTTGCCCTTGTTGGATTTAATTCAATTACTTGGTGCATTCAGCCCTTTGTGTCTGAGAAATGTTTGTTGGTTGGGTTGGGTTGGCTTTGAATGAAACTGACACTCTAATCTCCCCATGGAATCTGAAGACTAAGCAGGAGCAAAAAGTATTTACTCCTCTCCACCTTGTCCTGCTGCCAGAAATGTGCCACAGTGCCCTCTGATAGATCAGCTGGAGATGAAGAAAAAGAAAAGGGTTGAAATAGAACCTGTTTACAGATGCAAAGCTTAACTTTGGTGCTGTCACCTTCGTATATAGCAGAAATGTCACCTTCTCCTACACACATTGGAGGATGCTCCCTAGAACAGCTGTGGTCTGTCAGTGAGGAAAGCCAGCATTTGTGGTAAGATGTGAAAGTGTGAATATTGGCTGTGATCAACCTTGGGAACTTTAGCTGGCACACCTTCTGCCCAGAAGCTGGAGGGCTTTCTAGTGCTCTGTCAGCTCATGCCAGCTTTAGGTTTAGGCATGGATTCTCTCTGAAGGGCACTGGAACAGGTTGCCCAGGGAGGTTGTGGCTGCTCCCTCCCTGGAGGTGTTCAAGGCCAGGCTGGACGAGGACTTGAGTAACCTGTGCAAGTGGGAGGTGTCCCTGCCTATGGCAGGGGGTTGGAACTGGATGATTCTTGAGGTCCCTTATGACCTTACCATTCTATGAATCTATATGTGCTGGGTTTCTGCTTTGCCCTAAACTTTGCAGGCTTTTTAGACTTTTTTTTGTTTTTCTTATACAATCATAAAACAGTAGCAGTTGGAAGAAACCTCCAGAGGTCATCTAGTCCAACCCCATTGCCCAAAGCAATATCTCATACAGCAGGCCACACAGGAAGATGTCTGGGCAGGTTTTGAAAGTCTCCAAAGATGGGGACTCCACAACCTCTCTGGGCAGCCTGTCCAGGGCTCACCCTCATAGCAAAGACCTTTTTCCTCATATTGAAGTTCTTCTGTGTTCAAATATCCATTACCTGTTCCCCTATGACAGGGCACCACTGAAAAGGTGGCACCTTCTTCTTGACACCTTCAGACACATCCATGTAAACATTAATAAGATTCTCTATGCTAGACAGCCCCTGATCTCTCAGCCTGTCCTCATAAGAGAGATGTTATACTCCCTTAATTATCCTGCAGCCTTCCACTGGACACTCTCTGGTAGTTCCCTGTGTCTCCTGAGCTGGGGAGCTTGGAACTGGACAAAGCATTCCAGATGTGGTCTCACTAATGCGGAGTAGAGGGGCTGGAGATACCCCTTCAACCTGGTGGCCACACTTTTGTTAATACACCCCAGGACACTATTAGCCCTCTTGGCCACAAGGGCACGTTGCAGTCCTGTGAATAACTTACTGTCTGCCAAGATCCCCAGGCTCTTCTCCACAGAGCTGCTTTCCAGCTGGAAAGCATTAAGTACCTAATGTTTCCTGGTACATGGTGTTATTCCTCATCTGATGCAGACCTCTGCACTTATCCTTGTGGAATTTCATGAGGTTCCCCTTTGCCCAGCTGTCAATATATCTCCAGACCCCACCTGGAGTACTGTGTGCAGTTCTGGAGCCCCCAGCACAGGAAGGACATGGAAGTGTTGGAGTGGGTCCAGAGGATGCCATGAAGATGCTCAGAGGGCTGCAGCAGCTCTGCTATAAGGACAGGCTGAGAGACTTGGGGTTCTGCAGCCTGGAGAAGAGAAGGCTTCCAATATCTGAAGGGGGCCTACAGGAAGGCTGGGGAGGGACTATTGTCAAGGTCTTGCAATGACAGGACAAGGGGCAATGGGTTTGGAGATTTAGACTGGATGTTAGGAGGAAGTTCTTTACAGTGAGGGTGGTGAGGCACTGCCACAGGTTGCCCAGGGAGGTTGTGGCTGCTCCCTCCTTGAAGGTGTTCAAGGCCAGGCTGGATGAGGCCTTGAGTAACCTGTACTAGTGGGAGGTGTCCCTGCCTATGTCAGGAGTTTGGAACTGAATGATCCTTGAGGTCCCTTCCAACCTTACTATTCTATTATCTCACAGAACAGCAGCACAACTGTTATGCTAGCACAGCAGCATTGCATAAACAACCATGCAGAGGTTAGATTTTCATTTCTTAAAATGATTTTTGGGTTTTGTTGTTTGTTTGGGGTCTTTTTATCTGGGAGAATCTTTTTCAACATTTTCCTCTTGGTTTAAAATTCAGTCCTCTTCCCACAGCACAGTGTCAGTGCTAGCATTTGGTAAAATCACTCCCATAATGAATATGAACTGCAACATATTAGAGTAACAGTGGCTTAATGATTCAGCTGTAACTACTTCTTGAATCAGCACTATCAGGGAGCTGAGAATAGCTCCTCTTCTTCTGTGCTGCACTACCTAAGGTTCCTGTAGGCAATCACTGTTCCCTGCTATTTCAGATACTGTTTGGCCAGATAATGCCTTGCAATTAAGCCTTGAGAGCAAGCAATGGAAAGCTCTCCATAAAACTTGTTTATATTAGAGCCCAACAGTGTATCTGGACCACCATCCTCTGGGCTTTGCTGCCTTTTTGATGGTTCACTGTTGCTGCTCCAATCCAGAAGCAAGCTGTTTATGCAGACTGCTGCAGCAGTGATCTCCAGAGTCCCTTCCAACCCCTTACCATGCTGGGATTGCACTGAGGTCCTGTGAACCCCACACCACGACAAGAGTGGCAGCAGCCTGAAGAGCCACTGTGAGCTGAAGGCATGTCATCTGCCCCAGGGTGCAGGTGAGCAGGCTACCACAAATCTCTTACTGCTTTTCTCCCTACTCATTTTGAGGTTTTCTGGTGCACTGGACAGGTTTCAATTTGGGTAGCTCTACACCCGTTGGGACTTAAACTGTGGCTCTGTGGCTTGTCAAGTTTGTTTGAATCCTTTTAATAGCAAGTCCTATGTAAATGTCGGGTGTGATGGAGATTTGAAGACAAGGGCAAGTTGAGATGTTGACTGGGTTGTGAGGGGGAATCTCAGTGTACCTATGTCCCTCTCCAGGCTTCCCCTGATGGATGCTGGTGAGTTCTTCAGGCAGCAGTGTTGCTTCTCCACTGCCAGGTGACATCTGAACGTGCAGAGAAGCACAGTGCAGGTGCCAAAAGCAGCTGTGAGCGAGCCATAGGGAGGTCAAGAGCCCTGTGTATGCATTTACAATGTCAAGCCTGAAAGCACAACATCCTGGTCTGCACCCCTCACTTGGGTACATCCTGTGCCTCCCTGGGATCTACCTCTAGGGATCTCTGCTTTGCACCCTGTTGGATCTACCCATTCCAGCCTGTGGATGTGCCATTAGTTTCCCTGACACTTAACCAGCATTCTCTGTAAATCGGTGGTGGAAGTCTTCCTGTGCTGCAGAAATGGGGACAGGAATGAGCATTAGAATTGTGAGGTGCTTTGATAACATGGTAATGAGGGCTGTCAAGTACCTGAGCCAGATGGAAAAGCTTCTTTTTCATCATCTGCAGAATCTCATTAGTCTACCAACCATGTCTTTCTTTGCCTTAAGAGCAATGGCAGGACTTTCTTTTCCTTTTGCAGAGAGTTGTCACTCACCTGCTCCCTGTGTGCTGAGAACATTTGAGGGCAGATCAAGGAGCAGAGGCTCCTCTCTGTCATCTTCCATACAATAGCCTCTTTCTTGGCCAAAAAAAAAATTGTGTTAAAGGAAAGAGATTCCTCCTCGGAATATATCACTGGAGAGTCTTACAACACCAATTCAAGCTTGCTGAAGCAACTAGAAGCTGCTGCTTTTTTATTTGGGCAGAACTCCAGTTGCATAAAGTCTTAGGCATGCCAAGCTTTCCTTTCCATGCTCATTTGCTTACATTTAAGTGCATGTGTCATTTTTCATTATTTTATACACTAAGGGGCAGACTCTGAAGTATTTTATTATTTTTTTTTTGCCTAGTCTGGCAGAACCTCATTCCAGAAATAATAATCTTAACTTCAGTGGATCTGCTTGTAGAAAATAATACTGTTCAGCAGCAGCTGAGGAGTCCCAGTGGGAAGAGCAGGGAAGAGTGAAAGAGGAAAATGGCTGCCAGAGCTGGGATCAATGTTGAGGTTTTAATATTGCTCCAGATCAGCTACTGAGTGCACTAAAAAAAAAATTTTTTAATTTGCTGCAAAAGCTTCAACAAGAGTAGGAAAAACCTTGGATGCCCTCCTAGAGATGCTTTAAAACAATATAAATTCTTACTCTGCAGCATTAAAAAAAAATAAAAAATCCTGGTTATCTCTTTGACTCCTAATTATCACCTCAGGCAGCTTATTTAGCCTACCTGTCATGGAGGTAAGAAGTACACCACACACTGTAACTCTTGTAAAGAAACTGAGCCACTTTTTTTTCAATTCTTCCTTTATCAATATTAATAACCTTCTCTAATTGCACAATGCTTTCACTTTTTTTCTTCTCATTTTTCTTCAGTCTGCTACAGGGATTAGTTAGTCATTTGCATCTTCTTTAGAGGCCTTAACAAATGTTAATTTGTCAGCCTTATTTCTCCCCCCCCCCTTTTTCTGGTTGGGTTTTGTTGTTGTATTAAGTGACAGAAGGAAAATTTTCTGGAAGGATGTTCAATGTCTTTCACGTATCAGTCAGAGCTGAGCTCTTCCTTTTCTTTATGCAGAGATGGTTTCTCCTAAGCTCCATGAGGTCAAGAAAAGGGAAGATATAGTTTTATACATTTGTAGAGTACCTTGAAAATCAAGGCATAAGAAGTAGAAAGTTAAGTGACCTGTGGTATGCTGTAAAGATATTTCCATTTCAGACCTCTTTAATGTATTTTAATGCCTGGGAAGTTCAGCCAGTCTGAATGAACTTCTACAAATTGAGTTGTTCTGGCTAAGCAATAGGTTGTTAGCACTGTGTATGGGCAAGCTGTAAGCACTGGAGGGGTAAGCAAGTTTAATCTTTACAGGTATCTCTGTAGTTCAGCCTTTGAAATTCCTCATGTGTGCTCTGCCATGCTGCTGTCTTTAATAGATGTTAATTACACGGTGGAGGTATCATTAAGGTAAAATTTATTGAATTAATTTTATTCCGTAATAAATTGTACTCCAAATTATTAACAAGTTGAATTTCAATCAGTGGGAAATCTAGCTTTGCTGCCAGACTGCAGAGCTTCCTGGCTGCCAGGCTCATGAGATGGTGGAAAGGAAGCATTGCCAGTCTATTTTTTTTTTTCATGCTGATGAATGCTTCTCCTTTATTTATGGATTAAAGACTAATATCTGAGTAGTAGATTGTAACCATGCTCAAAAGAACTGACAGTGTAGGTTAGAGAGAAAGTATGAATAGCTGCTCTCTATTTTAAATGTCCTTGGGATAAATTTTTCATAGCCATAAGTAGAATCACAAAAGAATTCGGGTGCACAAGGAGCCTCAGGAGGTCTCTGGTTCCACCTCCTGCTCAAAATGAGGTCAGCTGTGAGGTTAGACTAGGTTGCTCTGGGCCTTATTGTCTGGTCTTTCAAGCCTCCATGGAAGGAGACAGCCCAGCCTCTCTAGCAACCTGTGCAACTGCCTGACTGGCCTCAAGGTGAAAAATCATCTTTGTAGCCAGTTTGAATGTCTCTCTTTTTGTGCCTGTTGCCTCTTCTTTTCCCATCCCATAACTCTGTAGTGAGCCTGGGTCCACTCTTTGATCACCTCCTCATAGGCACTGGCCCTCAGGCTGAACAAGCCTTGGTCTCTCAGCTTCCTCTCATAGGGCAAGAACTTTTGCCCTGATCATCTTGGCAGCATTCCCTGCCTGCCTTCTGCTGGGCATCCCAGACTGGGTGCATTCCTGTGGATGTGGTCTAACAAGTGCTGAGTAAAGGGGAATAATCACTTCTCTCAATCTGCTGGCAGTGCTGCTCTTTGGCCAGCCAGCATCCAGCCTGTATCACTGTAGGGGAATTGCCCCAGTTCTGGGGCTTTGCATTTGCCCTTTTTGGATTCACTGAGGTTCTTCTGGAGTTAACAGGAACAATAAGTGGTGGTTGTTGTCAGTAGGCAGGTCTCCTTGACATGACAGTTGGGCAAGGTTTCTCTTGCCTCCCTCCCCTGGCTTTGCTGGCTGGGAAAGGTGTCAGAGAAGAATATATGATGCAAAGTGTGATGTTAGGCAGGCTTCAGTGTCTCTTGTGCATTATTTTGGTCTAGTCAAACCCACTCATGAACAGTGCAAAGAAAAAGTACTTCTATAACTGTGCTTCTGCAGACATGCAATAGAAACCTAGCAGATGGGCCATGTCTTTTATTATCAACTGGGGCTGAACAGACCTGAACCTGGGGAGCAGTACTAGATGGAGTGGCAAAGACTGTTCTCTGACTTCAGTGTTGTCTCTTGCATATGTTACCCACGGTCCAAAAATACATGACGTGCCTATATCCTCAGGATGCCTTTGAAAAACAGCTAGATAAAGGGCTGGGTGGGAGCTTGTCAGCAATCAAAGCTAGAAAAGTATTGGGACAGTGTGAAGTGAAGAAAGCCACCTATGGAGACAGGCTGAGACAGCTGGAGCTGTTCATTTTGGAGGAAAGAAAGCTTTGGGGAGACCTTAGAGTGGCCTTCCAGTACCTAAAGGGGACCAACAAGAAAGCTGGAAAGGAACTTTTTTCAAGGGCTTGTCATGACAGGACAAGAGTGGATAGATTGAAGCTTGAGGAGGACAGATCTAAACATGAGACTTAGAAGAAATTATTTCCAGAACGTGTGTGGTGAGACACTGGCACAGGTTGCCCAGGGAGGTTGTGACTGCTCTCTCCCTGGAGGTGTTCAAGGCCAGGCTGGATCAGGCCTTGAGCGACCTGCTTGTAGTGGAAGGTGTTCCTGGCCATGGTAAGGGGGTTGGAACTGCATGATATTTAAGGTCCCTTCCAAGACAAACCATTCTATGAATCTATGATTCTCCTGCTTCCATAAACTGTACCAGAAGCACGTGTTTACTGCTGAGACGTGCTGGGCAGTGCCCTTCCCTAGTCAAACAGAGTCACTAACATCAAATGCCAATTAGATTTTAAGGAGCAGGAGGAAAGGAAGGAGGCAGTCATTGCTGCATGGAACATAAACCCATGTGGTGTGCTGCTCTGTGATCTGCAGAGATGCTATTTGATAAGGGAACTAAGGCTTGGCCAGTTTTGGGAGCCCAAAGGCAGACAATCCCAAGAAATCTGTATGAGCATCATTCATTCCTTACAATTTCTAATCCTACTGGTGTGTTTTCTCGAGTGAATGCACTGCCTCTGGTGTGTAATTTACTGGCTCCATTTCACTCTCTTCTTCAGAGTTAAGTTTTTGTGCCAGCAGCTGGCTTAAAGAACTGAGAGAGCAAAAAGACACTGCTTTTATTAGGCTAATTTAGTATTTTATGTTCTCAATACTGAGGGCACAGATAAAGTCTGGCCATTCAGATGTATTTAAAAGATAATCCTCATTCATGGAAAAAGATGAAGCTGAAACAAATAAAGGAAAATAAATCTATTCTGAAATACTACTTCTGGAAAGAAACATACATCATTGTATTTTTATCAAGAAAATGGTCTGTTGGCCCCAGTCATCTCTTGGTTTAAAACCCAAGCTGGTCACTCACAAAAAATCAATCCATGATGTGCTGAACTCTCTTACATTAATTTCCTCTCAGCTTTCTAGCTGCTGTGTCTCACACTGTAAGCTCTTCTGGGTGGAAAGCACCTATTCCTGATGACATCATTGTAGTCAAAGCAATAGATGTGAGTTCAGAGGGAGAAATGCCATCCCCTGTCCTGACTACTACGACAATATCAACCCACAGGGAGAACCTATAAGCCAAACACCATCAGAAGAGTGAGAAATCTCTACTCTTTGAAAGATAAGTTTCTTTTGGGTGTGGTGTGTATGTCAACTGTTCATATAGGCAATTTCCTTGCCCACACTTCTTTATTGAATGCTTTTGGTTCAGCAAAGTGTTACAGTGGCACTCAGTAATTAAACACTTCTGAGTAATTAAACAGTATTCAGGATCATGGTGGTGTTGGGTTGATGGTTGAACTTGATGATCCTAGAGGTCTTTTAAAGCATTATTCTATCATTCTGAGGTTTGAGAAATGACAACAGAAAGAGTATTCTATACTCTTACACATTGAATTATCATCTGTCAGGTTGTGTTTCAAAAGAGAGGAACACAGAAACTGCTGTGAATTGCCTCTAGGTTAGTGTCCTCCAACACCTGGTAAGAGCCCTGCCTTACGAAAACAAAGATGTTCCCACACCTCCAGCAGCTGGATTCAGATCCCGGGCTGGCTGTGTCTGCACCACAGAGGAAAGATGTAGAGTCATTTCAGTGTATCTAGAGCAAGTTTAGTGAAGGCAAGAGAGAGGGAGTTGGGATGGTTCCTTTTACTTCCCACCATATCCTCATCAATCCAGGCAACAGCACAGCCTGGGACACAAACTCAGAGCTTGCAGAATCAGACTAATGCTACTTTTACAGTCCAATGTCGATATTAGAGGTGACCCCTATAAACCAGACTCCTTTACTACTGTCTTCAAAAAGATTCTCTTGGTGACCATATAACCTTGAATTAATTGTTTCTCTCAGAAACCATCACTGTTGAGTTTGTCATAATTTGCTTAATTGCATGTCTCTTGCTCAATTGCTTCAAAGTGGGGAATTTTCTGTTTTCTTACTCAAGAAAACAGTTTACAGACTCAAGACCAATTTGCCAGCTGGAGCATAGTTCTTTTGTAAATGGATGCAAAGATAAGGCCCTTATAAACATCTGAGAGCACCATCTTCTTTGTGTTTATGCTGTCAATGCCAGTGCCTCACAGTCAGCCATCTCCATAAGAGAGGTCCTTGCTTGAAGCATATGATGCTCTAAAGGTGGTGAAGTGTGTCTAAAAGTCATTTGGATGTGGTGCTTGGCGATGTGCTTTAGGGTGAACCTTGCACAATAGGGTTGTCGGCTGGACTTGGTGATCCTGAGGGTCTTTCCCAGCCTGAATATTTCTGTGATTTCTAAGTGTCATACATATTAATCTGTTTCATCAGCATAGCTGTCCATTTATACTCCAGCATGAAGAGTCATGCCAGTGCTGCTGTCCCTGCTGTAAGAGGGACATAGATCTGTTGGAACAAGTCCAGAGGGAGGTCACAAAGATGCTCCAGGGGCTGGGATACCTCTGCTATGAGGGTAGGCTGGGGGAGCTGGGATTGTTCAGCCTTGAGAAGACTCCAAGGGAATCTTGTAATTCCCTTTCAGTACCTGAAGGGATCCTACAGAAGGCTGGAAAATGACTTTTTACAAGACTGTCCACCTACAGGACAAGGGGAAATGGCTTTAAATTGAAGGAGAAATGGCTTAGATTGTATCTTAGGAAGAAATTCTTCACTATGAGGGTGGCAAGACTCTGGAACAGAGTGTGCAGAGGTGTTGTTGAAGTCCCCACCCTGGAGATGCTCAAGGCCAGGTTGGATGGGTCTGAGAGGCATCCCTGCCCATGGCAGGGAGGTTGGATTAGATGATCTCTAAGGTCTCTTCCAGCCTGCACCATTCTATGATTCTATGCCTTATGCTGATTTGTAACAAAAANAGAGTGTGCAGAGGTGTTGTTGAAGTCCCCACCCTGGAGATGCTCAAGGCCAGGTTGGATGGGTCTGAGAGGCATCCCTGCCCATGGCAGGGAGGTTGGATTAGATGATCTCTAAGGTCTCTTCCAGCCTGCACCATTCTATGATTCTATGCCTTATGCTGATTTGTAACAAAAAGGTCTCCTGCCCTGTATATTCTGATATCTATGATTCTATGCCTTATGCTGATTTGTAACAAAAAGGTCTCCTGCCCTGTATATTCCTCAAGCTGCTTCTTTCCTTTTGCGTGTTTGTCATGCTTGGGTTTTTTGGGTTTTTTTCAGCCTACAGCTGTAGAAACTAGAGACTTATTATTGAAAAGGCAAAACCAGAGAAGCCTCAGAGGAGTTGTCTTCCTGGCATTTGTTTAAATCTTGCAGTAGCCTACAGTAATTGTTTATTTAAGTGGGAATTTGTTTGATCATAGGATGGCCTTCTGAAGTTTTCATCCCGTTGAATATGAAGGAAATGAAAGGCTCTACTTATTTCAGAAGATCTTGCATGTCTAAGACCTTTCAAAAGAAATGAGAAAGTGAGATCAGAAGGATGGATGGATGGCAAGACAGATGTGTGTGTGTATATGTATGAGGAAAAATTCACCTATGTTTTAGTAGAATCTTTTTCTGTCAGTCACTGACTTGATGATCTCTGGAGGTCCCTTCCAACCCCTATCATTCTATGATTCTAGGTTTCTGTAAAACTCACTTATGAAACAGGGATGATCTAAAGTCTGGAGCACACTTGAGATGAGGATAGGCTCAGAGGAGAGCTGGGGTTGTTCAGCCTGGAGAAGACTCCAGGGGGACCTCATAGCTGCCTTCCAGCACCTGAAGGGAACCTACAGGAAGGCTGCAGAGGAACTTTTCATAAAGGTGTCTAGAGACAGGACAAGGGGGAATGGTTTGAAGCTGAGGGAGAGCAGGGTTAGACTGGATCTTGGTAAGAAGTTCTTGAGTATGAGGGTGGTGAGACTGTGGCATGGGTTGCCCAGAGTGGTTGTGGATACCCCCTCCTCAGAGGTATTAAAGGCCAGGTTGGGCTTTGATTAACCAGGTCTAGTTGAGAGGCATCCCTGCCCATGGAAGCAGGATTGGAGTAGGTAATTTTTGAGAGTCACTTCCAACCTAAGCAATTCTGTGATTTAGACATCTTAACAAAATGATTTACACATGCAGCTAAATGAATACTCTTACAACTCATTAGGAGCCTACCACTGTTAAAAGATTGCCATAATTTTCCCTGCCCCCCCTGTTCTTTTTTTTGTGTGTGTGTAAATATGTCTGTTCTTATCTTGAGTAGTCTTAAATGAGCAGGGAGAAATAACAAATATTTGGTGGCAACTGGTAACATTCAGATAACTCTCAAGATAACATAAAGAATTAGCTGAATTAGCTTTAAAAAAATCCTAGGCAGCTGCTTTCAGAAAATTCTACATTTTGAGACTTATTTTAAAGATGAGACTGGTGGAATCTTCCAGCCAGCACACTTCAGAGAAAAGATGCTGTCTTGTGCTTTGTTCCATTTGCTTATGCTTTTTAACTATGCAAGAGAAAAAATCCCCAATAAATTTAAACAGCCAGAAAAAGACCAATATAAGAGTGATTTTAACAGGGTTAAAATCCTTCTGAGCAACCTGAAGTCAAGTTCACCAGAATTACCCATGGTAATCTAGCTCCAGCACTCATTTAAAATGCACATGATCTAAAAGCTCTGAGAGTCTGAAACAACTATTTGCAGTCCAAATGAAAAACAAAACAAAAACACCAACCAAACAGCTAAAACAAAATCAAAATGACAGAGCAAACCTAAGAAAAATAGAGCCCAAAACAAAGGAAAATCAAAAAACCATGAGACATATGAAAACACCCCATGACCATTGCTCCCTGGCAAAAAAAAAAAAAGGCAAAAATAATCCACAAACAAACAAACAAATCAACAATCCTACCCACACTTTTGTATTTCAGCATTCTCAATGTGGGTGTCTTGTATACAAAGCCTTGTTGCAGTTAATAGCCTGGTGCAGCATAACTCAGTGACAGGAAGCAGAGAGTGAGGCCCCTTCCTTAGGGATTCACATTTGTAGCAAGAAAGAGATTTTAGCTGTCTCCAAAAAAAAATAAACAAAACAAATAAGGACTCCAAGGCGAGATTCAGCATCCAGGCCTTATGATTATGTTGTTTGAAGTTGTCTTGTTCCTGTTCTGTGTCACAAATAGTCAGTCTGTGTATTTCTGGTTGTTTTTTTGTTTCCAGATGATGAAATTAGTTTACTAGTTCAAAGGGACTACAGGGATTATGGCGTTTGGGTTCCTATCAAGGTGTCAAGGGAAAGAGGAGATGAATCAGCAAGCACATGAAGAATAATTACAGTTGAAATTAAAGATGTGCTATTTAGCTCTGGCTTTAGGACTATATAGCTTTTAACCTTTCAAGGAGAATTTATACCCTGTAAAAAAATAACACATTTCTTTTGCCTAGAAGCAACACAAAAGCAGGGGCTCTTGGATCCGTGAAGGGGAGCATAAATAGCGCTTTTCCTTCAGGGACAAAAGTCTCTGGGCTGTAGAAAGTAAAAATACTTTGTTGTTCCTTTGGTCATATGAAACAATTCATGCAAAGTAGCACAACTGAAAGGGAAGGACCTTTTCCCAGCACCAGTACTGGGTACTTGTATACAGTATCCAGCACATCAAAAGTACCCTGGTTAGGTTCAGCTGAGGTCTGTGATTTCAACACCATTTAAAATATAAAATACTTTAGTTATGGCAAATCATCATTGCTCGTCTCTGTCCCTACTGTGAGGCCATAAAGGTTTAGAGTCCATGAACTTCAGTTCAGCAAGTTTTGACTTGCTGAGAAGTCATTCCCCAAAAGCCACGTGGTTCTTCCCAGCTTTTGGGGCGGACTCACAGAGTTAGTCTGGGAGGTCTCTGCACTCCTCCCTTTGAGATGAAAGAGATGGGCACAGATGTGAAGGCAGGCATGTCTCCAGTCCTCACTTGGTTGTTGGTTTTCCTGGTGGGCTGCTCGGGATCCCAGCAGCACGCCTGTCACTGTGCAGGCAGGGTCTTCATTTGCCAGGAGAGCAAGGTCATCCAGGTTCCCCAGGAGATCCCCGCCAACACCACGGAACTGTAAGTAGGGAGAGGGACCGGCTGCGGGGAGACGCCTTCTCGCTGCCTCTCAAAACAAGCTGCTGCTTGGCAAGCCAAGGGTCGGGTTTGTAGGGAGTCAGTTTGTAGGAGAGTTACGCCAGCTGCTTGGAAAGCACAGCCTTTCCTCCAGCGCTCTCTTAATTACATCTCGAAGCTCCTCTCCGTTACTCTGCCTGTGCTCATTTTAAGATCCCCGCTAGGAAAAGATGTGGTGCGTTACGGCGCAAAGCACAGACTAAATTTTAAGCAAGCCTCCTTGGTGCTGTGACAGTAATTTGAAGCATAAAGTCTGAGCTTTCTTTACAGCTTGCCTTTGAGTTGTCGAAACATGTAGTGCAACTCGTCTGCCCCAAACAACTTGTTGAGGAGCTTTTGTGTTTGTGCTGTGGGAGCGTTCCAAAGGTTCGCTCTTGTTTGCCAAGAAGCAGCTTCGTGTTTCCTTTTCTGAAATCACAGAGGTATTAAAGAAAGGACTTTGATAGATATCCAGATTCATCCTCCTCTATCAGAGGAGCAGTACAGCTGCCATGGGAGGGAGTGAACAAGGTAAAGATACCATACCCCGTTACTCCAGCAAGGGCTTTATCTATTTTAAACCTACTCTTTGTTTGCCATAAAGGAATGTGAGCATTGCTGTGTGGCAGCTCTTTTCTGTGTCACTAGCACAGCAATGGAGGGAAGAAGTCATGCAATGGCAAGCATTAACTGTGCAAGGAATTGGTTTCACTGTATCTTTCATTTTTAAAGCAAATTGTATTACCCTTCGCCTACCCCCACAGCCGTCTGACATTGTTACGACCTAAAGCAAAAGGAGTAGCCCTAGATAAACCCTTTGATTGATAACTGCAGTGGCAAGTTTGGAGGGAGGATACAATGAAGAATGTTATGCCACTAGTTGGAAAAAATATACCTCTATCCTGCTTTTACAACCACAATATACCCATGGTTTTCCTAGGGTAGAAGGTTTGTGGCGGTTATTATCCTGCATTTTTCCTAGAGTAGAAGTTTTGTTTTCTTTGGGAAGAGTTGCTCTGCTCACTGAATAAATTGATTGCAGTGAGAAGTTGAGAAAAATGGCTGAATTAACCACGGAAGGTCAGTAAAAGTTTAAATCGTTCTCACAACTAGAGGGAATCATAATCCATCTGTGACTTTGGTCATCTAAAGACTGAGCAAACTGTGCTCCAGGCAGATACTGCTAATTTTGTTTAATTCTACTTTGATCATTTCTTTAGATCACACAGTTAAGGTCTGCCTGCTAGGGACTGAGCAAAAGCATTTGGCAATTCTTTCTGCAAAGAAGTAGGGTTTTATATCACCAAAAAACACCTGCTAGTAAAATGGGATTTTGTTCACAGGGGATCCTTCTTAACTTCTCAAGGGGGTTGGTTGAGGATGCCAGTTTGCGAGCTCCTCCGCACAGACGTGTTCCCTGAAACAGGCAAACTGTGACCTCTCTGTGACTGAAAACAGTGACTGAATCTTGTCCTCTCTGCAACCACTGCAGTTAGAATCTCTCAGCTTGACTCTCTCCTCACAACAACATCTGATTCCTTGGGAGACAGTTCTGGTCCAATTCAATCAATATAGCTCTGGGAGGAATTTCAGCATGGTATGAAAATGTATTCCTGGAAACTGTGGAGAGTTGCTTTAAAAATACCAAATGTTAGTGAAACCAAAGGCAGGCATGTCAGCTGGTGAGCTATTAAGTGACAGATGAACTTTAGATTTATTTTTTTTCCTTTGGTGTCAAAGAAGGACTCTAGGATGGTGCCTTCCTATGCATTCCTCTGCTGAGTGCCCCCGTAGGGTGATCAAGGTGACTAAAATAGACTTCACCGCTCCAGATGTTGTTGCAAATAACTCTTGGTAATATAAAAAGCTTGCTTTCTATTTCTTAAAAAAAAACAAAAAACCCTCAATGAGTCAAAGGGGTTTTAAAAGCAGGATAGTGACCTGAGCTTAAATAGCTATGATGTCTAAAGACCCTATATAGGACCTTGTATAGCACACAAGCAGACTTCTTGTTAAGTACAGCTGCTGCGATGTACTTCTTCCGCTTAAAAGCTCATTCTGGGAGTGCTGGATGCAGTCTATTTTCATTTGTTGTGAAGGAGGGAAATTCTTCTGTACACTTGGAGCTCTTCACCTTTTCTTCTGCGCTCTTGATAGCTTTTCTAAGCTATTCTAGAGTATGTTTTTGGTGCCTTGCAGATGTTGAATAACATGGCGGTGAAAGCTTTGAAGGGAGAACAGGAGCCTGATAAGCCTCAAACACTTCTGCTCCTGATGTATGCCTCTGTTCAACTACAGCTGTTTCTTAAGTCAGGAAGCTGGCATGAAGCAGCCAACTCTGCTACCTGGTAGAAAAACTCAAGATAATTGTAAATATATTGCCCGCCATAACAGCCATTATCTCTGTTCTTTGCCAACAGATTATCTCAATTTTTTGCCTTTTTTTATTATCATTGCAGAGGAGGTTTCACTTAAACACAAAGTAAAAAATTCCTCCTTTTGAGGGTGGCAGAGCACTGGACCAGGCTGCCCAGAGAGGCTGAGGAGTCTCCTCTGGAGACTTTCAAATCCCACCTGGATGCTGTGATGCAGTCCAACCTTATCTAGGCAAACCTGCTCTAACAAGGGATTTGGACTAGATGATCTCCAGAGGCCCCTTCCAAGCTTTACCATTCTGTGGTTATTTGAAAGTTGGACACTGACATATGCTGCTGTTATGGGTTTCTTTGTGGTTGGTTTCCAGACAGCAAAAACTTATGCTCTGCAGCATGGTACATTGCTCCTAGTTGGATTATCATCAACTTTAGCAAAGCTGTTGCAAAGAAAAGAGCTGGCAACCTCCTAAAGTGAGGGATTTTGGTTTGTACTTACCATGTGGAAACAAAGCAGGGATCAGAAACCACAAGATTGTTTTACTCTTCTTGCTGCCACATTGACTTGTTCACTTATAGGCCAAAATCTCACAAGGATATTTACAGCTTGATTCATATGTTGCTCCTTGCAGATATGCAAGCATGCTGCAGCTGATGTGCTCCAACTGTTTGCAGGGGAAGCTGTGATTACTGGCTGCTGTGCTTTAGGATCTTTGCCTGCAAAAAGGAGTTGGATAGAAGAATTGTTTTATTATAAATATCAAAACACCTGTGAGAACTGTAGATGGCTCTGACATGCAACTCTGGAGGCAATCCATGAGGAACCAGAGGCCAAGGGTTCAGATGGGAATCATAAGCATATAGCTGCCTTCCAGTACCAGATGGGAGCCCACAGGCAGGCTGCAGAGGGACTTTTCATAAGGCCATCTAGAGATAGGATAAGGGAGAAGAGTTTTAAGCTGAGGGAGAGCAGGGTTAGACTGGATCTTTTGAAGAACTTCTTTGGTAAGAGGGTGTTGAGACTCTGGAATAGACTTCCTCCCTGGGGATGTTTAAGGCCAGGTTGGATGAGGCCTTGAGCAGCTGAGTCTAGTTGAGAGGCATCGCTGCCCATGGTGGGGAGATTAGAGTAGATGATCTCTGAGGTCCCTTCCAGTCTAAACTACTCTATGATTCTGTGATTAATTGTCTCATAGAATGAGAGGTAGGGAGCAACCCAGTAGTCACCTAAAGCAGTTTACTCCTCAAACATATAAAATAGTTTTTAAAATACAGTGTTAAGCTTTGTAATCCATCCTCAAAACCCAGTAACTCATTTAGTCCTTAGAGGCCTTGCTTTGAGAAAGTGATGCAGAGACAACTTGTTGCATTCCTTGAAGCAGAGATCAGATGGGAATACAACTCTAAATGCCAGGGGTCGTTCAAAGCCCACATGGACAGCATCCTGTGCAGCCTGCTCTATGTGATCCTGCTTTGGGGGGGGTGGGGGGGTTGGGGCGAGTGTGGACTAGATGATCTCTAGAGGTCCCTTCCAAGCCCTACTATTCTGTAGTTATGCAAAGCTTATTCTTTCTCTCACAGCAAATTTCCTTGCTTTTGGGTTTCTCATCCCAACACTGCTTGCCATTACTCTCTTATGGCAGCCCCAGAGAAACAGAGAACCCTACCCCAGCAGCTGGCTGTAGCCATTTGAGCAGTAGGCTGTACCTGTGGTTTGGCAAATCAAAGCAACAATACAAGGCAGTTTAAGAAGGGAGGTGGAAAAGGCTGCTTGATCCAGTTCTGCTTGCAATCCTGTGCAGATATGAGTGTTGTACCTGTATCTTGTAACTAATGTTGTAATGAAAAGGTATCAGGAAATCATATTTGGTCATGTTGCATATTGTGAAGAGTAACTGCCTTCAACTCTGTTCTTTGCTAATTTTCTCCAGTTCCCAAACTTTACTTTCATGATGTTCATCCTTCTTTAGCTGGCATCCAAGTGCAGAAGCCACCAGCAGCATGTAGTTGGTGGTCAGTTGGTTCCTGCTGCCTGGACTTTCTACACCATGGACATGATATAAGAAATATCTCTTGAGACCAGAATCTCCTCAAAGAAACCTTGGAGGCTTTGATAGGAGACTGAGTTAATTTATCATAGAATCACCTGTGCAAAAAGGACAGGAACTTTCTGGAAAGAGTACAGAGGAGGGCTACAAAGACAACGTGAGGAACAAGAAGACTGAGAGAATTGGGTCTTTTTAGTCTGGAAAAGAGAACCTTGAGGGAGGGATCTCATCAATGCTTAGAAATACTTGAAGAGTGGGTGTCAGGGGTGTGGGGCCAGGCTTTTTTCAGTGGTGCCCACTGACAAGGGGTAACAATTTCAGACTTGAACATAAGTTCCATATAAACATGAGGAGGGGCTCTTTTAATAGGCTGTCCAGAGAGGTAGTGGAGTCTCCATCTCTGGAGACATTCAAAACCCACCTGGAAATGTTCTTGTGTGACCCTTCTGTAGGTGAACCTGCCTTGGTGTGGGAGTTTGGCTCAATCTCCAGAGGTTCCTTTCAATCCCTACCCTTTTGTGATCATCAAGCCCAACCATAACAGAACATCCACCTCTACTAAGAGGTGTTGCTTAGCCTGCTAGCATGCTAGAGGCTTCAGCAGAGGAGTAGTGCCAGTTTTGGAAAGGAGCAGCTGAGACAACTGAAATAACTGACAGCAGAGGTAGTCCATCATTTGGCAGCCATCTGCCTTTAGGAGTACATCAAATAGGGTGTCTTCTCCCAGCATCTGCGCACTATACAGTGGGGATTTTTACTTGCTCTCTGCATAGGTGTTTTTGTACAGTTGCTCAAGGATATTTATTTTTAGACTATCAAGTCAAGGCTGTGTAGATATCTGGCCACTAAAACAGTGCCTGCCTTGAAATAGCAAATTCTGCATTATATCTGAGTCAGATGTGCTTGCCTGCAACAGAAGCTGCAAAGGATGTGAACAGTAGCTGCAGCACTGCTACTAACAGCTGCAATCAGGATGGGTTTTGTTTGTTTGTTTTCATACTTAAAGCTGTAATTACATTGACACTTTCAAACTGTTACAGTTCTTGCACAGGTGTTTATATTGTCAAAGACAGACAGTGGAGATTTAGCCTTTATCTGGAGACTAAACCCTAGCAGTTGCTTTGTCACTTTGCTGAGAATGGGAAGATCAAGAAAAGGAAGGCAGGCCCACAGGTTGAAATTAGAATGGATATGTACATCAACACAAGATACATCAAGTCATACTGAGGCCAGCAAAGGAACAGTAGTCACACTAAACTGGAAAGCAGTCTTCAAGAGCAGGAATAAGAGCATGGAAGCTCCCTTCCCAGAAATCACAGAAGCACAAACATTTGAACAGGTGGAAAAAGACTCTCAGGATCAACAAGTCCAACCATTAACCCTACCCTACAAAGTTCACCCTAAACCGTATCCCCAAGCACCACATCTAAATGACCTTTAAACACATCCAGGGTTGGTGATTCAACCACCTCCCTGGGCAGCTCATGCCAATGCCTGACCACTCTTGCTGGGAAAAAATTCTTCCTAATATCCAGCCTAAACCTACCCAGTCACAGTTTGAGGCCATTCCCTCTTATTCTCTCACTAATTACCTGTGAGAATAGACCAGCAGCAAGCTCTCCACAACATCCCTTCAGGTAGCTGTAGGCAGTGATGAGGTCTCCCTTCAGCCTCCTTTTTTTCAAACTAACCAGTCCTAGCACCTTCAGTTGCTCCTCTGCTCCTTGTAAGATTTTTTTTCTCTTTCTTTTTTTTTCTTTTTTTTTCTTTTTTTTTCTTTTTTCTTTTTTTTTTTTTTTTTTTTTTTTTTTTTTTTTTTTTTTTTTTTTTTTTTTTTTTTTTTTTTTTTTTTTTTTTTTTTTTTCTTTTT
>VWZE01009671.1:113752-124304 GCA_013396675.1 Eubucco bourcierii
TTTTTGTTTTCTTTTTGTTTTTTTTTTTTTTTTTTTTCTTTTCCTCCAGAGCAAATTTTCTCCTTTATAGTGATTGTGGTGGTCATGGGGTGAGACACACCTGCAGCCAACTCCAGTTAGTTGTTCTGGCTGACTCAGCATTGCTAATAGCCTGCAGCCCGTGGCTGGCCTGGGAGTCTGTCCCAGCACCACCAGGACAAGAGAGAGGATAAAGCAAGCTAACTAAATGATGACATGTGAAACTTTCAATTCCCTGTGCTGTGATGGTTAATTATATAGTTAATCAATAAACACACTTTCAGAGGGGATAAGGATATTTGCACAGCAGAGCATACTGATAATGTGTTACATGTCACCTCAAGCTTTTCCCTTTTTTTCCTTCTATTTAAATAAGCTTTGCTTCTGTTTGTTAGGGGAAGAAAAATAGAAGTCTGCAGTCAGCACTGCATTCTTCTCTTCCTGGATTTATGATCAGTTCACACTTTGAAGCAGAAAGCTATGGAGATTGGTGTATACTGATGGAATAGCCCAATGCTTACACTGGATTCTCTAGTTGACGTTTGGGGAGATAAAAAGAAATAGGCAGAGCATAAGGGGGTGGGGGGAAGAAAAAAATAAAAGGTAGAAAGTGACACTGAAGAATAATAAACTCTGCAGGGCACTTCCTCAGCTGGTATAAATTACCAAGTATGTATCTCTATATAAACATCCAGTTTCCAAAGCTTCAGGAGCTTTTCACCACAAGGAGGTACGCTGCACACAGTAGGAGCTGCTCTGCTGCTTTGCTTATGATGCCATGGCAATAAATACACACACATGGCTTCCACCTGTCTTGTAATGACTGCAGCTTGCTGCAGCTGTGAGAGATGTATGGCTCTGTCTGAAGATGTAGAGATGTGTGCCTATGGATCTCATGTATCTCTGAAATGAAGGTGCAGTCATCTAAGCTTAATCACTAAGCTTTTTCAGGGATGCAGAATCAGATCCAAGGCTTGATTTTGTTTGCGTGAAGCATCGACAGTGTACCAAAGTTTATGCCAGCTGATGCCTTTCACTGGGGCTAGCTACAGAAAGATGTACAAGTTCTGGCTTATCCAGCTGCCTGTGTCACACAGTCACATAGGAAAAAACAAAAACCTGTGTCACATCCCTACACATCTGAGACCAGGCAAAATGGGTTCCTGGGGCTCAGCTGGCTCCACCTTCTGAAATAAAGCCTCTCTATTAGACATTTTAGGTACCTTCTGCTTCTCTTCCTACAAAGAATCAAAGCTTGTCTATTGAATGAGGTAGTCATCAATGTTTCTCTAAAGAGTTTGGAAGATTAAAGCAGTCATTTATAGGTGTTTTCTTCTCTCAGCTACAGTGTCATCTTCTTGGACACCTTCTTATTCAACTCTTGTTTCGTATAATTTTAACGTAGGAGAACTTGACACTGATGTTATTGCTGAGATGCAAGCTGTTAAATAGCAAGGCCTAGCACACAGACACAGCAAGAATGAAAAGCCCATTTAAGATCAGAAACAAGCAGTATTAAACTAAAATGTAGCTAAAATGGAGAAGCTGATAAGCCTAGGGAATATTACAAAGCAGATGGAGGTCTTATCTTTTACTTCTCCAACAAGAACATGAATCACAGAACAGATTTAAGAAGCATTAATTCACTGGTCCCATGCAGCAGTTAATTTCCTTTGCTCTGAATATTATGCCACAACCCAGCTTCACAGACTCCCCTTACCACAGCTCCTCAGAACTCATCAGTTCCCACTGCACGGAATTAAAGCCTTGTACTTTAGACTTTGGCTTCTCTTTTCTAATATTAAAATGTATTAACTTCATCTCTCATTGCAGGCAGGGAGGTCAAGGCACAGGGAATCTTACTGATAGTCACAGGTGGTTATTGCTAGCCAGGAAAGCAGAGCATAGTCAAGGCTCTAGGGGAAAGGTGTAAATGGTGTTTTTATGAGTTTGAAAGAATCACAGAGTCATAGGACGACTTGGTTTGAAAGCAACCTTAAAGATCATCTAGTTCCAACCCCCTGACCATGGGCAGAGACACCTTCCACTAGACCAGGTTGCTCAAAGCCCCATCCAGTCTCGTCTTTTCTTCAACATTTCCAGGAGTGAGGTATTCACAACTTCTCTGGGCAACCCATTCCAGTGTCTCTCCACTCTATAGTAAAGAACTTCTTACCGATGTCTAATCTAAATCTACTCTGCTCTAGTCTTAAGTACCTTATCCTTTCACCCCATGTCCTCACGAAAAGTCCCTCCCCAGCTTTCCTGTAACCCCCTTCAGGTACTGGAAGGCCACTATATGGTCTCTCTGGAGCCTTTTTTTTTCTTTCCATTAAATTGCTTGTATGTGCTTCTTTCTCAGCTTCACAGAGTTCCTCTCCTGTCCTTTAGATACAGACCTCAGGGTGTTTGTACAGAGGAAAAAAAAACCAGAAAGGTTTGTGCGTGTGTTTGGCCTCTGTGCTCTGACCCAGAAAGATACAAGACATTGTGCAGTAAGAGCCACCAAGCCAGGACAACTCATCTATTATCCTGTATCTGCTTTTTTCTATGCAATATGCTTTCTGTTCCTCATAAATGACAGCTGGAGCTGGACCTTAGCAAAATCTTATTAGCACTGCAGTCCTGAAGAATAAAGCTTATTATCTCCCTCAAAGTCCAGGTCAGGCTTCCTAAATAATGAATAAGCTTCTCAAATACTTGATCTTCTGAGTAGTATTTCTGAGGTGTAATGGAGAACATTTCTCCAATGGAAGGTGTCATTAAAAGCTCTGTTTTGAATTCCTCTGGAAGAGTATCTAAAATGTGTCACTAGATAAGTCAGCAGGAGCAAGTATGTTGTGCAGCTTGAGGGTTTCCTATGCAGGTGCCATGGGGTTCTCGCCACCCTGGCAAGTCACTGAAAATATTGGTGATGTGGAAACCTTAAGAAGGGTGAGAGATGGAACCAGAGAATGCTACAAGAAGAGAGAGAACAGCTGACAGCACAAAGATACCAGATGAAAATGCATCTCAAAGGGCATAGATGCTCTGACAACCGGTTGCATGCAGGAGAGGTCCTGCAAAGTCTTCCCAAGTTATCTGCCAAAGAAAAACAAGCCTGTGTCTATCTGAGGAGCAAAAGAAATCCATGCAACATGCCTCACTTTCTTCTGCCTTCTGTTTTAGTTAGTTCTGCTTAACATTCCAGTGTATCCTTGTGCAGGCGAGATAGAAAGATACTTGGAGTAGGTTCACAGCTATTTAAATTGTCAGAGCTTCATTAACTTCAGCAGAGAGAACTAAGTTCATTTGTATTGTCTGGCGGTGGGGACCTCTGTGAGCCATGTGGTGTTTGTTTTGGCAGTAGCTGATTAGAAATTAAGGCCTGTGTGTGTTTGGTAAACAAGATCCATTGGGCACCAAAGGCAGGTATTATTTTTCATAGCAGTTTATTAGTTTTACACAGTGAGGGGCAAGGCTGTTGGTAAGAAAAGTCACTTTTCTTTGTTCAAGACCTTAACCTTTTCAGACAAAACCTGTAAATTATTTCACACTCTTTGCCTGTAGTTTGATTGGACTGTTCCAATTAACAGTGAAGCTTAAGTCATTAAAATGAAGCTTGTTTCAAATTATAGGTCAGAGTCAAGTCTGGATTTCACATATGAGTATAGAAAATTATTTCTCTTAATTATCTGGCAAACACTGTAATAAGCAGCCCAATTTCTGCCTTTGCTCAGGTGCTGCTTACTTGATTTTGGGGACCTAGGGTCAAGGAAGCTTGTGATTTGTTTGCTTTTCCTTCATGTTTTCCTCCTGAAGTGTCTCAAGAGCTCAGCCTGGAAGATATAGATGCTTCTTATCTCTCACTACCTTATCAAGCCACTCAGTATTTGCTCCTGGTTAGCTAGAGGAGAATTTAGAGACTGCTGTTATATGCAGATGGAGATATTTTTTTTTCTGAGTGAAATGAGAGCAGCTTTCAACGCACCTCAGATGAACTACTGTTTGCTTTTTCTTAGTACCTGAAGGAATCCTATAGGAAGGTTGGAGAGAGACTTTTCATAAGGATGTCTAGTGACAGGAAAAGGAGGAATGGTTTGAAACTGAGGGAGAGTAGGGTTAGAGTGGATCTTAGGGAGAAGTTCCTCAGTACAAGGGTGGTGAGACTCTGAACAGTCTGCCTGGGGAGGTTGTGGATGCCTCCTCCCTGAGGGTGTTCAAGACCAGGTTGGATGAGGCCTCGAACAGCTGACTCTGGTTGAGAGCTGTCCCTGCACATGGCAGGGAGGTAGGAGTAGATGATCTCTGAGGTCTCTTCCAATCTGGGCTATTCTCTGATGAATTATATTGAGTTTTCTGGATCTCTTTGTCTGGACTAGCTGAATAATAAGCACACCGAGAGCATTGCTCTTGTAATGGTTCTGCTGACATAAAAGTTTCTCCATAGCAGGAATGTACTTTCTGAACGAATTCTTGTCCAGATATAGTCAATCAGAATTAATTTCTAAATATTTCTTTGCTAGAAATATGTCAATCTTTAGTGGTTGTCCAAAAGCACTACCTGCATAAACATGCAGTGGGGAGATCTTCTGAGTTTTAATTATTTGAGTCATCTTTGGTTTGAGAGAGGAGGAAAGAGGGATGATGGTCAGTAGATGTCTTATTTTAATTGGAAATCGTAGTGTGCCATGAAGAACATGACTGATAGCGTGAAGAATAGAAAAGAAAGTGGTGCTTGTTTTCTCAGCAGGCTTTCTCATGTTCATTATTGATGTTCTGAACATAAAATTGTGGGATGCAGTGGGATACTCGCAAAGCAACCTCCCTTCAACCTTACCTCAAAACCAGATCCAACCCAAAGAAGCAAAGGGATTAGTGAGTCTGCACATACCACACATGTACATGAGTGAGTCTGTGTTTATCTTCTTCCTCCACCAGTTTGATTCCAGGTAAATAAAATGAGTATGGGAAAACAGTAGCACTTACAGTTGTAATTGCTAAAATGGCTCAGGTGGGAGAGAGTGGGAAGGGAAGGAGAGACTATCTGCATGTCTCTTTATCCAGAAATGAGAAGGATGGGATGAAGTAGTAGTGGGGGAAAAAAGTAAGTGTGACTGACTGAGGTTATTTTCTTCACCAGTTGTCACATAGGCAGGCTAAAGTTTCCTTTACACACCTTCTGAAAGCCCTTTTATTTCTTTACACACCTTGTAGTGGTTTTATAGTCAGTGCTGTGCCTCGTGCTTGGCAACCATTCACGGTGCCTATCCTTAACTCTCTTGCCTACCCTTGTGTTTGAGAGCTTTGGATTTCAGTGACAGCTTCAGGGTAAGCTTTGATTTCTTATTTCACTTGTACCATCACATGATAAAAATATATTAGGCTATTGCCTTTAGTAGCCCAAGAAGCATTTTTGAGGAGAGAGCCTTTGTGAAAAGGCATCCTATTGCATGGGAAGCACTCATGTTTGTGAGGTTCACGGGCAGTCAGTGGTGTAAGAAAGCAAATCTGACCTGAGCTGTGGAAGTGCTGCCTGTGCTGCCTTCCCTGCTGTCTCCAGCCTCTCTACAGCTGCAAAAAATGGAGCACAGAACAGTCATATTCATATTTCCTTCTCTTTAGCTGCTGGGAAGCAATCAATTCTGAAGTATTTCCTCAGAGTTCAGTCTCCCAGCAGGAATATTTATGGCCACACAGAAATTTCTCAACAAGTAAGGTATAGGAAGAGAGGCTATAAACCCTGCCTTGCTCTAGGAAGACAGAGAGTTTGTGCTTAAAAATCTACCTTTTCTCCTAGGTTTTCTTTGGCTGACAGAGCTGCTATGGAAATTTTTGGCTTATGTTTTTGTTTTTGGCAAGTGGAGAGTCATAAAAGAAGAACAGAGCGTGTCAGAAAATGACAGCAAACCAAGGAATGCCCTGGGCAGAACAACTGTCTCTAGGTGGAATTACTGGTTTGGGGAAATGCTCATTGTGTGTGAATCCCAGGAGCTATAATTTCCTAAATTTCCTGTCTGTAGCATATTGTTGCCATGGCAGATGAAACCCAGACCTCCTCCTTCAGGTCTTTGATATCAGCATTCGTGGGCCCTGTGAGGGAATACCCTGTAAGAAAATCTAGGGTTGGATTCCACAGGCATTCGTATGCGTCCTAATTGCTTGGCCCAGCAGCACTGCTGCCTTTCCAGTGGGACAAATCATAGGTGTGAAACTACCCATCTGGACATATTTGCAGATTCAGGACTTTGTGCTATTGTGGTAGACAGGAAACCACTCCAGGGAAACATAAGCTGGATGTTGAAAGCACAAATGAAATCAGCAACCAACTGTTTGAATTTGTTTTAAATTATTAGGGGAGATTTTAATTGGTTTAATGGGACATATGGAAATGCTAAGAGTGTCTTAGGGCTCACAAAGTTTTTGATCAATATTAGCAGATCTCACAACATTGCTGGTGACCATGTAAACATTTAGGGGTTTTTTTTTTCCACTACACAGACAACAGAGTTATAGGTTGTAAAAGAGAAGCAGTTTCCCAAGAGTACAAGGAAACAGATTAGTGGTTTAGCTGGGACTATATAGATCCTTCAGGACTTTATTTACCAGGCTGTAGTGCTACAGCAATGTATTTCCTTGCTGGGGAAAAAACAAACAAAACAAACAAAAAAAAAAAAAAACCCCACAACCAACCCACAAAACAAAAAAACAACAAAAAAAATCACCAAAAACCAAACACACACATCCCCCCCAAAAAATACCCAAATCAATTAAAATTACCTCTGAAACATTCATGTTCCTTTCAAATAATTAGTTCTCTTCATACTTCATGCTCAGTGCATGAAATACTGCCCTGCTGCTTTGAGTCTCCTATAGAAGTCACAACTCTACTGCTTTTTGTGTTCAATCTATGAAGTTTCAGGTGGTTGGGATTTTTTTTTATCCCACTCATGCATTGTTACTGATGTGGCACCTCTCCATCATCACCTTTTCCACTTTCCTCATTCCTGCACTTTTCTCCTCTCTGTTTCTGTCCCTGTATTAGAAGAGCAACATTTCACAGTAATTCTACAGTCAGTAGTTTAAAGACAACTGAGGTGGAGATTTTTGTGGGCATTTCAGTTATGGCTGTTTGTGTTGTTCTGCTTGGTAGGGCTGCCTGTGGAGCACTGATTGGAAAACTCTTCTCAGTTTAACTACTCTCTGTGTGTGTTTCCTTTGCTGGAATGAGTATTCCTGTATCAAACTTGGGGGGTTTGAACTAGGTGATTTTAAGGTCCCTTCCACCTCAAGCCAAGAAACATCACTCCGGCTTCCTCCATTTCTGTAGATGTCATTGCCATGTTTCATTGGCACAGCTGAGCATACTGCATGGACACACACTCCAGCAATCAGGTTGCTCTTGGGTCACTTTACCCTAGAAGTTGGTGTGCACCCATCCAGGGCTTTACAGGAGCACTGTATGGAGGTTTGGGTGTCCGTGAAGTGTCTCCATCAAAGAGTGCTTGCTCTTGGACGTACTTGTGTCCTGGTTTGTTCACGATAGCTTTGTGGCTGTGGACTATCACCAACTAGGACTTTGACATTTAGTTTGCCTGTCAGAATCACAGAAACATTCAGGTTGGAAAACTCTTACAGTCACCCAGTCCAACTGATATCCCTACTCTATAAGGTGCACTCTAAACCATATCCCCAAGAACTACATCCAAATAACTTCTAAAGACACCCAGGGTTGGTGCCTCAACCACCTCCCTGGGCAGCCCATTCCAATGCCTATCGCTGTGAAAATTTTTTTCCCTAATGTCCAGTCTAAACCTACCCAGTCTCAACTTGAGGCCATTCCCTCTTGTTCTGTCACTCATTATCTCTGAGAAGCATAAATAAATGCTCTCTGAAAGAAGGTCTCCAGCAGCACTACGGAATGGGGACACTGGCTTTTTTTTTTTTTCCCCAAGGCTTTGAAAGGCTTCTTCCTCCCTCCCCCTCCACTTCAGGCTGCCAAAAGGTGGCCTTGGTTCTAGGTGTAGATTCCATCTGTTTAACGTCCTCCAGGCTGAGCGCACGTAGTGGTGGTTATCAGCTAAAAATAGGCAATGAGGCAGGGGTGCTTCAGAAGTTCCTGCTTGCGTCTCCTTGCAGATATTCAGCATTCCAGGGGAAGCATGTTAACCTCTGCTTTGAAAGCATGAGAGGCAGCTCTTTCATTAACAATGCCTGACTTGCCAGCTAGAGTGTGTCTTTACAACGGGCATCATATAAAAGATTTTATATGCTTCTGTAAAATGCTTTATGCTACTATCCTGCTTTTTGTGAACAAAAAGCTTTGGGCTTCAGCCTGTGTTGCACAGAAACACTCTGGGTTTCAGTAGTCTGAACTCAACTGATTGAGGTTGGCTCTCATTCCTAGAAGTCCACAAGTCCCAGATGTTTTCCTCCTCAATAAATTACCAATTTCTCTTCTTGAAATGCTCTAAAGAAGGGACACCTAGACTCCATGGAGGTCTAAATTTCACCATCACCATAAAGTATAGCCTCGGTGTAAGATGTTCCATGCCATTGACACTCCCCAGTTAGAAAGTCCTTTTCCATTACCTGTATATCAGCAGCTGCTGTAACAAAGATCAATCACAGAATGGTTTAAATTGTAACAGACCTCAGAGGTCATTTCTGCCATGAGCAGGGACACCTCTCAACTTTGCTCAGCTGCTCAAGGCTTCATCCAACCTGGCCTTGAACATTTCCAGGGAGGAGGCATCCATAACCACTTTGAGCAACCTATTCCACCAGAGTCTCACCACCCTCATACTGAAGAACTTCTTTCTAAGATCCAGCCTAAACCTACTCTTCCTCAGTTTCAAACAATTCCTCTAATCCTTTCACCAGACACCCTTATGAAAAGTCCCTCTCCAGACTCTTCTTGTAGGATCTTAGTGCCATGGTCTAGTTGATTGGGAAGGGGTACATGATACATTGGACTGCATGATCTTGAAGGTCTCTTCCAACCTGGTTGATTCTATGATCCCTGCAGAATCAATGACCATGTTTCTTCTAGCCTGCCTAACAGCACATTTCCATGCTATGCTTGGTTTGTGTGGCCATGCTAAGGTTCTTCCCTCTCGTTGATCTTGGTGAAGAGGTGATGTTGGAAATGTTTTCCAGAGAAAAAAAAAAAATAATAGTATCAAACCAATCATTCATCATTCCCTTCTATCTTGATGCTGAAATAGCATTGCAGTGTCAGAGGCCACTTCTACCAGATAAAGGGATAATCACCTGAGGTATTTGTGTATTTCTGAGGATTACCCTTGAATGAAGGAGATAGGAAAATCAAAATGCATACACAAAGGTAGGTAATAGGTTGACCCTGACTTTCTATGCCTCCACTGCATGTTATTCGCTCTTCTGTAACTCAATATATGGGCCCTAAATATTGCTTTGGCGACAAAACTTTTGTCAAAAGCAGAATAAAATAATAATTTAAACCCTGCAGTCTTATTAATAAAATATCCCTAGAAAATAAACATCCTTTACAACTGCCAAACTTAGAGCAAACATTCATTTTCCCATTGCCAAAAGCATACATTCATCTGAGAAAGTCAGAGAGAGAATGACCACTATCATACCTACTCTTTGAAGAAAGTATTTGCAAGAATAGATAATGATGTTGCACTAAAATCAAAGGGAAAATAAAAGAAAAAGGGTGAGCTAGTCAGATGAAATAAAGAAGCACTACTTCTAACCCAGAAGATCAAGAGGTTCTAAGCCAGTGGCACATTTTCTTAACAAAGTAATCAGATACAAAATTTAATCCTCTCATCTTTTTTTCAAACCTAAGTCAGGGCCAACCCTGCTGGAAAGCTGCTCCGTGGAGCAAAGCCTTGGAGTCCTAGCAATGTGCCCTTGTGGCCGAGAGGGCCAACAGCATCCTGAGGCGCAGCAACAAAAATGTGCCCCCTGCATCTAGGGAGGTTCTTCTCCCCTTCCACTCTGCCCAGGTAAGATCACGCCTGGAATATTGTATCCAGTTCTGGGATCTCCAATTCAAGAGAGACAGGGAACTGCTGGAGAGTGTCCAACTGAGATCCACAAGGATGATTAGGGGACTTCAGCATCTTCCCTATGGAGAGAGATTGAGAGACATTGAACTGTTGAGTCTTGAGAAGACTGAGGCAAGATCTGATCAATGTCTATAAATATCTGAGGGGAGGGTGTTAAGTGGATGGGGCAAATTTCTTCTCAGTGATGCTCAGTAATAAGACAAGGAACAATGGATGCAAACTTGAACATAGAAGATTTCACCTCAACATGAGGAGAATCTTCTTTACAGTGAGAGTGCCGGAGCATCAGAACAGGCTACCCTGAGAGGTTGTGGAGTCCTTTCTGGAGACTTTTGAAAGCCTTCTGGATGCATTCCTGTGCAGACTATCCTAGGTGATCGAGCTTTTGGTAGGGGGTTTGGACTGGATGATCTCTGCAGGTCCCTTCCAGCCTCTAACATTCTGTGATTCTGTGATCTCTCTTTAAGAGACCTTTTGCCATGAAAAATTGGGGGGGG
>VWZE01009675.1:4655-14993 GCA_013396675.1 Eubucco bourcierii
CCACACTGCTCTTGCTGCAGCCCAGCACACAGTTGCTGTCTGGGCTGCACTCACACTGCAGGCTCAGGTTGAGCTTTTCATCACCCCAGACCCCCAGGGCCTGTTCCTCAGGGCTGCTCTCAGCCATTCCCCACCCAGCCTGGAGCTGTGCTTGGCATTGTGCCTACCCAGGTGCAGGACCTTGCACTTGGCCTTGTTGAATGCCATGAGGTTGGCCTGGGCACAGCTCTGCAGCCTGTCCAGGTCCCTCTGGATGGATCCCTGCCCTCTAGCAAGTGACTGTGCCACACAGCTTGGTGCCATCTGCACACTTGCTGAGGCTGCACTGATTCCTCTGTCCATGGCACTGACAAAGATGTCAAACAGCACTGGTGCCAGCACTGACCCCTGAGGGCCACCACTTGGCACTGGTCTGCAGGTGGACATTGTGCCCTTGATCACCACTCTCTGGGTGTAAGAGTTGCAAGAATTAGATGCTAATATTCCAGGAAAGACTTTATTCTTGGAGCACCTAAAGAGACCTTCCTTCAGGTGTTGATAGCTGGTCTCATCCTCCTGTTCAGGACAGGAATAACTGCCGTTGCTTTTCTCTTGCAGAAGAGGGAGCATCTCCTCATCTCTTCCCTGTCTCTTGGACTGGGCAGCCCAGAAGTGGATACAGTACTCCAGACATGGCCTCACCAGGGCAGAGCAGAGAGGTTCTCCTAACCTTCCTCAACCCAAACCACAGGCCACACTCTTCTGAAAGCACCACAAGAGACCTTCTTGGCCATGAGGATGCATTGCAGGCTCATGGTGAGCTTCCTGCCCACTGCCACTCCCAGACCCTTTGATTTAGTTGGGGCAATTAGCGAGGCAGGAATTATAAAAGATGGAGTTATTTTATTTCCCAAAAGCCCCACCCACAAACCGTATCCAAATTAGTTAAATGTGGGTTCTAATTCAGTCAGGAACATCTTCAGAAGGATGCTTATGGGCAATTCATTAATCTGGGAGAACAAGAACATTGGAAAAGTTTAACCACAATATGGCTTTGCCCCACTTACAAATAAAAGGCAGTTTGGAGCCCTAGGGAATGTCTGTGCTACTCGTGGTGGTGGAGTAGGAATTTCAAGGTAGTCCCTGGCTCCTTTGTGGCAGTGCTTGGCAACTTGATAGCTCTTGAGAGGCTTCTAGTTCTTCCCAGGCTTTATCAGGGTGCTGGGAAAGAGGCAGACAATCTCTGGCCTGGTTCTGGTTCCTCTTGGCACAGAGGTTTGCCTGAGGTGCAGGCAGGATCTCTTGCAGATGTGCAGCAAGTACAGTGTCAGTGGCACTTCTCACCACAGCATGAGGCACTTAATGCCTGCTCCTGGTAAATTTGAGCCACTTAAGTTTGCAGGTAGTTCAAGCCAAAAACATCAGGGCTTCACTGGTCTGAAACACAAGGCAGAGCAGAGCATGTCCAAGCTGAGATCAGTGAGGCAGAGCACATTGTCTGAGCAGAGCAGAATATGGAGCAGAGCACACACTGAGGCAGAGCAGTGAGGCAGAGGCAGCACACACTGAGGCAGAGCAGTGAGGCAGAGGCAGCACACACTGAGGCAGAGCAGTGAGGCAGAGGCAGCACACACTGAGGCAGAGCAGTGAGGCAGAGGCAGCACACACTGAGGCAGAGCAGTGAGGCAGAGGCAGCACACACTGAGGCAGAGCAGTGAGGCAGAGGCAGCACACACTGAGGCAGAGCAGTGAGGCAGAGGCAGCACACACTGAGGCAGAGCAGTGAGGCAGAGGCAGCACACACTGAGGCAGAGCAGTGAGGCAGAGGCAGCACACACTGAGGCAGAGCAGTGAGGCAGAGGCAGCACACACTGAGGCAGAGCAGTGAGGCAGAGGCAGCACACACTGAGGCAGAGCAGTGAGGCAGAGGCAGCACACACTGAGGCAGAGCAGTGAGGCAGAGGCAGCACACACTGAGGCAGAGCAGTGAGGCAGAGGCAGCACACACTGAGGCAGAGCAGTGAGGCAGAGGCAGCACACACTGAGGCAGAGCAGTGAGGCAGANCACAAAGGCAGAGCAGAGAGGCAGAGCAGAGGCAGAGCAGAGGCAGAGCAGAGGCAGGACAACTGCTTGAGGCTTAGCTCCGTTCTATTATTTTCCCGAGTGCAAAGGTTCCTTTGGGCACAGATTCACCAACCAGAATGGCATTTGCCAAGCTAGGTGAACCCAGGGCTTGCTCACCCTTGTCTGGGCAAGACACTCACAAGTACCTAACCCCCTGTGGGTACCTGTTTAGCACGTTGGGAGGGGACATAATGGCCCAAGCCTTTGTTTTCCTCCCTCCCTTGCTTCCCCCATCAGCAGAAGGCTGGGGCAAGCCAGGACACCTGACAGGCCTATTAGCCTTCCAGGACACTCTTCTCCCCAGGCTGCTCTCCAGCAGGTCCCTTCTCACCTGTCCTGCTGCAGGAGCTTGTTCCTCCCAAGGTGCAGGACCCTGCACTTGCTCTCACTGACCTTCAGGAGGTTCCCCTCTGCACAGCTCTCCAGGCCATCCAGGCCTGGCTGAGTGGCTCCTTAGGGGTCAGTACAGCCCCTCAGGTGTGCCAGCCACTCCTCCCAGTTTGGCACCACCAGCAAACTGGTTGATAGATGGCACAAAAGCTCAGCCACCTCCGTGGTGTGGTAAAAGCCCTCACAAGACCATCAGGAGCCCTGCAACTGTTAGCCAAGACAGAGGGACAGGCTGGGACAGACCTGCTTTGGGCCTGGACCCAAGAAGGCATTCACAAGCTGGGCATTTACTGACTTCTCTTGGTGCCATCTAGCCTGGTGGGGTTACCCAAGGAGCAAGCAGAGCTTACAAGGGCAGCTCCTCTCTGGTACCAGGCTCCACTCAATCTCCTTGGGCATGAGGAGGTTGGAAGAGGTGAATCAGAAGCTCGCTTTGGCCACCCCTGCTGCCTGGGGTTTGGTCCAGCTTTTATGTGATGTACCTGAATACCTGCAGCCTTCTCATCTCCTCCTGCTGCTGTTCTGAAGACACTGTGATGGATTTGCTGGGGGTGAGTGGCTGAGGAGGGGGTGAGAGGGATGAGGAATGGTTGAAAGGGAAACTCTGGTGGCAGTGGTCCTTGGTTTGTTTTGTAGCTGAGCCCCTGGAAGGCTCTGAGTGCTTTTGGATGCTCCAGCAACTTGACTGCTTTGCTGCACTGCTCCTCTGGGAGGGGATTGTAGGGTAGCTAAGGGGGGAATTGGGTTAATGGAAGGCACCCCCAGCACACTACCTGTGGAGGTTCTGTCTTTGAACCACACTTCATGCCCAGTGAGGTGCTGGCTGCTAGGTAGGTCATTAGTTAGGGGGTTTTGGTGCTCCACAAAACCTGCCTGACCTCAGCCTCACCACAGGTAAGACTCCCAATGGTCACTGAGTCACAGAACCATGGAATGGGTTCGAAGGGACCTTGAAGATCATCCAGTTCCAACCCTCTGCCATGGGCTGGGACATCTCCCACCAGCACAGGTTGCTCAAGGACTCATCCAGCCTGGCCTTGAACACCTCCAGGGAGGTTGTGGAGCACAGAATCACAGAATGTGATCAAAGATCAAAGATCACAGATTGCATTCTGTGATTCTGTGCTCCACAACCTCCCTGGGCAACCTGTGCCAGTCTCTCCCCACCCTCACTCTCAACAATTTCTTCCTCCTCTCCACTCTCAATCTCCTCTCTCCCAGCTCAAAGCGTTTGACTCTCATCCTTAGAGCAACCATTCAGTACCTGAAGGAGGCTACAAGAAGGCTGCAGAGAGACTGTTCCCAAAGGTCTGCAGGGACAGGGTGAGGGACAATGGCTCCAAACTAGAGCAGAGCAGATTGAGATTGGATGTGAGGAATAAGTTCTGCAGCAGGAGGCTGCTGGAACACTGCAACAGGTTGCCCAGGGAGGTGGTTGAGGCNAGTGAGGCAGAGACAGCACACACAAAGGCAGAGCAGAGAGGCAGAGCAGAGGCAGAGCAGAGGCAGAGCAGAGGCAGGACAACTGCTTGAGGCTTAGCTCCGTTCTATTATTTTCCCGAGTGCAAAGGTTCCTTTGGGCACAGATTCACCAACCAGAATGGCATTTGCCAAGCTAGGTGAACCCAGGGCTTGCTCACCGTTGTCAGGGCAAGACACTCACAAGTACCTAACCCCCTGTGGGTACCTGTTTAGCACGTTGGGAGGGGACATAATGGCCCAAGCCTTTGTTTTCCTCCCTCCCTTGCTTCCCCCATCAGCAGAAGGCTGGGGCAAGCCAGGACACCTGTCAGGCCTATTAGCCTTCCAGGACACTCTTCTCCCCAGGCTGCTCTCCAGCAGGTCCCTTCTCACCTGTCCTGCTGCAGGAGCTTGTTCCTCCCAAGGTGCAGGACCCTGCACTTGCTCTCACTGACCTTCAGGAGGTTCCCCTCTGCACAGCTCTCCAGGCCATCCAGGCCTGGCTGAGTGGCTCCTTAGGGGTCAGTACAGCCCCTCAGGTGTGCCAGCCACTCCTCCCAGTTTGGCACCACCAGCAAACTGGTTGATAGATGGCACAAAAGCTCAGCCACCTCCGTGGTGTGGTAAAAGCCCTCACAAGACCATCAGGAGCCCTGCAACTGTTAGCCAAGACAGAGGGACAGGCTGGGACAGACCTGCTTTGGGCCTGGACCCAAGAAGGCATTCACAAGCTGGGCATTTACTGACTTCTCTTGGTGCCATCTAGCCTGGTGGGGTTACCCAAGGAGCAAGCAGAGCTTACAAGGGCAGCTCCTCTCTGGTACCAGGCTCCACTCAATCTCCTTGGGCATGAGGAGGTTGGAAGAGGTGAATCAGAAGCTCGCTTTGGCCACCCCTGCTGCCTGGGGTTTGGTCCAGCTTTTATGTGATGTACCTGAATACCTGCAGCCTTCTCATCTCCTCCTGCTGCTGTTCTGAAGACACTGTGATGGATTTGCTGGGGGTGAGTGGCTGAGGAGGGGGTGAGAGGGATGAGGAATGGTTGAAAGGGAAACTCTGGTGGCAGTGGTCCTTGGTTTGTTTTGTAGCTGAGCCCCTGGAAGGCTCTGAGTGCTTTTGGATGCTCCAGCAACTTGACTGCTTTGCTGCACTGCTCCTCTGGGAGGGGATTGTAGGGTAGCTAAGGGGGGAATTGGGTTAATGGAAGGCACCCCCAGCACACTACCTGTGGAGGTTCTGTCTTTGAACCACACTTCATGCCCAGTGAGGTGCTGGCTGCTAGGTAGGTCATTAGTTAGGGGGTTTTGGTGCTCCACAAAACCTGCCTGACCTCAGCCTCACCACAGGTAAGACTCCCAATGGTCACTGAGTCACAGAACCATGGAATGGGTTCGAAGGGACCTTGAAGATCATCCAGTTCCAACCCTCTGCCATGGGCTGGGACATCTCCCACCAGCACAGGTTGCTCAAGGACTCATCCAGCCTGGCCTTGAACACCTCCAGGGAGGTTGTGGAGCACAGAATCACAGAATGTGATCAAAGATCAAAGATCACAGATTGCATTCTGTGATTCTGTGCTCCACAACCTCCCTGGGCAACCTGTGCCAGTCTCTCCCCACCCTCACTCTCAACAATTTCTTCCTCCTCTCCACTCTCAATCTCCTCTCTCCCAGCTCAAAGCGTTTGACTCTCATCCTTAGAGCAACCATTCAGTACCTGAAGGAGGCTACAAGAAGGCTGCAGAGAGACTGTTCCCAAAGGTCTGCAGGGACAGGGTGAGGGACAATGGCTCCAAACTAGAGCAGAGCAGATTGAGATTGGATGTGAGGAATAAGTTCTGCAGCAGGAGGCTGCTGGAACACTGCAACAGGTTGCCCAGGGAGGTGGTTGAGGCTCCATGCCTGGAGATATTCCAGGTGAGGCTGGCCAGGGCTGTGGGCAACCTGTCCCAATGGAGGATGTCCCTGCTGAGTGCAGGGGGTTGGGCTGGGTGAGCTTTGGATGTCCCTTCCAACCCAGACCATTCTTTGATTCTCTGATTCTGTGATCCTGTGCTCTGAGGGAAGTTTAGATTGGACCTTAGAAGGAACTTCTTGACTGAAAGGGTTCTCAAAGCCTGGCACAGGCTGCCCAGGGAGGTGGAGCCTGGATGAGGCACCGAGTGCCATGGGTTGGTTAGTTAGGAGGGTTAGGTGCTAGGTTGGACTCAATGATCTCAGAGGTCTTTTCCAGACTGGTTAATTCTGTGCTTCTGTGGCTGAATCCCCACACTTGGAGGTGTTTAAAAGAGGCAGAGATGTGGTGCTGAGGGCCCTGGTTCAGCCTCAGCCTTGGCAGGGTTAGAGAATGGTTGGACTGGGTGAGCTCAGAGGTGTTTTCCAACCAACCCAATGCTATGATTAACTTCCATGGCCACTTCTGTGTTTGCTCCTTATTTGCTGCAGGAGTGAGGAAGGTTTTGTGCCCTCTGTCCAGCTCCTAGCAGACAATTTCCGTGGCTGAGCTGCAAATATGAGAGGGCAGAGGGCCAGGGCCTGCCACGCTGCCTGTTTGAGGAGAATGCTCTGTGGGAGAGTGACAAAAATCTGCCCCTGTCATAAATAAACCTGAAGGGTTTGTTTTGGCAAAGAATTGCCATTCCTGACAAATGCACTGTGGAGACAACCAATAACCACTTGCTAATGTGGGATGAAATTAGAATTGGAATCTGCCCTCCCTCAGCTCAGCTCCCAGGCAGCATTTGGTGGGTTTCCAGTAGAGTCTCTCACGTGGCTGATAGGAAATCATCTCCAGGAGGGCTGTCAAAGGGAAGGGATGAGCCAGCCTTGCAAATCACTGCGGGGGGTTGTTGGAAAGGAATGTGTCAGAGGATTGCTAAGTAAAGCAGGGACAGATTTTCAACCCTGTCAGACTGGTTTCAGCATCTCCAAGGCTGGGAGATCATCCCTGCTTCGGGAGGCAGGAGGTGTTTCTGCTCTTCTCCAACCACAGATGGAGCTTTCTGGGTTTTGCTGCTGCAAATGTGCATAGAGGTGGGGAAATGTCATTCTTTGGGATGTGTCATCTGCAATTTAAGGCTGAAACTTGTTACACAGAGCCCCACAGTGCCAGCTTGGCAGGGACCCCAAGGACCATCTGGTGCAACCTTTCCAGGTGGTGCTGGAGTTGCAGTGAGCTGCCCCAGCACCCTGCCAGGCTGAGGCTTCCAAGTGCCCAGTGCAGGGCATCCACCTCTTCCCTTGGGAGCTGATTCCAGTCCCTGACTGTTCTCAAAGAGTCAGGGTTGGGAACAGATGGGCAGAAGCCTTCAGAGCAGCAGCTCAGAGTGCTAGTGGGAGTTGATCAGCATGGAAAGCAAGAGGCTGTGCTCCAGTGCCAGGGCTGAGGGCAGCCTCAGGATCACAGCTCACAGGATGTCAGGGGTTGGAAGGGACCCAAAGAGATCATCCAGTCCAACCCCTGCCAGAGCAGGACCAGACAATCCAGCTCAGGGCACACAGGAACACATCCAGACAGGCCTGCAAAGGCTCCAGAGAAGGAGACTCCACAACCTCTCTGGGCAGCCTGTGCCAGGGCTCTGGGACCCTTCCAGGCAAGAAGTTGCCCTTGTGTTGAGCTGGAACCTCCTGTGCTGCAGCTTCCATCCATTGCTCCTTGGCCTATCCCAGGCAGCAGTGAGCAGAGCCTGTCCCCCCCTCCTGACCCCCAGCCCTCAGATAGTTCTAAACATTGATTAAATCTCCTCTCAGTCTTCTCCAGACTAATCAACCCCAGGTCCCTCAACCTCTCCTCCTCAGGCAGTACTCCAGTCCCCTCATCATCCTCACAGCCCTCCCTTGGACTCACTCCAGCAGATCCCTGTCCCTCTTCAACTGGGGAGTCCAATGCTGAAGGCAGCACTCAAGATGAGGTCTCACCTGCACAGCTTTGGGCATCCCTTGGAATGGAAGGGACCACAGAAACTTTACCAGGGGATTAGGAACCCCTGGGTCAGGTTGGAGATGGGGATCAGATGCACCCACAGGCTAGGTCCTGCTAATCAGCGAATTCTTCCTCCACTGAAGCTGATTGAGCTAAATCTTGAGAGAAACAAGACCCCCAACCTAAAAGTGCCCAAAGTAGGGATGAAGAGGCTTACAGGCACAGCTTCCTCAGCCTTCACAGGGCAGTGGACACCCACAGAGCACCTAAAGCTCTCCTTGCTCCCCACATAACAGTTGCAGATGTTTCTGGTGCCTCACTGCTCTGCGCTGGGACACCCACACCTCGGGTGGCAACCTCACATCCAGTGCTGCAGGGAGGGCAGCATGAGCCCAGCAGTGCTGCCACAGAGCAGATGGAGCAGCTTGCACTCTGCAAGGAAGGAGAAGTGCTACACATGGAGCACTTCAAGGTGAAAGGTGGGAAAACCTTGCAGAGAAGGGCCAGGAGGATGCTCAGAGGGCTGGAGCTGCTCTGCTGTGAGCAGAGATTAGGGGAGTTGGGGCTGTGCAGTCTAGAGAGGAGAAGGCTCCCAGGTGACCTTGTTGTAGCCTTGCAGTATCTTAAGGGGGCTACAAGAAAGCTGGGGAGGGACATTTTAGGCTGTCAGGTGCTGATAGGAGTGAGGGGAACGGAACAAAGCTGGAAATGGGGAGATTCAGACTGGATGTTAGGAAGAAGTTATTCAGCATGAGGGTGCTGAGAGCCTGGCACAGGTTGCCCAGGGAGGTGGTGGAAGCCTCACCCCTGGAGGTGTTTAAGGCCAGGCTGGATGAGGCTGTGGCCAGCCTGAGCTAGTGTGAAGTGTCCCTGGGCATGGCAGGGGGGTTGGAGCTGGATGGTCCTTGTGGTGCCTTCCAACCCTGCCTGATTCTATGGCTCTGACTCTATGGCTCTCTGGCTGTGGCTCTATTGCTCTGTAGCTCTGTCACTCTATTGCTCTATGGCTCTGTGACTGTGGCTCTATGGCTCTATTGCTCTATGGCTCTGTGACTGTGGCTCTATGGCTCTATTGCTCTATGGCTCTGTGACTGTGACTCTATGGCTCTATTGCTCTATGGCTCTGTGACTGTGGCTCTATGGCTCTATTGCTCTATGGCTCTGTGACTGTGGCTCTATGGCTCTATTGCTCTATGGCTCTGTGACTGTGGCTCTATGGCTCTATTGCTCTATGGCTCTGTGACTGTGGCTCTATGGCTCTATTGCTCTATGGCTCTGTGACTGTGGCTCTATGGCTCTATTGCTCTATGGCTCTGTGACTGTGGCTCTATGGCTCTATTGCTCTATGGCTCTGTGACTGTGGCTCTATGGCTCTATTGCTCTATGGCTCTGTGACTGTGGCTCTATGGCTCTATTGCTCTATGGCTCTGTGACTGTGGCTCTATGGCTCTATTGCTCTATGGCTCTGTGACTGTTGCTCTATGGCTCTGTGACTGTGGCTCTATGGCTCTATTGCTCTATGGCTCTGTGACTGTGGCTCTATGGCTCTATTGCTCTATGGCTCTGTGACTGTGGCTCTATGGCTCTATTGCTCTATGGCTCTGTGACTGTGGCTCTATGGCTCTATTGCTCTATGGCTCTGTGACTGTGGCTCTATGGCTCTATTGCTCTATGGCTCTGTGACTGTGGCTCTATGGCTCTATTGCTCTATGGCTCTGTGACTGTGGCTCTATGGCTCTATTGCTCTATGGCTCTGTGACTGTGGCTCTATGGCTCTATTGCTCTATGGCTCTGTGACTGTGGCTCTATGGCTCTATTGCTCTATGGCTCTGTGACTGTGGCTCTATGGCTCTATTGCTCTATGGCTCTGTGACTGTGGCTCTATGGCTCTATTGCTCTATGGCTCTGTGACTGTGGCTCTATGGCTCTATTGCTCTATGGCTCTGTGACTGTGGCTCTATGGCTCTATTGCTCTATGGCTCTGTGACTGTGGCTCTATGGCTCTATTGCTCTATGGCTCTGTGACTGTGGCTCTATGGCTCTATTGCTCTATGGCTCTGTGCCTGTGGCTCTATGGCTCTATTGCTTTATGGCTCTGTGACTGTGGCTCTATTGCTCTATTGCTCTGTGGCTCTGTGACTGTGACTTTATGGCTCTGTAACTCTGTGGCTCCATGTCTCTTTGGCTGTGTTGCTCTATGGCTCTGTAGCTCTATTGCTCTATGGCTCTGAAGCCTCAGCCTGGTAGGGTGCTGGGGCAGCTCACTGCAACTCCAGCACCACCTGGAAAGGTTGCACCAGATGGTCCTTGGGGTCTCTGCCAAGCTGGCACTCTGGGGCTCACAGCTTCACAGGTTGCATTGGTTTGGAAGGGACCCTCCAAGGTCATCCTGTCCAACCCCCTGCAGACAGCAGTGACATGGAGAGATGGTGGAGTCCCCATAGAATGGTAAGGTTGGAAGG
>VWZE01009676.1:17222-31550 GCA_013396675.1 Eubucco bourcierii
AGGTGTCCAAGGCAGGTTTGGACGTGGCACTTGGTGCCATGGTCTAGTCTTGAGGTCTGTGGTGATGGGTTGGACTTGATGAGCTTTGAGGTCTCTTCCAACCCTGGTGATACTGTGACCTACATGAAGTGGGGGATTTGGGGTGTGTTAACTATCAGTTTATACTTTCTGCAGCCTCATCTGTTCTCAGCCCTCTGGGATTTGTTGCAGTGTTGATCATATTATTTGTAGCTACCAGACAAACTGCATTAAAAATAAATATAAACCAAGGGCATCTATTCCTGAACTTTCAGCATCTGAAGAGGGGGCTACAAGAAAGCTGGGGAGGGACTTTTTAGGCTGTCAGGTAGCTATAGGACTGGAATGGAACAAAGCTGGAAATGGGGAGATTCAACCTGGATGTTATGAAGAAGTTCTTCAGCGTGAGGGTGGTGAGAGCCTGGCAGGAGTTGCCCAGGGAGGTGCTGGAAACTTCATCCCTGGAGATGTTTAAGACCAGGCTGGATGAGGCTCTGGTGAGCCTGATCTAGAGTAGGGTGTCCCTGCCCATGGCAGGGGGGTTGGAACTGGGTGCTCCTTGTGGTCCCTTCCAACCCTGACTGATTGTATGATTCTATGATGAAGTGTGATTGAAGTTGTGGTGCTCCTCATCCTATTTAAAAGGGAACTTTGGGGCAAAAGGCAGAGGTATAAGGATGTTATTTTACCATTAAAATCAGGTATTATTTTCTGATTAATTTCTGAGCTAAGATTGTTCATTACTCATTTTGCTGCTACTCAGGAACACTACTACAACAACACTACTACCAGTAGTAGTAGTACCCAATCAACATTTTATGTCAGTCTCTTTTCAACCATCCGTTAGGTCAGTGAGGTCAGTGTTTTGACCTATGCTGTTCCTTGTGGATCTCTGCTAACCTTGATATTTCTCCTGGAGAAATTTGGATGTTGTATATAAAATGTTGTTCCTGTTAACCATGCTCAGAATGGAGTGGAAAGATTGAGAAGTATTTTGGAGAAAGCAACAAATCTGAGAGTTTATGAATGCTTCTTTCTAATGTGAGTTAAAGCTGCATGGAGGAAAATGTGTCAGAGGACTGTGATTATTTTGAAGAGTGATGAGGCATTGTAATGGGTTACTTAGGGAGGTGGTAGAGCAGTCCCTTCTTCTTCATATCAGCTGATAGGGCAAAAGGAAACACCCTGAAGTTGTGCCAGGGAAGGGTTAGGTTGCATATGAGGAACAATTTCTTTGCTGCCAGAGTGGTCAGGGATTGGAACAGGCTGCCCAGGGAGGTGGTGGAGTCACCATCCCTGTGGGTGTTCAAGAAACCTGTGGACATGGCACTTTAGGATGTGATTTAATGGCTGTGCTGGCCTTAGGTTGGCAGTTGGACTGGATGATCTTAGAGATCTTTTCCCAACTAAAATAATTCTGTGATTCTGTTTTGGAGAAAAATAGCAAGTCTGGAGAAGATTAAGCTTCAAACAGAAGTGTTTACCAATTTACATAACACAGATGGACAGAGGAAGATTTCCTATTGGAATGGGCTGCCCAGGGAGGTGGTGGAGTCGCTGTCCTTGGAGGTGTTGAAGCAAAGCCTGGATGGGGCACTTAGTGCCATGGTCTGGTTAATTGACTAGGGCTGGGTGCTAAGTGGGGTTGGCTGATATTGGAGGTCTTTTCCAACCTGGTTGCTTCTATGACTGTACTATATGCATAGGAGAGGATATTTTGTACTTTCATTTTGTGTTTTAACAGGAAGGAGTACTTGAAGTGTTTGAGTATGCACAGCATACTGAGTATATTCTCAGCATCTAAGAACCACATTCACGCTTCTATTATGATGGTATCACGGAATGCCAGGTTGGAAGGCATCATCTGCTCCAACCTTTCTAGGACACACTAGAGTTGGAATGAATTGTCCCTGAACCCTGACAAGTTGAACTTCAAACTGTCCAATGAGTTGATGAAAAGCTCAACACAAGCCAGCAATGTATGAGTGCAGCCCAGACAACAACCATGTCCAGGGTTGCAGCAAGAGCAGTGTGGGCAGCAGGGCAAGGGAGGGGATTGTGCCCCTTTGCTCTGCTCTCCTCAGACCCCACCTGCAGTCCTGCGTGCAGTTCTGGAGCCCCCAGCACAGGAAGGACATGGAAGTGTTGGAGAGGGTCCAGAGGAGGCCCCAAGATGCTCAAAGAGCTGCAGCAGCTGTGCTGTGAGGACAGGCTGAGAGAGTTGGGGCTCTGCAGCCTGCAGAAGAGAAGGCTTCCAGGAGACCTTAGAGTAGCCTTCCAGGATCTGAAGGGGGCTCCAGGAAGACTGGGGATGGACTACTGACAAGGTCTTGTGTGCTGGTTTGAGGCTAATTGGAATATTTTAATAGAGAAAATTACACTATAGGCTGTGAAAGGAAAACATCATGATGTCTACTTCACTCATACACTTGCTGAGAAATTGTTTGGGAACAATAACCAAAACATTAGATAAGTCAGTCCCTGTCTGTCTTTTGCTGGGAGAGCAGCTCGGGTGCTCTAGCAGCTTCTGGCTCTGGCTCCTCTGCCAGTTAATTTTCATTAATCACTTTTCTTCTAACCCCCTTGGCTGATCCTCCTAATTTACCTTGCACGTAAGGCAAACCTTGGGGTAAGGTACAGGGGTGGGGAGAAGGTGGAAGGGTGGTTGGGAGCCCCTCCTGGGGTCTCTGATTTCTGGGAGGGGAGTTGTTTTGCTGTATTACCTTTAACTTGTATATTTCTGTGAATGTTCTGTCTATAGTGTCTGTCTCTGCTTGTACATTGTGCTGAGCTGTAAATAGAGCTTCAGCCCTTAACTTCCAGCCGGCTGAGTTCTAGTCTGGGTCATTTTACAACGTGTGGGGTTGTGGGGAACTCCCAAACCATCACATCTTGTAATGACAGGATGAGGAGTAATGGGTTTAAATTGGCAGAGGGGAGATGTTAGGAAGAATTTCTTTACAGTGAGGGTGGTGAGGCACTGGAACAGGTCGTGGAGGTGTTCAAGGCTACGCTGGGTGAGGCCTTAAGCAACCTGTTCTAGTGGGAGGTGTCCCTGCCTATGGCAGGGGGTTGGAACCGGATGATATTTGAGGGACCTTCCAATTTAAACCATTCTGTGATTTATTGTGGGGAACTCCACTGCTTGCCTTGGGAGGTGATTCCAGGATCTGACTGTGCTCATGGCCAAAGATTTTCTTCTGGATGGAGTCCAATGGGAACGTCCCCAGCAGCGACTTGTCCCCACCACCCCTTGTCTCTTCCATGGGGCTCCCTGTCAAAAGGGAACATTTTGGACTGAGTTTGCAGTTTGTGAAATGGCAGAAGTTTGGCACAGAGAAGGTGGATCTCCTGAAATCTGTGATAGATATGAGTTAAACAGAAGACAATTGATACTGGCAGCTAAAATCCTGTTCTGTGTGACCGTGAAGGAGACTTGAAAGGTAGATACCAGCAACTTTTTGAACTCTACAAGGAAGACTGTAATTGTACTTGGTTCATTATTCATCAAAGAATGAACGTGGCTAAGAACCTCAAAGGTAAGTGTAACTAGTCTGTAAAATGTCAAGACTAAAGCAACTGTTCTGATAGCTGTTGGATAATCTTTCTACTACACCTCTGTGTTTATTTATTTATAGTCTTGAGCTTTTTTTAAATTCTTTTTTTTTTCCTTCCCCATTTCCAACATACTTTTCTCCAAAGAGATGAGAGATGTCAGAATCATAGAATGGTAAGATTGGAAGGGACGTCAAGGATCTAATTCCAACCCCCTGCCATAGGCAAGGACACCTCCCACTAGTACAGGTCACTCAAGGCCTCCTCCAAGTGTATGAGTGAACTAGACATCACCGTGTTTTCCTTTCACAACCTATAGTGTAATTTTCTCTATTGAAATATTCCACTTAGTTTCAAACCAGCACACCTGGCCTTGAACACCTCCAGGGAGGGAGCAGCCACAACCTCCCCGGTCAACTTGTGCCAAGGTCTCACCACCCTCACTGCAAACAACTTCCTCCTAACACCCAGTCTAAATCTCCCCTCTGCCACTTCAAACCCATTGCCCCTTGTCCTGGCATTGCAAGACCTTGGCAATAGTCCCTCCCCAGCCTTCCTGGAGCCCCCTTCAGATACTGGAAGGCTACTCCAAGCTCTCCTGGAAACCTTCTCTTCTCCAGGCTGCAGAACTCCAACTCTCTCATTCTGTCCTCACAGCAGAGCTGCTGCAGCCCTCTCAGCATCTTTCTGGCCTTCTCTGGACTGGCTCCAACACTTCCATGTCCTTCCTGTGCTGGGGGCTCAGAACTGCACACAGGACTGCAGGTGGATTCATTGGGGAGTAGTTAAATATTCCAGTGACAGTACAGAGGCTGTTCTTCTGACAGGAATAAGTCTGGGTGGAGATCTTTGTCTCCCCATTACGGTGCTTGCTGTCTTGTGCGTGATGCCACTCAGGGCTGTGAGGAAGGGTTGTTGGTTCCTTGCACTACAGCTCAAGGCACAGATAGCAGGCACAGTAAGGCAACCTCAGCTCACACAGGGTTCAGTAACAGAAACCTGACAGCTGAAGAGTGAACAAATTTCAGATCAGACACTGCCATGTTACTCTGTGACTCGGTGTTTTGCAGCCCAGGTGTCACGCTGCTGCTTCCTCACACCTCGTCTACAATTTTGTATGTGGTGCCTTGGACCTCATTTATTTTTCAGTGTTAGATTTCAGCATTTTTTTTTCCTGTGTTATATTTCCATATTTTTCCTGTGTTATTACTCAGTATTTTTCCCTCTGTTATATTTATTTCCATATTTTACCTATATAATATTTCAATTTTTTTCCTGTGTTGTATTTCCATATTTTCCCTGTGTTATTATTCAATATTTTTCCCTCTATTATATTTATTTGAATATTTTACCTGTATAATATTTCAATTTTCTTTTCCTGTGTTATATTTCTATATTTTTTTCCTGAATTATATTTGAATATTTTTTCCTGCATTATATTTCAATTTTTTTCTATGTTATATTTCCATATTTTTTCCTGTTATATTTTTATACTTTTTCCTGTGTTATATTTCAATATTTTTCCTGTTATATTTGTTTCAATATTTTTCCCTGTGTTACATTTGTTTCAATATTTTTTCCTGTTATATTTATTTCAATATTTTTTCCTGTGTTATATTTATTTCAATATTTTTCCTGTGTTATATTTATTTCAATATTTCTTTTCTGTGTTATATTTGTTTCAATATTTTTCCTGTGTTATATTTATTTCAATATTTTTCCTGTGTTATATTTATTTCAATATTTTTCCTGTGTTACATTTATTTCAATATTTTTCCTGTGTTACATTTATTTCAATTTTTTTCTGTGTTATATTTATTTCAGTATTTTTTTCCTGTGTTATATTTATTTCAGTATTTCTTTTCTGTGTTATATTTATTTCAATTTTTTTTGTCATATTTATTTCAATTTTTTTGTGTCATATTTCCATTTTTTTCTGTGTTACATTTCAATATTTTTTTCTGTGTTACATTTATTTTCTCTGTGTTCTATCTCAATATATTTTCCGTGTTCTATCTCAATATATTTTCCGTGTTCTATCTCAATATATTTTCTGTGTTCTATCTCAATATATTTTCTCTGTGTTCTATTTCCATATTTATTTTCTCTGTGTTCTATTTCCATGTCTATTTTTTCGCTGTTCTAGCACAGAAAAATATTGAAATATAACACAGATTAAAAATTAAACAGAACACAGAAAAAAAATTGAACTATAACATAGAAAACATATTGAAATATATTTCAATATTTTCCCCATGCTATATTTCAATAATTTTTCTGTGTTATAGTCCCGTATTTTTTCCTGTTATATTTGAAGATTTTTTCAATGTTATATGTCAATATTTTTCCTGTCTTATATTTCCATTTTTTTCTGTATTATATTTCCACATTTTTGTGTTATATTTCCATATTTCTTTCCTGTGTTGTATTTCCATTTTTTTTTATGTGTGTTATTTACTTTTGTTTTTTGTGTTCTACTTCAATATTTTTTTCCTGTGTTCTACTTCAATATTTTTTCCTGTGTTCTACTTCAGTATTTTTCCCTCTGTTATACTTCAGTATTTATTTTTCCTGTGTTCTACTTCAGTATTTTTCCCTCTGTTATACTTCAGTATTTATTTTCCCTGTGTTATACTTCAGTATTTTTTTCCCTGTGTTATACTTCAGTGTTTTTTCCCCCCTGTGTTATACTTCAGTATTTTTTCCCTGTGTTATACTTCCTTTTTTTTGTGTTATATTTCAATATTTTTTTCCTGTGTTCTACTTCAATATTTTTTCCTGTATTCTACTTCAGTATTTTTTTCCTGTGTTCTACTTCAATTTTTTTTCCTGTGTTCTACTTCAATATTTTTTCCTGTGTTCTACTTCAGTATTTTTCCCTCTGTTATACTTCAGTATTTATTTTTCCTATGTTATACTTCAGTGTTTTTTCCCCCCTGTGTTATACTTCAGTATTTATTTTTCCTGCATTATACTTCAGTATTTTCCCCCCCTGTGTTATACTTCAGTATTTATTTTTCCTGCATTATACTTCAGTATTTTTCCCCCCTGTGTTATACTTCAGTATTTTTCTCCCTGTGTTATACTTTCTTTTTTTTTTTGTGTTATATTTTAATACTTTTTTCCCCTCTGTTACACTTCAGTATTTTTCCCCTCTGTTACACTTCAGTATTTTTCCCCTCTGTTACACTTCAGTGTTTTTTCCCTCTGTTACACTTCAGTGTTTTTTCCCTCTGTTACACTTCAGTGTTTTTTCCCTCTGTTACACTTCAGTATTTTTCCCCTCTGTTACACTTCAGTATTTTTTCCCTCTGTTACACTTCAGTATTTTTTCCCTCTGTTACACTTCAGTATTTTTTCCCTCTGTTACACTTCAGTATTTTTTCCCTCTGTTACACTTCACTTTTTATTTCCTCTGTTATACTTCCAATTTTTTGTGTTATATTTTAATACTTTTTTCCCTGTGTTACACTTCAGTATTTTCCCCCTGTGTTATATTTCAGAATTTTTTATCCCTGTGTTTTACTTCAGTATTTTTTTTCCCCTGTGTTATACTTCAATATGTTTTTTCTGTGTTATATTTCTGCATTTTCTTCCTGTGTTCTATTTCCACATTTTTTCCCTGTGCTGTATTCTATTAAGAATTCAGGCTGCTTCGCTTGAATTTAATGTTTCAAAACCTCATAGCTTGAACTGAGGATTAATCTACAATAGCAGTCAAGGACATCCAGAATAGAACAAACCTTAAAATTCCAGCAGCTTTTGGATTCATAGAATCATAGAATGGTAAGGCTAAAAGGGACCTCAAGGATCATCCAGTTCCAACCCCCTGCCTTAGGCAGGGACACCTCCCACTAGTACAGGTCACTCAAGGCCTCCTCCAACCTGGATTCACTGATGAATAGACCATTGAGGTCTCAAGGCTTAGAACATTTTTAGCCATGCTGCATTATGGAGAAGAGGAGGCTGAGGGAAGGACCTCATTGTTCTCTGTAACTCCCTCTAAGGAGTTTGGAGTGAGGTGGGGTTAGACCTCCCTATTCTAAGGTGATAGAACAAGAGGGAATGGCCTAAAATTGTGCCAGGGGAGGGTTAGGTCAGAAATGAGGAACAATTTCTTTGCTGCAAGAGTGGTCAGGGATTGGCACAGGATGCTCAAGGAGGTGATGGAGTCATCATAGAATCACAGAATGGTAAGGTTGGAAGTGACCTCAAGGATCATCTAGTTCCAACCCCCTGCCATACGCAGGGACACCTCCCACTAGCACAGGTCACTCAAGGCCTCCTCCAACCTGGCCTTGAACACCTCCAGGGATGGAGCAGCCACAACCTCCCTGGGCAACCTGTGCCAGTGTCTCACCACCCTCACTGCAAACAACTTCCTCCTAACATCCAGTCTAAATCTTCCCTCTGCCAGTTTAAACCCATGCCTGGAGGTGTTCAAGAAACCTGTGGCTGTGGCACTTTGGGGACATAGTGTGATGGCCACAGCAGTGTTAGGTTGATGGTTGGGTGGTCTTAGAGGGCATTTCCAACCCAAACAATTCTATGGTTCTGTTCTGCCTTACAGTAGCCTTCATCAATTATTTTAGAAGTGCTCATTAAGAATAATTCATTCATTCATTTTTCATGTATTTCAAAACCACATAGAAGGCAACTCAATGGGTAATGATTAATAATCTAAATGCATAATTAGCTAAAAAAAAAAACANGCTCACTCATTGTCGAGCCATCGAAGAAGAGTCCAGTCAAAAAAAAAAAAAAAAACCCCAACCCAACCAACAACTAAACACTTAAAGGAGGAAGTATTTGATTGTGTATTATGAGGGAGAGATAAATCTGGATCTTTGAACAGCTGTTTCATTTTGTTTTCCCTTGTCAGAAAATGCAACAATCACAATCAGCCAAAGGGGAAGAATATGGACTACAAAAGGCTGAGGGGGCACAAACCCAGCAAGGTAAATTAACAAAAAAAAAAAAACAAACCAAATTAATAAAATTCCAGATTAGCCTGGATAGAGACTTCCCTTCTTAACACACAGCACATTCTGCATTAACCACAATTTCCTTTGTTTGCATCATAGAGAACCACAAAAGCCTATTTAGTTTTCAAACCAGATCAATTTTCTTTCCTAAATGAGCTGAGGTAGGGTCATTCTTCAGTAAACCTCTGTCAAACAATCTTATTTTTAAACTGTCCAGCCTTGCTTTTTAATGGCACCATTTTGAATTAGACCTTAATGTTCTGTCACTTGAAATTAGCATCTTTAGTCTGAAGGTGGCCATAAAGAATATTATCAAGCCAGAGTAAACAGTTTCCTATCAAAACAAATCAGCCTAGGTTAGAAATAACAACTCCACTGACACTTTGGTCTCCTTGGTGTTCTCTGCATTTTTGGCTGCATGGTTTAAAGCTAAACAAAAGAAAATGTGTTCTCTGTAATTTTGGCTGCATCATGTAAAACTAAACAAAAGAAAAATGCATGTCTTAATGTTAGAAACCCACTGTGTGTTTTACATAGAATCACAGAATTGTTCCAGTTGGGAAAGATCTTGAAGGTCATAGAATCAGTCAGGGTTGGAAGGCACCACAAGGATCATCTAGTTCCAACCTCCGTACCATGGGTTGGAACTTGATCGTCAACTCCAACCATTGCCTGACTTTATAAAAGCTGCTGCTAAACCCTGTCCCACAGCACCACACCTCTACATCATTTAAACAACTCCAGCAGGAACTCAAAGATCACATTGGCTGATTCTGTGCTCTGCAACCTCCCTGGAGGTGTTCAAGGCCAGGTTGGATGAGGTCTTGAGTGACCAGTTCTAGTGGTTCGCATGTCCCGAGAAGGGCAACGAGGCTGGGGAGAGGCCTCGAGCACAGCCCTGTGAAGAGAGGCTGAGGGAGCTGGGATTGGTTAGCCTGGAGAAGAGNTGCCCAGGGAGGTGGTGGAGTCAGCATCCCTGGAGGTGTTCAAGGCGCATTTGGACGTGGCACTTGGTGCCATGGTCTGGTCTTGAGGGCTGTGGTTATGGGTTCGACTTGATGAGCTTTGAGGTCTCTTCCAACCTTGGTGATACTGTGATAGTGGGAGGTGTCCCTGCCTATGGCAGGGGAGTGGAACTGGATGGTCTTTGAGGTCCCTTTTCTACTTAAACAATTATAGAATCATAGAATGGTAAGGTTGGAAGGGACCTCAAGGATCATCCAGTTCCACTCCCCTGCCATAGGCAGGGACACCTCCCACTAGCACAGCTCACTCAAGGCCTCCTCCAACCTGGCCTTGAACACCTCCATGGAGGGAGCAGCCACAACCTCCCTGAGCAAACTGTTCCAGTGCCTCACCACCCTCACTGTAAAGAACTTCTTCCTAGCATCCATCACTCTGATTCTGTTTATATGTGTTCCCTACTATATATAGAATCACAGAGTGGTTTAAGAGGGAATTGCAGGGAAAAAAATAAATCTCTAGCACCTGCAGATAGTAACAAAATCAGTTGATCACCATTTGACCCTCTAAATAGTCCTGAGGAAAATGAGCAGAGCCCTTCTGAGCTGCCCCTTAGAAGAATAAGGGTTGAGTCCATCCAATTAGTGTGATTTTCAGACTGAACAGTTATTTGTTAACAAGGTAGAGGTACATAGAATTGTGATGGCATCAAAAAATACATAGAGGACCTGATCCATCCTAAGAAAATCAAATCACTGTGAAAATCCAGTCCTTAAGTGTATAATTACCAATTATGGCCCTGCCTTACAGGAGAAGAATCAGCCAGCTGTTAGCACTAGTCTGGAGCTCAAATCACTCTGTGCTTTATCACTGACTTGCAAATTGAAGACAAAGCAGTGACAGAAATTGCAGGGGAAGAGGTGAACTTGTCAACTTTCAAGTGCAATTATTTTAAACTTCTTCTCAATTTATTTCTGAGCCTTGTGGAGCTCAACTGGTTTAATGAGAATATTAATTTAGCTGGCTGGGTAGAGGAAAACTCAGCATGAGGAGGTAAGAGAGAATACAAACAACAAAAAAAAAGGGGGTTAAAACAAACCTTGCCTTGTCTATTGGGTCCAGCAGATGAGGACTGCTTGTAAAAGCTCAGCAGTTTCATAATGCTACAACCATAGGTTGTAAATCATCAGCCTGGCCTTAAACATCTCCAGGGATGGGGCCTCAACCAGCTCCCTGGGCAACCCCTGCCAGGCTCTCACCACTCTCATGCTGAAGAACTTCCTTCTCACCTCCAAGCTGAATCTCCCCACCTCCAGCTTTGCTCCATTCTCCCCAGTCCTGTCACTCCCTGAGAGCCTAAAAAGTCCATCCCCAGCTTTTTTGTAGCCCACTTCAGATCCTGGAAGGCCACAAGAAGGTCACCTGGAAACCTCCTCTTCTCCAGACTGCACAGCCCCAATTCTTTTAGTCTGTCCTTGTAGCAGAGCAGCTCCAGCCCTCTGAGCATCCTTGTGGCCCTTCTCTGGACACACTCCAGCATCTCCACATCCCTCTTGTCCCAGGGTCTCCAGAACTGGATGCATCACTCCAGGTGGGGTCTGACCAGAGCAGCAGAGGAGAATCACCTCCCTCACCCTGCTGACCACACTTCTCCTGCTGCAGCCCAGGCTCTGGTTGGCTTTCTGTGCTGCAAGTGCACACTGCTGGATCCTGTTGAGCTCATCCACCAGCACCACCAAGTCCCTCTCCTCAGGGCTGCTCTCCAACCAGGCACTGCCCAGCCTGGATTGGTGCTTGGGATTGCCTGACTCAGGTGCAGGACCTTGCCCTTGGTCTTGTTGAACCTCAAGAGGTTGGCTTGTGCCCACCTCTTCAGCTTGTCCTCACCTCTCCAGCCTGTCCAGGACCACCTAACTGTCACAGTTTGCAATTAACTGTCTAACTGTTTCTAATGAACAGAGGAAAATACAGCACCAAACAGTACAAATAGCAGATGGCTGTGGAAGGGCATAAAGAAAACAAGAGCAGCATAAGACCTGATTTCTCTGCAATTCCAATTGTGCTAAAAGATATTGGCCAGTGCTGCTTCTTTCTCTTGGCAAAACCAAAGTGCCAAGTGATAGAGTGAGAAACAGGAGAAGAAGAGTTAGCAAACTGGCTTCACCAGTGAACTCTCTGGGGAATATGTTAACATTTTGGAAATGAGATGAATGATTTTATTAAAGATCTAAGAATGTTTAAAAGCATACTTTAGAGCATAATGTTAATAGCTCTTGCTATCTTGAGCCTTCCATTTATACTGGTGCTGGGCTTTGGTGTTCTGTGCATAAAAATAACAGCAACATTCCCAATGTGATAAATTGATTAGTCCCTCTCCTTGCTCTCTCTCATTTAATGTATTCTGCATCTAGCACTCACACATTAGGAAAAGCAATGGTGAACTGACACCAAAAATTACTTTACAACTGCTGTGACCTTTGTGATTTTCACATGGCCAGGATCCAAGATTTGTGTTTTCCAGCCAGCATCAGAAAAAATGGAAATCTGAATTGTCAAGAGCAAGACCCCAGGTTCCTGACATCTTTTCCCAGGTCTGTGATTGATGAGACAAATCACAGCAGAAAATCATTTGAAGAATGCTCTGAAATGGTAGGTGAGGAAGCTGATTGTTTGCAAAGTCTGTTTGCCATAACAAGGTGGATAATCAGGGTTTGAATTACTGGAGTCCTGTGTGCAGTTCTGGAGCCCCCAGCACAGGAAGGACATGGAAGTGTTGGAGCCAGTCCAGAGGAGGCCACCAAGATGCTGAGAGGGCTGCAGCAGCTCTGCTGTGAGGACAGGCTGAGAAAGTTTGGGCTCTGCAGCCTGCAGAAGGTTTCCAGGAGACCTTAGAGTAGCCTTCCAGTATCTGCAGTGGGCTACAGGAAGGGTGGGGAGGGACTGTTTACAAGGTCTTACAATGACAGGACAAGGGGCAATGGGTTTGAAGTGGCAGAGGGGAGATTGGAAGTGGATGTTAGGAGGAAGTTGTTTGCAGTGAGGGTGGTGAGACACTGGCACAGGTTGCCCAGGGAGGTTGTGGAGCACAGAATCACCCAATGTGATCAAAGATCACATTGGGTGCTTCTGTGCTCCACAACCTCCCTGGAGGTGTTCAAGGCCGGATTGGATGAGGCCTTGAGTGACCTGTACTAGTGGGAGGTGTCAGGGGGTTGGAACTGGATGATCTTTGAGGTCCCTTCCAACCTTCCCATTCTATGATTCTATGAATTCTGAATTTTCTAGATCTGTTTAGCAGATATCTTTCAGCAGCTGATATTAAGGCAGTTGGTGGTCTAGTTCCTGTTTTGTGTCATAGAATACATGGTCCCAGCATCCTAAATGTTGGGGGAGGAAAAAAATCAAAGGACTAGATGGGTAGAGGGCTTGCCTTTCAAGTTTTCTTCAGTTATAAGTAGTATGTATTTAATATGTGAAAAGCTAGCAAAGCAGGAGGTAAATCAGCAAGTCAGAAAGTTTCCTGAGATATGGAAATGCAGAGTATAGAACAGAGTATTTCTGCAGTGTCCTTGCATTCCTGAGTACCAAAATGCTTTCACAGATCTTGAGTTACTCCCAACACCACCATCTGTGAGAACAGAACAGATTTTGTTCTTCTTAGTGCCGCTTGTGATGGCTCAGCTTTGCCTTTAAAACAGTCAGGATATTCTGATGGGTAATGAAGCTGGTTCCAGGGATCACAGGCTCACAGGATATCAGGGTTTGGAATGGACCCAAAGAGCTCATCCAGTCCAACCCCACTGCCAGAGCAGGACCAGACAATGCAGCTCAGGGCACAAAGGAACACATCCAGACAGACCTTGAAAGGCTACACAGAAGGAGACTCCACAATCTCTCTGGGCAGCCTGTGCCAGGGCTCTGGGACCCTTCCAGTCAAGAAGTTGCCCCTTGTGTTGAGCTGGAACCTCCTGTGCTGCAGTTTCCATCCATTGCTTCTTGTCCTACCCCAGAGAGCAAGTGAGCAGAGCCTGTACCCACCTCCTGAACCCCAGCCCTCAGATAGTTATAAACATTGATTAAATCTCTTCTCAGTCTTCTCTTCTCCAGACTAAGCAGCCCCAGGTCCCTCAGCCTCTCCTCACCAGGCAGTGCTCCAATCCCCTCAGCATCCTCATAGCCCTCCGCTGGAGTCTCTCCAGCAGATCCCTCCATAAACTGGAGAGCCCAAAACTGAAGGCAGTACTCCAGGACCCCATTGGCCCTCTCGACCACCAGGGCACATTGCTGTGCCATGGATGTTCTCCACCAGCACTTCCAGGTCCCTCTCCACAGGGCTGCTCTCCAGCAGATCATCTCCCAACCTGTACTGGTGTAGTTTATTATTCCTCCCCAGGTGCAGGACTCTGCATTTGTGTTTGTTGAACCTCATTTGGCTCCTCTGTACTCAGCTCTCAGTCTGTCCAGGTCTCTCTGGATGGCCTCACAGCCTGAGCTGCTTCAGCCAAGCTTCCCAGGTTGGTGTGCAGCAAACTTGCTGAGCTGAATCTGTGTCCCCTCACACATGTCATTGCTGAAGATGTTGAAGGGGTTTCATGAGTTGATAGGAGGAGATGACTCAGACCTTGTAGAGAAAGCCCTCTTCCTTCCTTCCAGCTAAATATCCTTTGCTCTGCCAGATGGGGAACTACATCATTTTTTTAAATTAATTTCAAGGATGCTGCATTCTGTTTCATATTTTCATGTTCTTAGCCTTTTCTAAGACAAAGGAAATGCCACCTGCTTTTTTTTTTTTTTTTTTTTTTTTTTT
>VWZE01009676.1:31577-42465 GCA_013396675.1 Eubucco bourcierii
TTTTTTTTTTTAAATTTTATATACAACTTCACAAGCATGAATCTGAGCAAACTCCTGTGAATTTGCTTTCTTTCTGCAATTAGTGACTGGGTTTGGGACAGTTCGGTTGCAATTGAAAGCAAGGAGGGCTGTGTTCAAGTGCCTGTTGTCAGACCCTATCAGCAAGAACACATGGTTGAGGCTGAAAGCAGCCCACCTGGCTGGGTTCTGCTTCCCACATGGTGTTATTACTTTGCACACCATTGCCATCCCAGTCAGCCCCAGAAGTGTATGAAGGTGTCAGTGGAGAGAGGCAATGGTCACTGGCCTTGTTGAACCCAAATGACACATTTATAGAAAGCCAATTAAAGGCAGATTAGTGTTGAAGAAAGCAATGTGAATTTCATAGAATCACAGAATCAGCCAGGTGGGAAGAGAGCTCCAAGCTCACCCAGCCCAACCTAGCACCCAGCCCTAGCCAACCAACCAGACCATGGCACTAAGTGCCCCAGCCAGGCTTTGCTTCAACACCTCCAGGCATGGGCACTCCGCCACCTCCCTGGGCAGCCCATTCCAATGCCAATCACTCTCTCTGCCAACAACTTCCTCCTCACATCCAGCCCAGACCTCCCCTGGCACAGCTTGAGGCTGTGTCCCCTTGTTCTGCCCCTGGATGCCAGGCAGAAGAGCCCAATCCCAGCTGGCTACAACCTCCCTTCAGGGAGCTGCAGAGAGCAATGAGCTCTGCCCTGAGCCTCCTCTCCTGCAGGCTGCACACNGCCTGGCTGCTCTCAGCCACTCTGTCCCCAGCCTGGAACACTGCTTGGGGTTGTTGTGGCCCAAGTGTAGAACCCTGCACTTAGCCTTGCTATTTCCATCTGAATATCAATCATGTTGCATCAAGAGGGCAATGGCAGAAAGCCACAGTTTAAAGTAATCCATTTCTAGGTACCTTAGTACTATTAAACTTGAAAAGGTGTGCAAAAAAAAAAAAAAACAAACAAAAAAAACCACAAACAAACAAACAAAAAGTCATTATCAGGAGATAAGTGCAGTAAGTGACAGGAGAAGAGGAAACAGAATCACAAAATCTTAGAGGTTGGGAGGCACTTCCAGAGATCACAGTATCACCAAGGTTGGAAGAGACCTCAAAGCTCATCAAGTCCAACCCATCACCACAGACCTCAGGACCAGACCATGGCACCAAGTCCAAACCCACCCTGAACACCAGGGACAGTGACTCCACCACCTCCCTGGACAGCCCATTCCAGCAGTCAATGACTCTCTCAGGCAAGAACTTTCTCCTCACCTCCAGCCTAAACTTCCCCTGGCACAGCTTCAGACTGTGTCCTCTTGTTCTGGTGCTGCTTGCCTGAGAGAAGAAGGTAACCTACCCTTGGCTACAACCAGTCCAAGCCCCCTGCCAAGCAAAACCCCGTAGGGTAGTTTGCACTGGAATGCATCCAGGAGGGTTTTGGAAGTCTTCAGAGAAGGAGACTCCACAACCTCTCTCTGGGCAGCCTGTTGCAGCCTTGAGTTGTGGCAAGGAAGGTTCAGGTTGGGTCTTAGGAATGATTTCTTCCCAGAAAGAGTTCTTAGGCTGCCCAGGGAAGTGGTGGAGTTGCCATCCCTGGAGATATTTAAAAGCCTCCTGAATGTGGTACTGAGGGATGTGGTTAAGTGGCAGTGGTTTAGCAGTAGTGGTGAGATTGTGAGCTCTAGGCAAGTGGTTGGACTTGATGACCTCAAAGGTCTCTTCCAACCCCAGCAATTGTATGTTTCTGTGACAAGGAAGTCTTTTTGCAGCCAGCTTGAAGAGAGATGCTGTTGAAGTGAGGAGCCTGCATCATATTATAAAGTAAGGCAAATATTTTCTAGGCAAACAGATAATTGTGAATACATTAACTGTGTAGAGATTTGGTCTTTCTATTGCTCTCCATATGTCACGAAGTGATGAATTGTGATTTGGTTTTTTTTTTTTTCTGTATAATGGAGAAAATTGCCCAAACTAATATAAAAATCAGTACTTCACATCAGGTACACCTATTCCCTTAGCTCCTGCTCTGCACCTCCCTGATGCAGAGAAGTTTGATCCTTTGGACCCCTCCACAGCTACTTTGCCTTTCCCTCCCCATGCTGCAACACTGCTCTCGAAAAAACCCACCCCAAAACCCACCAAAAATTAGAGGGGTAACTTTTGAAATGTGCAATGTGTTGAGTAGGTGTTTTTCTGAAGCACCAGCACATTAAAACAGCCAGCACAGCCCCATTTAAAATAATTAGGATTAATTTTCTCTCTCTCTCATGAAAACAAGAAGAGAATTATGTACGGGTACCTGTGCAGTGCCAAGTTAAGTATGACAGACTAAAGTCATTAGAGTTGCTGTAACTCAAACAATTAGCCAAGCTTTGCCAATGTGACAAGTGACTTTCAACTCACTGTTTTTGAAAGTCCAAGTCCAAACAGTTCTTTCTTCTTGGGGAAAAAAAAAAAAAAAAAAAAGGCATTTTTCAAACTGGATGATGCATGTGGTAAAAGCATTTATCACTGTGTAAAACCTCCAGAGAGCTTTTGAGAACCACACAGGACATCATCCCATACAAAACCAGGACAGGTCTTAAAACTGAGTGCTGTTATATTTAGAATCATAAAATCATAGAATGGTAAGGTTGGAAGGGACCTCAGGGATCATCTAGTTCCAACCCCCTGCCATAGGCAGGGACACCTCCCACTAGCACAGCTCACTCAAGGCCTCCTCCAACCTGTCCTTAAACACCTCCAGGGAGGGAGCAGCCACAACCTCCCTGGGCAACCTGTGCCAGTGTCTCACCACCCTCACTGCAAACAACTTCCTCCTAACATCCACTTTCAATCTCCCCTCTGCCAGTTCAAACCCATTGCCCCTTGTCCTGGCATTCCAAGACCTTGGCAATAGTCCCTCCCCAGCCTTTCTGTAGACCCCCTTCAGATACTGGAAGGCTACTATCAGGTCCCCTCGAAGCCTTCTCTTCTCCAGACTGCAGAGCCCCAGGACATAGAGCTGTTGGGGCAAGCCCAGAGGAGGGCCACAAAGATGATTAAGGGCTGGAGCACCTCTGCTATGAGGATAGGCTGGAGGAGCTGGGTTTAGTTAGCCTACAGAATATTCTGGAGGGACCTTAGAGCTGCCTTTCAGGATCTGAAGTGTGCTACAGGAAGGTTGAAGAGTGGCTAGGTCAAGAGAGGTTTTCCTCCCCCATTGCCCCTAAAAATCCCTGTATTCACCACTAAAAATGATGCCCTTTAAATCTACTTTTTCCCAGGTTGAGAGAGATTCTCCTACTCCTCTGCTCGTCCTGGTGAGGTCACATCTGGAGTACTGTGTCCAGTTCTGGGCCCCCCAGTTCAAGAGGGACACAGAACTGCTTGGGAGAGTCCAGCACAGAGCCACAGAGATCCTGAAGGGAATGGAACAGTTCTGTTAGGAGGAGAGCCTGAGGGAGCTGGGGCTGTGCTGCTGGGAGAAGAGGAACCTGAGAGGTGACCTCAGCAATGGTGATAAAGATGTGCAGGTGAGTGCCAGGAAGATGCAATCAGGATCTTCTCAGTGATGCCCAATGCCAGCACAAGGGGCACTGGGTGGAAACTGAGGCAGAGGAAGGTTCATTTNGTGACTTTCCATAAGGATGTCTAGCAACAGGACAACAGAGAATGGTTTGAAGCTGAGGGAGAGCAGGGTTAGGCTTGGACTTAGGAAGAAGTTCTTCAGTACAAGGCCGGTGAGACACTGGAAGAGGTTGCCCAGAGATGCTGTGGATGCCTTGTCTTGGGGAGTGTTCACAGCCAGGTTGGTCCAAACTTGTAAATTTCTGCTCAGCATACAGTAGGAAGCACGACTCAGAAATGATGGCAGGAAGAGAGTAGTTAAAAATGCAAACAGCTAATTCATTAATAAACTGGCAGCTTCAAGTTGGAGATGGCAGCTCCCCAGAGGAGAAAGGAAACACAGGCAATCTTCTCCCCGCTACTCACAGCACAGCAGCATCCAGGCTTGAAGAGCTTCAACTCATTCTTCAATGGCAGTGCTCAGCTTCTCCTAATCTGCTCACAGCACTGCTCTGTGTTGCCAGACATGTTAGATGCCACCATGCCAGTCACTTTTATCTCACCACCATAAGGCAATCTCCCTGTTGCCTGATTTTATTTACTCTCGTAGCCTTTTTAGCGGTGCGGTTGTGGGACTGATGACTCTCTCCCTGTCTGCTTGTCTGCAGAGCAGTCAGTGTCAGCAGCTCAGCTTTCTCACAGTCTTCATCTCCCTTTCTCTTCTCACCAGCAATAGAAACAAATCTCCTGTCTGTCAGCAGCCTCTAGTTTGCCTTCTAACAGCGGCTCCCTTTTGCTGTTCCTGTCTCCTTTCCCTGCTGCTTCCTTTATCATTTCTCACTCATTTCTATTCTGCCCTAACTTAATGCAGCTATGTCAGAGGAGGTGAGATGGCCCTGTTCCTCCTGCTTCTACAAGTGTTTCTCCTTGTTCAGGTGAGACTTGGTATTTCCCAGAAAGGTTGACATGTATTGTTAGCCTCCTAACTCAGTACTCACTGGAGAGAGGCAGTGATGGCTGCAGAGCATTTTTCTCTGCCTTAATCTCTCTTATTAGAATCAGTTCTTGGAGGAAGGATCCCTTCTCACTGAGAATGAGAATGAGGCTTTTTGTTTGTTTTGTTTTTTGATGCAGGATGAGATTTTGGGGTAAAAGGTGTGAGGCAGGTATCTGCTGTGAATGATTTATCTATACTCTAGGCTTGACACACATTTGTCAATACAGCAAGCCCTTAAGCCACGACCCAAACTGTCATGTCCAGACATCTCTTAAGCACCTCCCTAGGTGGTGACTTCCCCACCTCCCTGGGCAGCCTGTGCCCATACCTGACCACTCTTGCAGGAAAGAAATTTTCTCCACTGACTCTTAGCAAAATCTGGGGTTTGGGAGAGTGGTGAACTTTTCTGTGCTCCATAGAAGAGCCTGTGCAGAACCAGAAGCCATGCAGCTGAAGCTGAATGCATTTTTCACTCTTAGATTCTTTCTTCCCCTCTCTTGTGCAATCATCCAGGCTCATCCATGTTGTTTACCTGTGAGTGTGGCTCTCAGCTTGCACTGTAGCCCCAGCTAAAAAGGGAATGCAAATTCACTCACTGACTTAAAGCATGCTAGGGAGAAAACCTGTGGATTGGTGAATTTACCATCCAGTATCACAGAACCCAGCAAAACCTCTCAGGATCACCAAGCCCAACCTAGAACCCTACTCTACAAGAATCACCTTAAACCATAGCTCTAAGCACCACATCCACATGACCTTTAAACACATCTAGGGTGGATGACTCCACTACCTCCCTGGGCAGCTCATTCCAGTCCCTGACCACTATCTCTGTGAAAAACTTTTTCCTAATGTCCAATCTAATCCTACCCAGCCTCAGCTTGAGGCCATTCCCGTTCGTTCTGTCTCCAATTCCCTGTGAGCAGAGCCCAGCAACAGCCTCTCCATAACATCCCTTTAGGTAGCAGCTGACAGCAATGAGGTCTGCCCTCAACCTCCTCTTCCTCACACTACCCATCCCCAGCTCCCTCAGCCACTTCTCATCAGATTTATTCTCCAAACCCTTCCCCAGCTTTGTTGCCCTCCTCTGGACCTGCTCCAGCACCTCCATATCTGTCTTGCATTGTGGTGCCCAGAACAGAACACAATATTTGAGATGTGACCTCACCAAAGCCAAATCCAAGGGGACAATCCCCTCTGTACTGCTGCTGACCACAGTATTTTTAATCCAATCCAGAATGTCTGAGGATCCCCTCAGATATTTGTGCCCTTGAAGCACCTCCTCCAGGATTTTCCATTGCTTCAGAGGCAGAAGTCTAAAAGAAGCTTTTTTAACCCCAGGTATTGGATGTTCTGTGTCTAGACAAAGGAGCTTTACTCAGTTATGTATCCTCAGCTCTCTGGGCTTTAGAGAACACAGCAAACTGTTCTCAGTCTCATTTAAGATGTCATTTTTCAATGCTGCACAATAACCTGTACAACAGGAATCAGTGTCCAGAGCTGCTCTCTGATATTTTTCTTTCCTTTTGGAGAGTGGCATAAATATTCATAGCTGTAGCCATGGATATTGTCTTTTATCTGACGTGGTACAAAAGAAGAAAGCACCTCCAGGTCAGTTTGACTATTGATCTTGATGTGTCCAATTATCCAGATTTAGATTGGATGTTAGGGGGAAGTTGTTTGCAGTGAGGGTGGTGAGACACTGGAACAGGTTGCCCAGGGAGGTTGTGGAGCACAGAATCACCCAATGTGATCAAAGATCACATTGGGTGATTCTGTGCTCCACAACCTCCCTGGAGGTGTTCAGAACCAGGTTGGACAAGGCCTTGATTGACCTGTGCTAGTGGGAGGTGTCCCTGCCTATGGTAGGGGGTTGGAACTAGATGATCCTTGAGGTCCCTTCCAACCTTACCATTCTATGATTCAGCTGCTGCCACCACAATTTCAAAACCTACAATTACAACAGAAAATAAGAAATCCTATTATCCAAAACATCTTATCATGCAGGAAGAGTAACAAAAAGTTAGATAAACCATGATGGATGAGCTTATTCTTCTCTCTTTGGGAACTGACTAGGAGCCAGAGAAGATTCTACAGGATATAATCAGCGTTAAAGTAGTGTTAGCCTAAAGTGAAAAACAATCTCTGTACTGCGAGAGGAATTAGAGTCCTGTTGGGAGCAGGAGCCTAAAACGAACAGAAAGTGGAAAAGCAAAATGCTTTGGAAATGAGCAAAGGCTTGAGCAAGGCCTAAGTTTGGTTATTGTCTCTCCACATCCATCATGTGCAGTGATTATGGCTCGCTTAATAACAAGGACAAACAGCATTTTAGCACAGCTGTTCCTTCGCTTTCATCTTGCTGGAAAGAAACCCATTAAACAGGCTTTTTTTTTTTTTCCTTGCCACCAGCTCTTTCCATTGTAAGAAGAAATTATTGCCCCCATACACTCTCTTTGCTTTTCCTTCCAAAGCATAATGATCTCCTCTGGATGCTGAAGGGATAAAAGATGGAACAAAGGTTTTTAATGTAGCTCCGATTGACCTTTATGTTCACCACCCTGCCTGGCTTTAATTCTTCTTGGGATTGCATTAACATTTCTTGAATACAGGGATAATTCTATTTGTTGGGAATGCTGTATGCACAGATCATGCTTTGCCACAGCCTCTGGGCTCCAATAGGGTTCTCATGGGTTGATGCCAACCGTGAGGATTGCAAATCTCTGATTATGGGATTACATTTTCTGCAATCAGCAGGGTTTTGTCACAGGATATTTTTAGCTTCCCTGCGTTGTCATTGTCTCCCTGCTCTTCGTCTGTGAGCATGCTTTTTTTGTTTTTCCTCTGAATTTCCTCCTTTCCTGGGTTTACTGCACAAAGAAATTATGAATGGGCCAGACATCCATTCATGCCTGCATGCAGGCAGTGTCTCTCCTCACTCGTTGTTTGGAGGAGATTCACTTTCTGCTGTTGGGCAAGTGGAAATAATTCTTCAGCTTGTGATTACCAAACATTTATTGCGAGAGAATATAACCATACTAAACAGTTGTTCTGCAAAATGGGAACATCTGGCTGAACCTTCTTCTTCAGCCTGCTTTAGAAGGGCTTTTTGTTCATAAAGGTCACCCTGGAATTTTGTCCATAAAGTTCACCCAGCATTGTTGAGAGGCACGTGTTAAAAAAAATTATATATGTATATATATATATATAGAGAGAGAGATAGTGAGATATATATATGTATATGGAGAGAGAGAGAGAGTGAGAGAGAGATATGTAGAGAGAGTGAGATGGAGATATGTAGAGAGAGAGAGAGTGAGATGGAGATATGTAGAGAGAGAGAGAGTGAGATGGAGATATGTAGAGAGAGAGAGAGTGAGATGGAGATATGTAGAGAGAGAGAGAGTGAGATGGAGATATGTAGAGAGAGAGAGATGGAGATATGTAGAGAGTGAGATGGAGATATGTAGAGAGAGAGAGATGGAGATATGTAGAGAGAGAGAGAGTGAGATGGAGATATATACATAGTGAGATAGAGATATGTATATAGAGAGTGAGATAGAGATATATACATAGAGATATGTATAAATATAGAGAGAGATATATATGGAGAGAGAGAGAGAGATACACACACACACATATATATATATATATATATAAAATAGATTTAATTTTTTAATTGGGCTACAAGAGTTGGGGCTGTTTAGCCTTGAGGAGAGAAGGCTCCAGTGACACCTTAGGGTGGTCTTACAGTACCTGAAGGGGGCTCCAGGAGAGCCTGGGAGGGACAGTTCCCAAGGGCTTATGGTGACAGGGTGAAGGGTAATGGCTTTGAGTTTGAGGAGGATGGATTTAGACTTGAGATTAGGAAGAAATTCTTGATAGTGAGGGTGGGCAGACACTGGCACAGGTTGCCCAGGGNAGTGAGATAGAGATATATACATAGAGTGAGATATTTATAAATATATAGAGAGATATATATGGAGAGAGAGAGATACACACACACACATATATAGATATATAAAATAGATTTAATTTTTTAATTGGGCTGCAAGAGTTGGGGCTGTTTAGCCTTGAGGAGAGAAGGCTCCAGTGACACCTTAGGGTGGTCTTACAGTACCTGAAGGGGGCTCCAGGAGAGCCTGGGAGGGACAGTTCCCAAGGGCTTATGGTGACAGGGTGAAGGGTAATGGCTTTGAGTTTGAGGAGGATGGATTTAGACTTGAGATTAGGAAGAAATTCTTGATAGTGAGGGTGGGCAGACACTGGCACAGGTTGCCCAGGGAAGTCACAGATGCTCCCTCCCTGGTAGTCTTCAAGTCCCCTGAGGGACCTGGGCTAGTGGGATGTGTCCCTGCCCATGGCAGGGGGTTTGGGACTGCATGAGCTTGCAGGACCTTCCAACCCAGACCATTCTCTGTTCTTGGTGTTCAGCACCAGGTTGGAGGAGGCCTTGAGTGAGCTGTACTAGTGGGAGGTGCCCCTGCCTNGGGAAGTCACAGATGCTCCCTCCCTGGTAGTCTTCAAGTCCCCTGAGAGACCTGGGCTAGTGGGATGTGTCCCTGCCCATGGCAGGGGGTTTGGGACTGCATGAGCTTGCAGGACCTTCCAACCCAGACCATTCTCTGTTCTTGGTGTTCAGCACCAGGTTGGAGGAGGCCTTGAGTGAGCTGTACTAGTGGGAGGTGCCCCTGCCTATGGTGGGGGGTTGGTACTAGATGATCTGTGAGGTCCCTTCCAGCCTTACCATTCTATGATTCTATAAATTTGCAAAATATTGGCAAGTGGTGAAGACTTCATTATAAGAGCAGAAAATAGAAACAAGCAAAAAAAAAAAAAAAAAAAAAAAAAAAAACCCCACCAAAAGCCATATTCATACTTTGGATTCCTGGAGGCAGAATTATCCCTGGAAGCAGCCCAGGTAGAAAGGCCTTGAAGATGAGAGTGAGATTTTTCCTTCCCTAAATTGTCTCAGGGAATTACACAGTTCCAGAGGGCACCTGCAGCTTTCTCTCCAGCACTCAAAATCTGCTCACACAAGGTCTGTGCCTTCAAATGATGCAGCTGGCAGTAATTATGGGACTTGCAGCTCAGACTTGGTTTATGCTTTTAACTACTGGTGGTCTCCCTCCCCAGGCAGGAGATTTGCTCAATGATCATAATAACTTCCCAAATTTGTTCCTTTTTTTGTTTTTTTTTTCATTTTTTTGGTGAACTCTGAATTCTAACTCCAGCCTGAAGCCCATATGGAGCCTTAATGGTCTTTGGAGCCTTAATGGTCTTTGGAGCCTTAATTGTCTTTGTACACAGAAAACTTTTATTTTAATTCCAGTCTTGGCTTACCTGTCCAAGAAATTGGATGTTGTAAATTGTGTATGCACAAGGAATATTGTATGTAAATGCTTTTTTTTTTTTTTATCCTACCAGAGCCATTTTTACTCTCCAAAGAAGAGAAGAAAATGGACTACCTAAGTTGGAAGGGACCCACAGTGATCTTTCAGCCCCAACTGCCTGACCAAGAGTTATGTTTCAGGGGCATTGTCCAAATGCCTCTTAAACAATCAGCTGCCTGTCTAGGCTACAAGCACTGTGATGGCAGGTTGGTGATCCACCTAATGATCAACCCTGCTTTCCTGAGACAGTGGATCCAGATGACATCTAAAAAGCCTTTATTTTTCACCCCTTTTCTTTCTCTGGTGCTTGAGGTTTATTTCAGATACTTATGATCAAGCTGGAGGAGGGGAGGTTTAGGCTGGATACTAGGAAGAAATTCTTTTCAGTGGGGTTGAGGAGACACTGGAACAGGTTGCCCAGGGAGGTTGTGGAGGACAGAATCACTCAATACGATCTTTGATCACATTGGGTGATTCTGTGCTCCACAACCTCCCTGGAGGTGTTCAGGGCTTGAGTGACCTGTACTAATGGGAGATGTCCCAGCCCATAGCAGGGGGGTTGGAGCTAGATGACCTTTGAGGTCCCTTTCAACCTATGATCCTGTCTCCTTCTGTTTGTGTTAAGGACTCCTGCTGAGTCAGCACTGGGGTATCTTGAGATCCAACCACTCTGCTTGGTTGTTTTTTTCTCCACACACCCCCCTCCCCCCCCCCTTTTTTTTTCTTTTCTATTTTTTTTAATGAGTTTTTGCTTTGAATGAAGGCTCTTTAACAGCAAGATAATCTTTGCTACACTTGAGCTTATCTCAGTATGCTTATTGCTGGAGCTATTAGCATAAACAAGAGGGATATGGATATGCTAGAATGTGTCCATAGAAGGACCATGAGAATGAGCAGATGGCTGGAACACCTCTGCTATGAGGAGAGACTGAGGGAATTGAG
>VWZE01009676.1:62938-74153 GCA_013396675.1 Eubucco bourcierii
CTTTGGCCACAGAGATTCACCAGTCAGAATGGCACTCTGCCAAACCTGACCATATTAGGTGAAGTCAGGAGCTTGCTTTCCCTTATTTAGGAAGAACAAGTTTGGGCAAGTTTTGGACCCTCAAAGAGGCTGTCTCCAAACCTTTTGTCTTCTCCCTGCACTCTGCTTNTGCCTATGGCAGGGGGTTGGAACTAGATGATCCTTGAGGTCCCTTCCAACCTTACCATTCTATGATTCTATGATCATGGGATCATACTTGGGCAAGCCAGGACATGTATGAGGCCTGCTTTGGCCTTCCATGATGCTTGGAGACTGAGGGTGACCTCATTCATGTTCATAAAGACATGCAGGGCAGTGTCAGAAGGGCTCTGCTCAGTGATGTCCAACAATAGGACAAGGGGCAATGGGTGCAAATGGGAGCAGAGGAACTGCCACAGGAACAGAGGGAAAAAGTTTTTCACCCTGCAGCAGGCTTCCCAGTGAGATTGTGGAGATGTCTTCTCTGAAGACTTTCAAGACCCAGCTGGCTACATTCCTGTGTGACCTGCTTTAGGTGATCCTGCTCTGGCATGAGGATTGGACTTGAACTCCCAAAAGTCCCTTCCAACCCCTGTTATTCTATGATTCCATGACTCTAATTCTATGACTCTCTGATTCTGGTGGTGGGGCAGTCTATGGGCTGATTCAGCTACAGGTGTAGAAGCTCCTGCCTTTAAGCTTTGATTTCAGTTGTTCAGTGCTGACAGACCCCTTCCAGCCACTCCTCTCTTCCAAGCAAACCAAGTGCATGTAACCCTTTCCACAGATAGCACAGGAGGAGTGCAGGTTATCTATGGAAGCACACAGAGGACTGCAGTGGTGATGTAATAGGTAACACTGGCAGATGTCAGCTCCTGCAGATGCAAACAGTCACCTTGCACTAGAACTCAGTGCACTTCCAAAGTGAGTGAGCAAGCTAATGAAGGGGGGGAAGTAAAGCTATTGCACCCTCTGTTTTGGGAGCTCAGTCAGAAGAGAAATACCAGCTAGGGAAAATCATAAGGAAGAACATCACTGAGGAAAAATTTGCAACAGGAAAAAGGCCAATGCTGTCATTTGTTGTTTGATCCTATGACAAACAGCAGTATAGAAGTGAAATATAAAAGAAATAAGTTAAGTGGTTGGTAAGTAAAAGTTTCTCCACAATTTGTTTTACATTGGTGATAGCAGCTTCAGTAGGAATTGACAATTCACTAATTGTCTTTGCTTTCACTTCCTTTCTTGCCTGGAAAGACAAGGCAAATGGCTTTGGGCAGTTTGCTGTTCAGACAGAGCAGTTTATCCCTTCAACAATACTCTCACCTGCTTTGGGGTGGGATGCATCTGGTAAGTGGGTGATTTAAGTGAAGGGAGTCAGCTGCCCTGCCTTAACAGCAGAATTCTTAGCTTGATGCTTGCATTGGGGCTTTCCCTTTCATTCATTAATCTCCCACAACGTCTCTGCAACAGATAATCCTTAATGGAAAGGTTTTTTCCTTAGGATCAGTCAGGCAAAAAGGCACTGAGCTTCCATTAAAAGAAAGGAGCTGCTCTGAATCACTCTTATCTTCTGAGAAGGTTGATTTGAGTTCCTTTTTTATTTTTCTTCCTGTTTCCCAAGCTAAGTTTCACCTTTGCTTGCTTTTTGCCCCAAACATACACAAGATATTAGTTTAGCTTCTCCTTCAGGCTATGAGAGTTGGGGCTCTGCAGCCTGGAGAAGAGAAGGCTTCCAAGAGACTTAAGAGTAACCTTCCAGGGGCGCTACAGGAAGGCTGGGGAGGGACTATTGGCAAGGTCTTGCAATGCCAGGAGAAGAGGCAATGGGTTTGAAGTGGCAGAGGGGAGATTGAAAGTGGCTGTTAGGAGGAAGTTGTTTGCAGTGAGGGTGGTGGCACAGTTGCCCAGGGAGGTTGTGGAACACAGAATCACCCAACGTGATCAAAGATCACGTTGGGTGATTCTGTGCTCCACAACCTCCCTAGAGGTGTTCAGGACCAGGTTGGAGGAGGCCTTGAGTGAGTTGTACTAGTGGAAGGTGTCCCTGCCTATGACAGGGGGTTGGAACTAAATGATCCTTTGAGGTCCCTTCCAACCTTACCATTCTATGATCCATAACCATCCCTAATCTCTTCAATTTGCCAGATTTGAAGAATTGCTAGAAGAACCTTACCAATGTCCTGGGTTGAGCTAGAACAGAACTAGTGCTGTTCAGTCATTTTATTTTCAGCTCAGTGTCTTCTGAGTGACTTTATTTTCCAAAGCTAACAGCATGTTTTTGCAGCCAGTTTCTATTCTAGAAGTTAAATGACATTTAGGATTTAAAAATACATCAAGCAGCACAGGGGCATGACCATTAAGTTTCTGTAGCTCTGATTGAGTGTAAATATAATATTAGTTTTATATATGTAATGAAACCTTATGAGATTTTGGCTGGATAAATAAATACAGATTGAGTAGTTGCAAAGGAATTCAAATCCCAAACCTCAGTCAAAAATTCACTCTTTTTTTTTTTTTTTCCCCATACTCATGGATCTATTGCTGATAGACAGTGGAAAAAGTTCTTTGTTTTGATATGTTTAAGATAAAGCTTGGGATGGAGTAAGAATACTTGCTCAGGGTGAGTTTGAAACAGTCTGATAGAGCAAAGTTTCATGCACTGAATATTTCTTTCCCCATATGCATTACGTGACAACCACTGCAGATTTCCAAAGTAACTTTCTTAAGCTCCCACTATCAAAACAAAAGCAAGTGTGCAAATCCGTGCCTACCTGTGCATCTAGAATCTATTTGCTTTAATTACTTCAACTCATTAAGCTCACTCTTGGCAGTCTCTCCAACTCTTCCTGACAGTGTCTCATTTTCATGCTTGAGGCATATCCACATTGTTTAAGTCACCTCTCTCCAGACTGGGTGAAAGCTAAGAACTAAATTAAGATGCAGCTTCCTCAACATTTGCTAAAGTATTTTCAACAGTGGTTTAAATTAATTGGGGCTGTTCAGTTTAGAGAAGAGGAGGCTCCTGGGTGACCTTATTGTGGCCTTCCTGGAGTCCTGTGTGCAGTTCTGGAGCTCCCAGCACAGGAAGGACATGGAAGTGTTGGAGTGGGTCCAGAGGAGGCCACGTGTATGATCAGAGGGCTGCAGCAGCTCTGCTGTGAGGACAGGCTGAGAGAGTTGGGACTCTGCAACCTGGACTAGAGAAGGCTTCCAGGAGACCTTGGAGTAGCCTTCCAGGATCTGAAGGGGGCTCCAGGAAGGCTGGGGAGGGACTATTGCCAAGGTCTTGCAATGGCAGGACAAGGGGCAATGGGTTTGAAGTGGCAGAGGGGAGATTTAGACTGGATGTTAGGAGGAAGCTGTTTACAGTGAGGGTGGTGAGACACTGGCACAGGTTGCCCAGGGAGGTTGTGGCTGCTCCCTCACTGGAGGTGTTCAAGGCCAGGTTGGATGAGACCTTGAGTGAGCTGTACTAGTGAGAGGTGTCCCTACCTATGGCAGGGTTGGAACTAGATGATCCTTGAGGTCCCTTCTGACCTTACCATCCTATGATTCTATGATTCCAAGATCTGAAGGGGAAAAAGCTGGGGAGGGACTTTTTTAAGCTCTCAGGTAGTGACAGGACTGGGGGGAATGGAGCAAAGCTGGAGGTGGGGACATTCAGCCTGGACATGAGGAGGAAGTTCTTCAGCATGAGAGTGGTGAAAGCCTGGAAAGGGTTGCCCAGGGAGGGTGCTGGTGGAAGCCTCATCCCTGGAGGTGTTTAAGGCCAGGCTGGATGAGGCTGTGGGCAGCCTGATTTAGGGTAGGGTGTCCCTCCCTATGGCGGGGGAGTTGGAACTGGCTGATCCTTGTGGTCACTTCCAACCTTGCCTGATTCTATGATTTCAATTGGTTTGATGTCTTTCCATGACATGAGCTATGATTGTGGGGAAGCAGCCACAAAGCAGCTTCTAAAAACCAAAGCCCTCAACTGAGAGGCAGAGCGTTGGTGATGAGAACTCCTCCTCCATTTGTGTGCAAAGCCAAGCAGGCAAAATTTCACCCTTTGGAAAAAGCAACCTAAGCTAACCTTGCAACACAACATCTCTCAACACAGACAAACAGAAAATGTGAGAGGATTAAAAGCCTGTCTGAGTATTATCCAAGAGATTCATTCAATTGTACATTCATTTTGGGAAATCATCCTACTTGTAAGTGGAACAAAGAGATGCAAAAAAAAAAAAAAAAGCTGCTGAGAAAATACTAAACTGCTAATAAAAACAGTTATTTCCACACAAAATAAAAGCACTTCCAGCATTGAGTCAAGAGGTTTATTAACTCTGTCCTGCCACCTTAATTTCATTGGCAGTTCCTATTTATGATTGCATTTCTCATCCCTCTGCTGTGTTTCAGTGTGACCTTTAATGTTCACATTGTGACTCCACACAGAATTAAAGAACATTCTTACCAAGAAGCAGTAGCCCTGCCTGCTCAGGAGGCTCAACAGTTTTTTTGGCAGCCTGTGGATAAATTCCACCCTCAAAATCCTATTATCTTCAAATCACTCTTTAAATGTAGATGAAGGCTTACAAGTCAGGAATGTTTTACACTTCTGCATTTGCCTGGAAGCAAACAATATAGAGCAGCCTGCTAAAAAAAACCCACAAGTCATTACAGTGGGAGAAAAAAAAATGTTTCTAAATATACAGCAATAAAACCTCCATCTAAAAATAGAAATAAATTGGGATTCTTAACTCAAATTACACAAAATGGTTTGCCAACTTCTGAAAGAAATTTAGCAGAAATTCCTGCGAATGGGGAAAGAGATTTAAATAGAAATTGATTTTTTTAGGTAACTCTTTAAAGGAGTGGTACAGCTGGCAAACGCTGTGCTGCTTGGTGTAGAGTTACATAAAATACTCCAGTTAAAGGCTGAGGACAGTGCAAGAAGTTTCACAATGTTCAAAGATGAAGAGTTGTGCAAAAAAACAACAACTTAAAATCCAAGGGTTTGGGTGATTCTGCCCCTTTGCTCTGCTCTCCTCAGACCCTACCTGGAGTTCTGTGTGCAGTTCTGGAGCTCCCAGCACAGGAAGGACATGGGAGTGTTGGAGCAGGTCCACAGGAGGCCGTGAAGATGCTCAGAAGGCTGCAGCAGCTCTACTCTTAGGACAGACTGAGAGAGTTGGGGCTCTGCAGCCTGCAGAAGAGAAGGCTTCCAGGAGACCTTAGAGTAGCCTTCCAGGGTCTGAAGGGGGCTACAGGAAGGCTGGGGAGGGACTATTGCCAAGGTCTTGCAATACCAGGACAAACGGTAATGGGTTTGAAGTGTCAGAGGGGAGATTGAAAGTGGCTGTTAGGAGGAAGTTGTTTGCAGTGAGGGTGGTGAGACACTGGCACAGGTTTGATCTTTGATCACCTTTGGTGCTTCTGTGCTCCACAACCTCCCTGGGCAACTTGTACCAGTGTCTCACCACCCTCAATGTAAAGAACTTTGTCTACACCTAATTCTTCCACTGCGTTTCTCATCTCATGAGCTAATTTTCTCAATGCTTTTCTTAACAGTCAACTAAAACCCCTCCCTTTCTATTACTAAGCTACCTCACCTTGTCTCCAGCAAAGAAAGTCAAACAAGGCAGTCATCCACTGCAATAAAGTGTTTTGATTAAAGTTCAAAACTAGAGTTTTACTAAACCAGAAAAAAAAAATAACATCATAACAGCTCTAAAAATGCTCATTTGTTGTTTTACAATTGGGGCAGCAGCAAGCAGTGTAGTTCATCTTGCAAGAGGGAGAAGATTCATATGTTTATCTGCAGGGTGATATGAAACCTTTGAATGTAAGAGGCTTTAAAAGTGCACAGCACTCACCACGTTGGGCACACTCCATCTGATAGGTTTCTCTTCACCATTGAAGCAATCCACAAAAGAAAAGTTTGCTATCACATAGAGATAAGCAAACCACATGTTCAGCCAGACCCAAAAATAAAAGTCAATAGCGTGGATTTGGAATATCTCATTTCCTTCAGCATTAGGGTATCATTGAGTTCAGATATAAAGGAAAGTTTTCATGGCATGATGATGTACTAAAATAAGAAGTCAATTGCAGACAGATGTGTGGGCAAAAAGCAGACATGCCAATGTCCATCCTGTTTGGCACATTTTTATTTGCAGCTTAAACTGTGACTGTTGGAAACTTAGAGGCACTTAACAGGCAGGGAAGGCTGAATGGGCTGTGAGATTAGAAAGGCTTTTAGAAAATGGGATTGAACACCAAGCAGATTATTTCATGGAGACATAGAATGGTTTTGGTTAGAAGGGACTTGAAAGATCCTAGTTCCAAACTCCCTGCCAAGGGCAGGGACGCTTTACACTGGCCCATGTTGCCCAAGCACATATCCAACCCGGCCTTGGAAACCTCCAGGGAGGGACATCCACAACCTCCCTGGGGAACCTGTGTCAGAGTCTCACCACCCTCATTGTAAAGAATTTCTAATATCCAATCTAACTCCCCTATATTCCAGCTCAAAGCCATTGTCCCAACCTGACCTTGGAAACCTTCAGGGAGGGGCATCCACAACCTCCCCTGGCAACCTATGCCAGGCTCTTACCACCCTCACTGTAAAGAATTTCTCATATCCACTCTAACCCTCCCATATTCCAGCTCAAAGCCATTGTCCTATCGCTACAAGCCCTTGTAAAAAGTCCCTCCCCAGCTTTCTGGAGCCCTGCTTCAGGTACTGGGAAACTGCTCTAAGGTCTCCCTGAAGCCTTCTTTTCTCCAGACTGAACAGCCCCAGATTCTGCAGCCTGTTCCCACAAAGGAGGTGCTCCAGTCCTCTGATCATCTTTGTGGCCTCCCTAGTTTGATGTCCTTGTGTTGGGAGCACCAGGGCAGGATGTTGACTTGCTCTGCTGGTCACACTAGCTTTCCTCCTCTGCTTTAGCACCTTCTTCTTTGGGTCCCCAAAGTCAGCATCACTTGAGGAGTACTGTCCCATCTGGTGCATCGCCAGGCTTGTAGAGGGAAGAGTTTCTGGAATCCTCAAACTTTCATTTGATTTGGAAGAGGATTCCTACCTGGTCCCTGTAGCAGCAGCTGTGGAAAGAAGATTAGCCAGCCATTGCCAGTTTGAGGAAGTGTCCCATGGCTGTGTAGAAGGGAAGTGTGCAGTAGTAAATTTGGACTTTGTCTCCTCCTCCCTAACAGGGCAACTGAGGGCCTAAGGCTGCTTTAATTCTTCTGCCAAGCAGCATCATTGCGCAGGCTCTGATGTAGGCAGTGTTTTGGGGGCAAGGGAAAATGCACCTCCATTCTAAAAGGAAAAGAGATTTGAAGGGAGCAGCTCAGTAACAGTGGAAGATGCTCTTGTTAGTGCAGCAAAGTAAACCCCAACCTGACCTCAGTGCCTCTCAAAGGCTTAAAATCCTCCTATCAACCACATCCCCAGACTGATGACAGCCTCAGCAGTTCAGTTGTGCCTGCTTCTGGTTCACTGACATGAATGCCACAAAGCCTATGGAATCTCTCTTAATTATAAACACATTAATAGCATCACTCTGTGACTAATAGGAAGCTCATTCTTAAGTGAATGACTAAATCATACTCTGTACAATGAAAAGCCCAAGTCATTAATAGAAGTTACATAGATGTGTACTGGAAACAACAGCATTTTGGTACTAATTCACTGTAGCTGACTTGGACTTCTCATTATAAAGCCTCTGGCTTTGGAGGAGATGAATGAAGAGGTGAGACAGCTGCATGCTGCAGTGCCTTACCTTTTGCTTGTTGGCCATAGCCAGGAGATGGTTAAATCACAACAAACCAAGTCTCTAGGTGCATCATTCTGTAGATGACAACAATGCATTCACAAATAGGATCCAGGGTGTTAATTACCAGAATAAAAACTTTTGGTTGCTGGCTTGGTTGTTTTTAATACCAAACATAGTATGCTCTGAGTGCTTCAATTCTTTGGACTGCTCTGAGAAAGCAACATCATTGTGTGCATTTCCAGAGAGTCCATGAAAAAAAAAAAAGGTTGCTTGGCTCTGTTGTTTCTGACCAGCAATTAACTCCTATTATCCATCACAATTTTCATCACTCATGGGTTGCACTGAGATGCCAATTGCCTGCTGTGTTATTCCAGAAGTATCATTTGCACAGTCGTGTTTCTGCCATGCTCAAGCTCTCTGCTTTCTAAATATCTGAAATTTCCTGCTGATGTTTCATTTTATTTTTTTTTAATTTGATTGAAAGGTGAAGATATTTGACTGTCTTATGCTGAAAGGATGACAACTTTTGTTTGCTGGCTTGGTTGTTGGGAACAGCAGCATTTTGGTACTCACTTGAGCTGCACTGAGATGCCAATTGCCTGCACTGTTATTGCAGAAGCATCATTTGCACAGTCATGTTTCTGCCACACTCAAACTCTCTACTTTCTTAATATCTGAAGGTGAAACTATTTGACTGCCTTATCCTGAGACTAACAAGTTTTGGTTGCTGGCTTGGTTGTTTTTAATACCAAACATAGTGTGCTCTGAGTGCTTCAATTCTTTGCCCTGCTCTGGGAAAGCAACATCATTGTGTGCATTTCCAGATAGTCCATGAAAAAAAAGGTTGCTTGGCTCTGTTGTTTCTGACCAGCAATTAACTCCTATTATCCATCACACTTTTCATCACTCATGGGTTGTACTGAGGTGACAATTGCCTGCTGTGTTATTCCAGAAACGTCACTTGCAGTCATATTTCTGCCACACTCAAACTCTCTGCTTTCTTAATATCTAAAGTTTCCTGTTGATGTTTCATTTTAATTTTTGTTATTTGATTGAAAGGTGAAGCTATTTGACTGCTTTATCCTGAAAGCAGAACAACTTTTGGTTGCTGGCTTGGTTGTTGGGAACAGCAGCATTTTGGTACTCACTTGGGCTGCACTGAAATACCAATTGCCTGCTGTGTTATTGCAGAAGCATCATTTGCACAATGGTGTTTCTGCCACGCTCAAACTCTCTGCTTTCTTAATACCTGAAAGTGAAGCTATTTGACTGCCTTATCCTGAAAGAATAACAATTTCTGTTTGCTGGCTTGGTTGTTTTTAATACCAAACATAGTATGCTCTGAGTGCTTCAATTCTGTGCCCTGCTCTGAGAAAGCAACATCATTGTGTGCATTTCCAGAGAGTCCATGAAAAAAAAAAAAAGTTTACTTGGCTCTGTTGTTTCTGACCAGCAATTAACTCCTCTTATCCATCACACTTTTCATCACTCATGAGTTGCACTGAGGTGACAATTGCCTACTGTGTTATCTCAGAAGCATCATTTGCACAATCATGTTTCTGCCACACTCAAGCTCTCTGCTTTCTTAATACCTGAAGTTTCCTGATGATGGTTTTGTGGTTTTTGTCGTTGCTGTTCCTGTGGTGGTTTTTTATTTTGTTTCATGTTGGGTGGTTTTGTTTTGTTTTTTGGTTATTTGACTGGAAAGTGAAGATATTTGACTGCCTTATGCTGAAAGAATAACAACTTGTTGCTGGCTTGGTCGTTGGGAACAGCAGCATTTTGGTACTCATTCACTGTAGCTGACTTGGATTATTCATTACAGTGCCTCTGGCTTTGGAGGAGATGAATAAAGAGGTGAGAAAGCTGCAAGCTGCAGTGCCTTACCTTTTGCTTATTGGCCACAACCAGGAGATGGCTAAATCATAGAAAACCAGGTCTGCAGGTACATCATCCTGCAGATGACAACAATGCATTCACAAACAGGATCCAGGGAGTTAATTACCAGAATGATTAGCAAATTCAAGTAGCGTGGAAAATTATTCAGTGTTAGAAGCATTTTGGCTAGAGCAAGGTGTAAGATAAGAGCTCTGCAGGCAGTTTTGAAAACTTAGTGTGAAGGAGAAAACTTCATTCAATAAACAACATCTGGTAGAGCACCTACCTCTGTTGTTTGCACTTGTGGAGTAAGTGTGGAACACAGGCTCAGCTAAGGAAGATCAGTTCTGAGTTCATTCTATTATGTATGAATTTTTCATCTAAACTCAAATAACAACCAAAGGCTTTTTTATATTCCAACTACAAGAGGCAAATGTAAGATTTTTTTATTTTTTTTTTTAGTGATTTGGACATTTCTCTGCATAATTTAACTCTACTTCGTCTTTTACAAAGATACTACTAATAAGTAACATCATCTGTATTGTAGTAGAACCTAGATTCCAAGTTATGAATCAGGATCCTATTTGTGCCAGAGGCAGGATACCTGGAATACATCTCATATCTGGTAGAAATAAGGTGCTGGAGCTGGTCCAGAGGAGGGCAACAAAGCTGGGGAAGGGTCTAGAGTATAAATCTGATGAGGAGCAACTGAGGGAGCTGGGGATGGGTAGCGTGAAAAAGAGGAGGCTGAGGGCAGAGCTCATTGCTGTCTGCGGCTACCTGAAGGGACATTGTGGAGAGGCTGCTGCTGGGCTCTGCTCACAGGGAATTGGAGACAGACCAAGGGGGAATGCTCTCAAGTTGAGCCTGGGGAGGTTTAGATTGGACATTAGGAAAATGTTTTTCATGGAAAAAGTGTTCAGGGACTGGGATGAGCTGCCCAGGGAGGTGGTGGAGTCCCCCAGCCTGGCTGTGTGTAAGGCTGGTTTGGATGTGGTGCTTGGGGCTATGGTTTAAGGTGAGTCCTGTAGAGCAGGATTCTAGGTTGAGTGATCCTGAGGGGCTTTGCCAACCTGGATGATTCTGTGCATTGCTCTCATGCTTTAGAACGTGCCTAAGTGAAAATAAGGTCTTGTGTGTAGGGCATAGCTTTTCCACAGCAATGATCTGCTTCTTTTTCTCAGGAAGCCCAAACTGCTGGACCCATGCAGGGTGTCCTTCAGTGGTTGGCTGTTTATGGGAGCAGAAATGATCTCGTTTGTTGCTAAGTACCGCCTCTTGCTGTAGTGTTGTACTACATGGAAAGGTGCCTGGATGACTTTATTGGCCAGCTGATGCCATCTGCTGGGGTCTGTCTGAAGAACTGAAAATGACTCATCAGATTTTTTCCAGGGGGTGTTACCCAAAGTTAATTGATCTTAAAGACAGTTTAAATTAGTTTGGTTTGCTTTGATTTGGTTTTCTGGTGATAGCCAATTTCTGGGGCAGCAAGGTCACACAAGACAATAGTTTTACTCATGTATCATGCTGGGTTGGTTCTTTTTTTTTTTTTTTTGTGCTGCATT
>VWZE01009676.1:74186-101235 GCA_013396675.1 Eubucco bourcierii
ATTTAGCCATTTTCTGGGTCTCCAAAAATTGCAGACATCAGCTGCAAAGTCCAAAGTTTTTTGAAGCAAGTTCTAGTGGTTGAGATTGCTGAAGTTTCTTGACTTAAATAAGGCTCATCTTAGGCATTCATTTTTAGATGTGTGATTTGTACCTGTTGGATCCATGAAGTATTTCATGCATATATGCACATTAAATATTTCATTTAACTGATACCAGCTATAACTGAAGACAGAGGAAACTGACTTGCTTGACCTGCTGCTGAGTTCCAAATTAAGCATTTGTGGCTGCTCCCTCCCTGGAGGTGTTCAAGGCCAGGTTGGAAGAGGCCTTGAGTGACCTGTATTAGTGGGAGGTGTCCCTGCCTATGGCAGGGGGTTGGAACTGGATGATCTTTGAGATCCCTTCCAACCTTCCCATTCTATGGTTCTATGATTCTATGATACCTTTTGCTAATGACACCACTTGCTGAGTGAGCACTGTGGGGGATGTATTATAGGGATGGATGGATGGATGAAGGAAAAGAGTGACCAAAAATTATTTTAGCCACTTATTTAATAAGTGTTCAGTTATTTAATGAGGGTTTGCATCTACCCATGAGACATGGAATTGCTGCAGACGGAGCTAGTACATTGTGGAGGTCCAAGAGGCAGCAGTGCTAATAGTTCACGTTGTGAACTGAAGTATTTCAAGCGGTGGCTGGTGGGGCTGAGGGCTGGTAGCAGCAGAATGGGCACCTTGCATGCTTAGACCAGCTGGCTTAAAAGAATTAACCTGGTTTTGCTGTTGTCTAAAGAAGGATCTGTGCCTTTTATACATCTCCACACATGATTTCTTTCAGACTTGCCTTAAATAAGCCTCGACTAATTCTGATGAGGCAATTGGAACCTCATGATCCCTACCCCAATCCTGTCCCTGCTGATGTCCCACACTGATTAAAATTATTTAGATTAGTGCAATTTGCTGAAACACTACCAGAGAGCAATTCCTGCAATTCCTCTGTAATGAACAGAGGCCCTTGCACATGCCATATGAAACCCTCTGATTATTGCTAGATCAATGAAGCTCCTCATGAGAATGTTCCATCTGGATTGCCCTTCTGAATTCCACAGCAGACCACAGCCATGTTCTGAAACTGCCTTTAAGAGAAAGAAAGAGCAATCACTGTCTGATTAATAATTCTTTTCTCAGATGTATTGTGATCTCTGTCCTAAACCTTCTGACCAGCAATTAATTCCTATTATCCATCACACTTTTCATCATTCACGAGTTGCACTGAAATGCCAATTGCCTGCTGAGTTATTCCAGAAGCATCACTTGCACAGTTGTGTTTCTGCCATGCTCAAGCTCTCTGCTTTCTTAATATCTGAAGTTTCCTGGTGATGTTTCATTTTATTTTTATTTTTTGTTATTTGATTGAAAGGTGAAGCTATTTGACTGCCTTATCCTGAGAAACTAACAAATTTTGGTTGCTTGCTTGGTTGTTTTTAATGCTATAGTACAACTCTGAGTGCTTGAATTCTTTGCCCTGCTCTGAGAAAGCAACAACATCATTCTGTGCATTTTCAGGTAGTCCAAGAAAAAAAAATTTGCTTGGCTCTGTTGTTTCTGACCAGCAATTAACTCCTATTATCCATCACACTTTTCATCACTCTTGGGTTGCACTGAAATGACAATTGCCTGCTGTGTTATTCTAGAAGCATCACTTGCAGTCATGTTTCTGCCACACTCAAGCTCTCTGCTTTCTTAGTATCTGAAGTTTCCTGGTGATGTTTCATTTTATTCTTTTAATTCAGATGAAAAGTGAAGATATTTGACTGCCTTATCCTGAAAGAAGAACAACTTTTGTTTGCTGGCTTGGTTGTTGGGAACAGCAGCATTTTGGTACTCACTTGGGCTGCACTGAGATGCCAGTTGCCTGCTGTGTTATTCCGGAAGCATCATTTGCACAATCATGTTTCTGCCACACCCAAGCTCTCTGCATTCTTAACCTCTGAAGATGAAGCTATTTGACTGCTTTATCCTGAGAGACTAACAAGTTTTGGTTGCTTGCTTGGATGTTTTTAGTACTATAGTACAGCTCTGGGTGCTTGAATTCTTTGCCCTGCTCTGAAAAGCAACATCATTGTGTGCATTTCCAGATAGTCCATGAAAAAAAAAAAGGTTGCTTGGCTCTGTTGTTTCTGACCAGCAATTAACTCCTATTATCCATCACACTTTTCATCACTCTTGGGTTGCACTGAAATGACAATTGCCTGCTGTGTTATTCTAGAAGCATCACTTGCAGTCATGTTTCTGCCACACTCAAGCTCTCTGCTTTCTTAGTATCTGAAGTTTCCTGGTGATGTTTCATTTTATTCTTTTAATTCAGATGAAAAGTGAAGATATTTGACTGCCTTATCCTGAAAGCAGAACAACTTTTGTTTGCTGGCTTGGTTGTTGGGAACAGCAGCATTTTGGTACTCACTTGAGCTGCACTGAGATGACAATCACCTGCTGTGTTATTCCGGAAGCATCATTTGCACAGTCATGTTTTTGCCACGCTCAAGCTCTCTGCTTTCTTAATATCTGAAGGTGAAACTATTTGACTGCCTTATCCTGAGAGACTAACAAGTTTTGGTTGCTTGCTTGGTTGATTTTAGTACTATAGTACAGCTCTGAGTGCTTGAATTCTTTGCCCTGCTCTAAGAAAGCAACATCATTGTGTGCATTTCCAGAGAGTCCATGAAAAAAAAAAAAAAAGTTTACTTGGCTCTGTTGTTTCTGACCAGCAATTAACTCCTCTTATCCATCACACTTTTCATCACTCTTGGGTTGCACTGAGATGCCAATTGCCTACTGTGTTATTCCAGAAGCATCATTTGCACAATCATGTTTCTGCCATGCTCAAGCTCTCTGCTTTCTCAATATCTGAAATTTCCTGCTGATGTTTCATTTTATTTTTATATTTTGTTATTTGATTGAAAGGTGAAGATATTTGACTGCCTTATCCTGAAAGAATGACAACTTTTGGTTGCTGGCTTGGTTGTTTTTCATACCAAACTTAGTACAGCTCTGAGTGCTTGAATTCTTTGCCCTACTCTGAGAAAGCAACATCATTGTGTGAATTTCCAGATGTTCCATGAAAAAAAGTTTACTTGGCTCTGTTGTTTCTGTTTCATTATTTCAAGAATGATTTTAGGAATATTTCATTCTCTTTTTTTTTTTTTTTTTTCCTCTTAGACCTCTTCAGGTTTATCAGCTATGATGTATGAGATTTTCTTAGCAGAGTGTATGCATCCCATTGATGGAATTTGGGACAATTCTTTGCATTGATTGGAAAGGAGCTGAGGCTAAGCTTGTAAATGTGTAAATCCATAAAGCTTGTAAATATGTAAATCCATCAAATTTATTTTCCCCTTATGTATCTTGATTCTGCAAGACACTAAGGCATGACAGAGAAAACTATACAGAAAAAAAGTTTTCAGTAATGTTTAAAAATCCAGAGGAAATGTTCAAATTCCACTGTTACTTCTGCTTCCAGGGGAAAAAAAAGCAACCAACAACAAACTTCCCATTCACAGCTCTAAAAGGATTTCTTCCCTCTTTCTAGTTTATTTGCACAGATCATAGAGTGGCTCAGGTCCTAAAAGATCTCAGAGATCGTCTACTCCAACTTCCCTGCTCTGGGCAGGGACACCTTTGAACTAAAATTGGCTGTTCTAGGCCTCACACAGCCTGGCCTTCTGCATCCCCAGGGAGGAGACAGGTGATGCTTCATAAGCATGCAACTTCTTAGCTTGAGTATTTCAGTTTTTGCATGTCTTCCATGATAATACAGGCACTGTAGCTTCCTCGTTTAGAAGTCTGGATCACAATTAATCATGTTGGAAAAGACTTCTAGGATTATCAAGTCCAACCTGACACCCACCTCCTTCTAATCAACTGAACCATGGCACTAAGTGCCTCACCCAGCCTCCTTTTAAACACCTCCAGGGATGGGGACTCCACCACCTCCCAGGGCAGCCCATTCCAATGCCAATCATTCTTGCTGTGAACAACTTCTTCCCAACATCCATCCTGAACCTGCCCTGGTGCAGCGTGAGGCTCTGCTCTCTTACTTTGTCACTGTGGACCAGAAGACCCCAACCCCACCCAGCTCCAAACTCCTTTCAAGTAGTTGTAGAGAGCAGTGAGGTCTGCCCTGAGCCTCCTCTTCTGCAGGCTGCACACCCCCAGCTCCCTCAGCCTCTCCTCATAATATGAAAATTGAAGTAGCTGAGTTGGAGTTTCATAGAATCGTAGAATGGAAAGGTTGGAAGGGACCTCAAAGATCATCCAGTACCAGCCCCCTGCCATAAGCAGGGACACCTCCCACTAGTACAACTCACTCAAGGCCTCCTCCAACCTGTCTTTAAACACCTCCAGGAGGGAGCAGCCACAACCTCCCTGGGCAATCTGTGCCAGTGTCTCACCACCCTCACTGTGAAGAACTTCCTCCTAACATGCAGTCTAAATCTCCCCTCTGCCACTTCAAACCCATTGCCCCTTGTCCCGGCACTGCAAGACCTTGGCAATAGTCCCTCCCCAGCCTTCCTGTAGGCCCCTTCAGATCCTGGAAGGCTACTCTAAGGTGTCCTGGAAGCCTTCTCTNCATCTTGCAAGAATTGCAGAAAGATTTTTGTAGTCCTTCTTTGTTGTTACTCCATGAGCTGGACTTCTTCAGTCCGTACTTACATTTGTCACCAACTTATGGTGACTGTGCTACAGGAGTTTCAAGGATTCTTCTTTATTAGAGGACTACAGGACATCATATTATCACATTTGCCTATTATCACATTTGCATATCATCACATTTGCATACTATCACATTTGCTTTATTTAGGCAGAGCAGCAAGTCCTAATGGTGGTACAAAAGGTGATTTGGGTTTGCAGGAGATCGTGATGTGGGAGGTGTCCCTGCCTATGGTGGGGCGTTTGGAACTAGATGATCTTAGAGGTCCCTTCCAACCTCAACCATTCTATGATTCTCTAAGTAAAGAATTGTAATTTTTTTAAATAAGTGAAAAAACAAAACAAAACAAAAAACCCCACCAAATTTCTTCTACTTACAAGCAAAGAATGGTTGGTGGCAACAGAATGTAAGCACAAAGCAGCTGCTAAGAATTTCATACCCTGAAGAAGCGAGACTGCTTCTGGTTGTATTTTAGTTCTTTAGGCAGCAGGAGAAGGTTTACTGCTGTGTAGCAATAAAAGAAGCAGCAGCTTTGCTTTTCTGGCCGTTAGTCTAAGCTTAAAAAGAAAAAAGGAAGGGAAAAAAACCCTAAAATAAAAAGGGAGCTATGTTTGGATTTCTAATAAAACCCTGGTGTGGAAGGACATAATAGATTTCAACGTAAGGCTACCGAAAGGGTAAGAATGAGCTTATCACTTGGGGTGTCATCAAATGGGAATTATCTTTACTGGTAAGGTGCCCAACTGCAAAAGATGTGCAACTTCAGAATCAGAGGAATGAGGAGTAAAAGACAGGCAAGAGGAAATCATAACTTTTGTGATGTGACATAAAACAGATCATGGATTTCCGTTAATTAGAGGTAAGTCAAAGCACTCCGTGATCTCTTACTTGCCTTCTTCCTCGGAGGAACTTATTTCTTACCCACTTAGCTCTGCTTCAGATCTTGCTGTTAATGGCCCAACATATCAGCACAATTTTTAAATAACTTCTTTCTTATTTTTGTAAAAGAAAAGCAGAATTTTGGTATTCCTGAGGCTAAACTAAAGCTTCATCTGCTACCACCCGATAATCGAACCACTCTAAATGAAATGACCTCTCCTGAACTGTGTGGTTAAGGGGAATTGCTAAAATGTGGCATGCATTAAGTCTTTGCTTCATTTTGAACTCCCCTGCTTCTTCCTGTGGTTTTGTTGCTGTTTTTCATTGGTGTGTGGATTGCAGTAGTACCAGGGGCTCAAATCAGAGACAGAGCCCTACTGCGATAAATGCTTTGCAAATGAAAACCATGGCATGGCAAATCTCCTGCTCCAAACAGCATGCCTGAGAGACCAGGCTCACATGAAAGAGTTGTATTGATCCCATGGCAATGCTGTGCCAAGGATAGTGAGGTAGGACTAAATCGAAATGTGGGCATCACTCAAAGCAGGAAGGCATTCCTCACTCTGCAGATAGCCTCAGAAGAGATCTGGCATGATTAGCCTTTGCATTATCTGCCCTTGGTCAAGCTACAGCACACCATAGCAGCCCAGAACACAGCACAGGATGTCAGGGGTTGGAAGGATTGAGTAGTAAATACCTTTAAAGCACTATTACTGTGTGTTGAAGTTGTTATCCTACAGATTGGAATCTGTTGGTATTAATACATAGGGTTCATCAGGTGCCATGCTCACAGGATGTCAGGAGTTGGAAGGGACCCAAAGAGCTCATCCAGTCCAACCCCCCTGCCAGAGCAGGACCAGACAATCCAGCTCAGGGCACAAAGGAACACATCCAGACAGGCCTGCAAAGGCTCCAGAGAAGGAGACTCCATAGCCTCTCTGGGTAGCCTGTGCCAGTGCTCTGGGACCCTTCCAGTCAAGAAGTTCCCCCTTGTGTTGAGCTGGAACCTCCTGTGCTGCAGCTTATGTCCATTGTTGCTTGTCCTACCCCAGGGAGCAAGCCTGTCCCCCCCATCCTGACTTCCAGCCCTCAGAGATTTATAATCATTTACTAAATCCCCTCTCAGTCTTCTTTTCTCCAGACTAAGCAGTCCCAGGTCCCTCAGCCTCTCTTCACCAGGCAGTGCTCCAGTCCCCTCATCATCCTCTCAGCCCTCCCTTGGACTCTGTCCATCAGATCCCTGTCCCTCTTAAACTGGGAAGCCCAAAACTGAAGGCAGTACTCAAGGTCTCACCAGGGCGGAGTAGAGACAGAGGAGAACCTCCCTGGGTCTGCTGGACACACTCTTCTTGATGCACCCCAGGACCCCTCTTGCCCGCCAAGGCACATTGCTGTGCCATAGATGTTCTCCCCCAGCACTCCCAGGTCCCTCTCCACAGGGCTGCTCTCCAGCAGAGGTGAAGAATTTCAAACAGAGCTATTTGGCATAGGTGGTTTAGTGAGCTTAGCTGCTCTAGTTTGGGAGAAGGTCAGAGGTTAACAGGATGAAAACAAAACCATTCTAAGGATACACCCAGAAGTGCCTCATTTTTAATTTAAAGATTCACATGGTAAAATAAGCACTTAAAAGAGTAATGTAATTTAGAACAAGTATCATGCTAAAGGGCATATTTCTGCATGACTTCCTCTAATAACTCCAGTCTGCAACCTAATTCAGCCTTTCAGATTATTGCAGTGTGAGCACTTTTAATTTTTTTTTTATAGCTGCACAGAGGGCTATTTTCTTCCTGCTGTAGTAAAAACATGAGTTGGTGGTTTGGTTTTTTTTTTTTTTCCTTTTGCTGTCTTTTTAAATGGCCATCACTTGATTGGAAGCAGATGCTAATGTAAGAGGAAAAGCATTTTAATTAATACATCTGAACTGGAAAATTTCTGGTACCTGAAGAGCCGAAGCAATTTTAAAGCCAAGGGTAGGTTTTGTTGCCTGTTAGTTAAAACACAGAGGGCTCTGTTGTGTTGTTATAGCCGATCAAAAGTTAACAACAGCCTTGCAGTTTTTCAGGAGGATATTTGTCCTAATTTTTCATGCTCCTAAACTAAAGTATTTCAGTAAGTCTTTCTCAGGAAAGTGGAAAGTAGGCTGGATTTTGCTAGAAACCCTCAGGTGACTCTTAACTGTGTTAAGAATCCTCAGCTAACTCCTAACTTAGGGCTACAAAGATAAGTAAGGCGCTGGAACATCCCTTGGGCAAGGAATATCTCTGGATGAGGAACGTCCCTTGGGTGAGGAACGTCCCTCGGGTGAGAATTTGGGCTTTTTAGTCTGGGAAAGAAGAGACTAAGCAGAATTTCATCAATATTGATCAATAATTATAGGGTGGGTGTCAGGAGGATGGGACTGTGCTCATTCCAGCAGTGCCCAACAGCAGGACAAGGAGTAACAGCCACAAACCTGAGCGTAAGTGTTCAAGGCCAGGTTGGATGAGGCCTTGAGTGAGCTGTACTAGTGGGAGGTGTCCCTGCCTATGGCAGGGGGTTGGAACTGGATGATCCTTGAGGTCCCTTCCAAACTTACTGTTCTGTGATTCTATGAGGAGGACTTCCTTTTAATTTAAAAGTGACAGAGGACTGGAGCAGGCTGCCCAGAGAGCTGGTGGAGTCTCAGTCTCTGCAGAAAATAAAAACCCACCTGAACGTATTCCTCTGTGACCTTCTCTAGGTGACTCTGCTTTGGCAGGGGGGTTTGGGCTCAATGATCTGCAGAAGTCCCCTCTAAACCTTATCATTAATATGTGTGTGTGTGTGCACACGCATGTATGTATGTGTGCATGTGTGTATGTATGTGTGTATATGTGTGTGTACGTGTGTGTATGTGTTTGTATATGCGTGTATGTGTGTGTATGTGTTTGTATATGTGTGTATGTGTGTGTGTATCTAGGCGTGTGTATGTGTGTATCTAGGTGTGTGTGTGTATGCGTATGTGTATGTATGTATATGCATGTATGTGTGCACATGTGTATGTATATGCATGTATGTGTGCACATGTGTATGTATATGCATGTATGTGTGCACATGTGTATGTGTATGCATGTATGTGTGCACATGTGTATGTATACGCATGTATGTGTGTATGCATGTGTATGTTTGTATATACATATGTGTGTGTATATATGCATGTATGTGTGTGTGTGCATGTGTGTATGTGCATGTATGTGCGTGTATGTGTGTGTATGTGCACGTATGTGTGTGTGTATGTGTGTGTGCAGGTATGTGTGTGTATGTGCACGTATGTGTGTGTGTATGTGTGTGTATGTGCACGTATGTGTGTGTATGTGCAGGTATGTGTGTATGTATGCATGTGCTTGTGTGTGTATGCATACGCATGTATGTGTATGTGCATGCATGTGAGTGCATGCATGTGTGTACGTGTCTGCATGTGTGTGCATGTATGTATGTGTATATGTATGTATGTGCATGTATGTGTGTTTGTGCATGTATGTGTGTTTGTGTACGTATAGGTATGTGCATGTGTGTATGTATGTATTTGCATATGTGCGTGTATGTGTGTATGTCTGCATGTGTGTGTACCTGCATGTGTGCACCTGTCTGTGCACGTGTGTCTGTGCATGTGCATGTGTGCTTGTCCATGTGTCTGCATGTGCATGTGTGTCTGCGTGCACACACATGTTTGTGTGTGTATATATATACACACACACCCGTATATATACACATATATGTATGTGTGAACATGTATTAAAATATTGGCTCCAATGTTTTTCTCTTGCTTTGAAATAATAATGTATGTAGATAAATAAATAACAAATAAAAGTGTAATGTAAAAATAGCAAACTAGGGGGGAAAAGAGGCAAATAAATAATCATGGTTAAATAATCACAACTTTTTGTAAGGATCTGGTAGGTTATGAGCGAAATTTATTCACCTGAGCTTGTTCATAGCCCTTTTGGAGAAGGGTTAAACAAGAAATCAAGGAAAGGTGCCCTTCACATTCTGTGTCAAAGTGAGAATAAAAAAAAAAAAAGGCATTTTTGCAACAAATTCCAAACAGTTCTAGATCTGAGGAAAAGAAAATACGTTTTGATCTTTGGAATCAAAGAGAGACGTCTCAGCAAACCAGCAGGTGAGTCAGTGACTGCAGAACAGTTTTTTTCAGCCGTTTATATCTTCCCTCAGCTTCACTGAAGTACAAATTCAGGTAGTTACCTGGACACAGAGTAAGGTGGGAAGAAATATTTCAGATCTGTTTAGCATTGCTGAGAGAAGGAATGGGTTACGTCTGGGGCTTAGATCTTCAAGAAGGACATGTGCTTGTGGCCCATCTGAAGAAAGCCACTAAGACAGCTTCAAAAGATGTCAAAACATGTCTTTAGCATGAAAAAAAAAAATTAAATTAAATTNAATTAAATGTACAAATAAATTTAAAATTTAAAAATAAAAATTAAAAAATTAAATTAATTTTTTAAAAAAATAATTTAGAAATAGAAATAAAAAATAAATTCATTTTAATTATATTTTTAAAATAAAATTTAAAAATAAAAAAATAAATTAAGTTAAATTACATTAAGTAAAAAAATTAAAATAAAATAAAATGGTTTTTAGCCTACAGGAAAGAACGCTAAAAACAGGACACTTCTGGTATTATTAGTCAAAACCTGTTGGTTTTTAAGTGTATGGACATGGAATTATAGAATTGTTTAGGTTGGAAAAGACCTTTGAGATCATAGAGTGTCAGGAGCTGGAAGGGACCTGGAAAGCTTATCTGGTCCAATCCCCCTGCTAGAGCAGGATCACCCAGAGCAGATCACACAGGAGTGCATCCAGATGGTTCTTGAGTATCTCCAGAGAGGGAGACTCCACAACCTCCCTGGGCAGCCTGTTCCAGTGCTCTGTCACCCTCACAGGGAAATAAAATCTTCCTCAGGTTCACAACCAGTGAATCCAGATCATCCAGTCCAACTGCTAACCCAGCACTGTGTGATGGTCTGGGAGTTACTTGCACCCCTACACACAATGAAATCCCCCAGACTATACTCAGGCAGCTAGAAGTTAAGGACTGAAGCTCTATTTACAGCTTAGCACAATGTACAAGCAGAGATATACACACAATATACAGTTATATATATGAGTTAAAAGTAATAGATCTAAAACAATCAGATTGCCAGGAGGATCCCAACCCAAACCTCCCCCCTCCTTCTTTCCCCTCCCTTCAGAAATAACCAGATCCATCCTGTATATAAAGGCGCGTTTGGACGTGGCACTTGGTGCCATGGTCTAGTCTTGAGGTCTGTGGTGATGGGTTGGACTTGATGATCTTTGAGGTCTCTTCCAACCCTGATGATACTGTGATCTCATGTGATAAATCTGGAGTGACCTGAGATGAGATGTCAAAAAAGAAGAGGAGGAAATAAAGGGTTACGTTGGATTAGAGTTAAGGCAGAAGCAACCACAGACCGCCAGAGTGAAGGAGAAGAACAACAACTGAGAACTAACTGAGCAGTGTGTGAGCAGTGAGTATCTGAGCTATATTTTGACTAGTTGCATTTCTCAGTAGAAGAGTGAGTGATACAGGTTATTGTTGTTTGTTCTTTCTTCTCAGAGCTAAGGATTTAATTTCTCTCAGTAAAGTATATTCCAATTAGCCTCAAACCAGCACACACTGCCAGGTCACCATTAAACCACACCTATCAGCAACACACCTACAGAGCTTTTAAAGCCCTCCAAAGATGGAGAACCCTGGCCCAGGGTTCACAACCATCTTGGGAAAGAAATAACTATTTTATTGTTTTAAACTGTTGCAGTGATCAGACCACGTTGATCACAAACACAAAGTCTGTGTTTGATTTCACTTTCTATCCCGGAGCGTTTTGCAGCGTATGGAATAGGTTGCCCAGGGAGGTGCTGCTGGCGTCACCATTCCTGGAGGTGTTCAAAAAACCTGTGGGTGTGGAACTTTGGGGCATGGTTTAATGGCCACAGTGGTGTTGGGTTGAGGTTGAACACAATGACCTTCGAGGTCTTTTCCAACTGCAACAATTCTATGGCTCTCTGTAGGCAGAGAAATCACAGCAAAGGACTGTTTAATGCACTAACACTTTGAGGTTACACTCCTGTGAGCCTGCTTTGGTAAGCTGGCACACAGTGTCCCATCTTTTTTTTTTTTTCCTGGGCAAATTGACTCATGTTTAAAATGTGCAATCTACTGTGCAAAGAGTGAATTGTTCCACTAGAGCTCTTTTCCTCGTTGTGGATTAAATTAGAAACTCAAGTTTCTGCTTTCAAAGTTTATCACCTCAAATAAATAATTGATGCAGACTTTGGTTTCTCGCTTTTAGCTCAGAGATTTGGGAAGAGTTCTGCATGCATCTAATAATCTGAATTTATAGCTATTTACACATTTTCCTGAACAATCAGAACCCAATGCCTTTGTAATATTTGAAGCTACTCAAGAAGTGCTGGGTTTTAATTAGTAGCCATGTGAAGCAGTCGTGCAGATAAGGACACAACTTCTTCTAATGGAATAAAATAAAGTGCATTGTGTGAATAAGCACAAAGACTTTCTCCTGGAGTAAGTAAGATAAATATTCATTAAGTAAGATCAACAGTTGCAAGCAGAAGATAAGTAATATCGATATGGGAGGCTCTTTGTGATAAAGAAGAGCTGCACTGATGGTTTGACAACTTGAAGCACAGTCCTACCATAAGAAATAACTCCGTAGCAGATCAGTTCCTCGGGTGGTTTGGATTCCATTTGCCATCATTTGTCATGGAGGTGAACATTTGTGTTTTGCTGCTGTTCATTCAGCAGAAGCCAGATAGCACTGGTAGGTCACAGAACCACAGAATGGGAGGGGATGGAAGGCACCTTTGAAGATCATCAAGGAGAGCTGTCTGGCAGAAAAGGATCTGGGGATTGTCATAGAGAGGCAGCTGAGTGTGAGCCAACAGTGTGCCCAGGCAGCTGAGTGTGAGCCAGCAGTGTGCCCAGGCAGCTGAGTGTGAGCCAGCAGTGTGCCCAGGCAGCTGAGTGTGAGGCAGCAATGTGCCCAGGCAGCTGAGTGTGAGCCAGCAGTGTGCCCAGGCAGCTGAGTGTGAGCCAGCAGTGTGCCCAGGCAGCTGAGTGTGAGCCAGCAGTGTGCCCAGGCAGCTGAGTGTGAGCCAGCAGTGTGCCCAGGCAGCTGAGTGTGAGCCAGCAGTGTGCCCAGGCAGCTGAGTGTGAGCCAGCAGTGTGCCCAGGCAGCTGAGTGTGAGCCAGCAGTGTGCCCAGGCAGCTGAGTGTGAGCCAGCAGTGTGCCCAGGCAGCTGAGTGTGAGCCAGCAGTGTGCCCAGGCAGCCAAGATGCTTGGATCCTGGCTTGGATTAACAATGCTGTGGGCAGCAGGAGCAGGGAGGGGATTGTGCCCTTGGACTCAGCTCTGGTGAGGCCACAGCTCAGTGCTGTGTTCAGTTTTGGGCACTGAAATACAAAAGAGCTGTGGAGGTGCTGGAGTGGGTCCAAAGGAGGGCAAGGAAGCTGTGAAGGACCTGGAGAATAAATCTGATGAGGAGAACTGAGGGAGCTGGGGATGGTTAGTGTGAGGGAGAGGAGGCTGAGGGCTCCTTGCCGTCTGCAGCTACCTGAAGGGACATTGTGGAGAGGCTGCTGCTGGGCTCTGCTCACAGGGAACTGGAGACAGGACAAGGGTGAATGGCCTCAAACTGAGCCTGGGGTTGTTTAGATTGGACATTAGGAAAAAGTTTTTCCTGGAGGGAGTGGACAGGGACTGGAATGATCTACCCAGGGAGGTGGTGGAGGCCCCCAGCCTGGCTGTGTTTAAGGGTAGTTTAGATGGGGTGCTTAGGACTATGATTTAAGGTGAATCTTGTAGAGCAGGGTTCTAGATTGGACTTGGTGCTCCTGAGAGGCTTTGCCAACCTGAGTGTTGCTGTGATTCTGTAATCTAATCCAACTCCCCTGCTAGAGCAGCATCACCCAGTGCCACTCACAGAGGAACATCTGCAGGCAAGTTTTGAATGCCTCTAGAGGTGCTGGACCAAGAGTTCTCTTCTGACTCATTTTATTCCTGTAGTGGCTAATGATGTTCCTTCCACTCATAGAACTATTTTACTTCCTTTTAACCTCATGTGCAAAAGGTGCAGTGACATGAGTGAGAACGTTTGTGGGGTTGTTAGGAAGTAGCTCACATAGAGTTTGCCAAGGAAGCAACAAGAAGTAGACTGTGTTATGAGTCACACTTCTGAGGTTAGGGCAGAGTCTGCATGCAGCTCTGAATCCTGGATGATGAACAATTTTTCTGCTACATCTCAAAGTAATAATTAATGATTTTTCCCATCAAATAGCAAGTATAATACCAGCAAGCAGCAAACACTTTCACTTCCAAGCTGTCACCTGCGTGGTCAGGCATGAGAGTTGTAGAAGGTAACAACTGAGACTTTTTAATTTCCCACTGCAGTTCTATACTAATCTGAACCTCACCTGCAGAGCCTTACTGCAGGATAACTCAAGGGTGGCTAAGCAGGTGAGGAATCTGAGGTCTCACTTTAGTGTTAAAATGTACCTTGTTGTATAATAAAGAAATAAGTAAATGTACTTATTATTGATTTAAAACACTGAGGACAAAGACATCCCTCATTTATATAAGGGTATCACGTGTGTTTAATGGGTAAATCTGAACTCCAAGAGATCAAAATAAGATAGTGGTTAGGTTGGTGAGACACTGGCAGAGGTTGCCCATGGAGGTTGTGGAGCACAGAATCACCCAATGTGATCAAGATCACATTGGGTGATTCTGTGCTCCACAACCTCCCTGGAGGTGTTCAAGGCCAGGTTTGGATGAGGTCTTGAGTGACCTGTGCTAGTAGGAGGTGTCCCTGTCTATGGCAGAGTGTTGGTACTGGCTGAGCTTTGAGTTCCCTTCCAACCTAAACCATTCTGATATAAATTTTCCCACCAATTTGACCTGCAAAGGAAGGGAGATACACATAAAGTAGAAACTTGCCACATTCCTTCACTAATTATTGCAGTGTAAATACCTCTTTTATTAAACATCTGTTTTAATCATCATCATAGCATAGTGACTCCACCTCATTTCCAATTGCAGTTCCTGAGGTGCAATGTTTAGGCCAACTTAGCCTTCATTTGAATCAATTTCTGCACCAAGCACCCGAGCCATTTCAATCTCATTTCTGCCAATGCTTTCCCGAGTCCTCTAAAATGGTCTCGCAGGCTGCAGGTGTGTGCAGCTTGCTTGCTTTTGCTTTAAACTCTTCCTCACAGTCCCTCACTTCTCTGATGCTAGGTGAAACAGATGTCTTTGGAAGGATGGAAGGACTATGCTCTGTGTAAAAAGGGTGGTGACAAGAGGCAGCTGCTCTTGGGATGATGAAGGAAACTGCTGGATGGTCCTCAAGGGAATGGAAGGAGCTTTCTGTGGGCCAGAGAGGATGAAATTTGCTGCAGTTAAGGTAAGCTTTAATTGCAAGCAGCCTTGAAGTCACTATGCTTCTAAGAACACTGCAGGTGGGGAGGGTTACTTTTTGAAGAGAAAAACCTCTTCATTCTCTGTTGGGTTTTATTTGTTGTTTGTGGGTTTTGTGGTTTTTTGGTTGGTTTTGTGGTGTTTTGTTTTTTTTTTTTAATACTGTAGAGGCGTTTATGAGCATTTAGCTGTAAAAACTTTCAGTTTTATTTTGGGGAGGAATGGGTCAGGTTGGATCTAGATGACATTTTTCAGTGTTCATAAGCTTTTTTAGTGTACTGAAGTCACCCACCATGGCAGGTGACACTTGTATTATTTTTATCGTTGATATTAAATTCTGGTCTTTCACAGTTTGGGACATGTTAATATGGCTAAATTAGAATTTAAATGAGGTGCATCATCACAGTACATTTTTTTCTGTTAATGAAGATATTTCCTGCAGAAAGGCTGTTATGAAACTCAAAGCTTGGGTCTCCATCAAATGCAATTTAAAAATTAGCTTTAAGTACACTTCACATCAATTCACTCAGGATGAGAAATATTTGGCTTCACACTGCTAGAAAAAAAAGGGAAAAAAATGGACAAGCTTCTCATTTACAGGCCAAAAATCATTGTGTGTTTGATAGAGGCTTAACCTGAAGCTGTGTTTCCACTCATCATCATCACTACTTTAAGTGTATTTTCCTTGCTAGTTGGAAATGCAGAATTTTAACCTGGTTTTCCAGGAGACAAGAGCAGTATGGACAGTGACAAAGAAAACTTTTTCCACCACATCCTTTAATTACCAGCAAATATTTCCCCTTTTAAACTGGCTTAAAATAATTCTCTTTAAGGGAAGACTCTAATGAATGTACCATTTGCATAATGCTCTTCTGAAAATGCTTCTACATATACAAATGGTAAAGTGGTGACTCTGAATACTGGAGGCTTTACCTCCTGTGAGTTGTTCACGCTGCCTGTCTTCAATAGAATACCTATTTTAAAAGCACAGTCAGTGAGAAGAGGCAATCTCCCCTAGACAGCAAATTATGACTGTTTTTCTCCAATGGAAAGTCTTGTTCTTGTTTTATGAACCTAGATGTTATAATTACTCCACTTCAGAAACTGGTTTTAAAGTCTGTTTGTACCTGGGTTTGGAAGGAGTGGGGATCTTCAAAGGAGAAATTTGAATTAATTGCCTCAGGTGACCAAAGGGTGATTTATTTTTATTTCTTATTGGTTTTATTGTCATCAAAATGCAGCAAAAATTAAATGCTGTCTGAAACAGAAAACGCTCTTTTTGGGAGGAGGATTTGAAATGGAATTCTGATAAAGTTCCCTAGCTTCAGACATTGTCAGGGTTTTCGTGGAGAAAAAGTGGTGGATTCCCCAACACTGGACACATTTGAGAGTCAGGTGAAGAAGATGTTGGAGCATCTTGACTAGGCTGTGCTTTTGCCAAGGGAGGTTAGGCCAGAAAACCCTTGAAGTGTATGATTTTATGAATGGTAAGGTTGGAAGGGACCTCAAAGTTCAGCTAGTTCCAACCCCCTGCCATAGGCAGGGACACCTCCCACTAGTTCAGCTCACTCAAGGCCTCCTCCAACCTGGCCTTGAACACCTCCAGGGAGGGAGCAGCCACAACCTCCCTGGGCAACCTGTGCCAGTGCCTCACCACCCTCACTGTAAAGAGCTTCCTCCTAACATCCAGTCTAAATCTCCCCTCTACCAGTTTAAGCCCATTGCCCCTTGTCCTGTCATTACAAGCCCTTGTCAATAGTCCCTCCCCAGCCTTCCTGGAGCCCCCTTCAGATCCTGGAAGGCCACTGCAAGGTCTCCTGGAAGCCTTCTCTTCTGCAGGCTGCAGAGCCCCAACTCTCTCAGCCTGTCCTCACAGCAGAGCTGCTGCAGCCCTCTCAGCATCTTGGTGGCCTCCTCTGGACCTGCTCCAACACTTCCATGTCCTTCCTGTGCTGGGGGCTCCAGAACTGCACACAGGACTGCAGGTGGGGTCTGAGGGGAGCAAAGTAAAGCAGCAGAATCCTCTCTCTTGCCCTGCTGCCCACACTGCTCTTGCTGCAGCCCAGCACACAGTTGCTGTCTGGGTTGCATGTGCGCCTTTGGTCCCTTCCAACCTGGTGCCCTCTGGTTCTACAACTCTCTTTATTCTGGAGAGAATGAGTGATGGATTTATCTAGGAAACAAGTGATAGAACTGAAAACTTCCAGAAGAGTCTGCCAAAGTTTTTAAAAGATCATTTATTTGTGATTGTATTCAATATATATGATGAGGATAGTGATGCTTCCTCGAAATTAGCAACATCAGTCAAAAGAGTCACTACTTTAAAAACATACTTTTAACAGATGCTGCACTAAGAGCAAATAAAATAGTTGATGGAATGAGGCACAAATAAAGTGAGGAGGTTGTTTGGGGATTTGGATTTTATTTAAGATTACATAACAGTCCACATTTCATAATTAAGCTTCATTTACCTTGAGCACAATTTCCCTTGAAGGCAAACAAGAGAAATCATGAAAGGTTACATCTAGAGCCTGCTGATGGAGAAGATAAAATAAAAAGAAAACTTAAAACAGTAATCATAGAAGCACAGAATGGTAAGGTTGGAAGGGACCTCAAAGATCATCTAGTTCCAACCCCCTACCATAGGCAGGGACACCTCCCACTAGTACAACTCACTCAAGACTAAATCTAAATGCCCCATCCCAGGGCAAGGGAGGGGATTCTGCCCCTTTGCTCTGCTCTTGTCAGACCCCATCTGGAGTCCTGTGTGCAGTTCTGGAGCCCCCAGCACAGGAAGGACATGGAAGTGTTGGAGCAGGTCCAGAGGAAGGTCACGAAGATGCTCAGAGTGCTGCAGCAGCTCTCCTATGAGGACAGGCTGAGAGAGTTTGGGCTCTGCAGCCTGGAGAGGAGAAGGGTTCCAGGACACCTGATAGTAGCCTTCCAGTATCTGAAGCGGGCCTACAGGAAGGTTGGGGAGGGACTATTTACAAGGGCTTGCAACGACAGGACAAGGGGCAATGAGTTTAAACTGGCAGAGGGGAGATTTAGACTGGATGTTAGGAGGAAGTTCTTTGTAGTGAGGGTGGTGAGACACTGGCACAGGTTGCCCAGGGAGGTTGTGGATGCTCCCTCCCTGGAAGTGTTCAAGGCCAAGTTGGAGGAGGCCTTGAGTGAGTTGTACTAGTGGGAGGTGTCCCTGCCTATGGCAGGGGGGTGGAACCAGATGATCCTTGAGGTCCCTTCCAACCTTACCATTCTATGATTCCATGACCTTCTATGTGAGATTAAAGGAAGCAAATGAACCATTTGTCACTGTGGTAGTCTGGGAGCTTCCCCACACACACACACTCCCTCTCAAATTCACCAGACTAACTGAACCACCTGGAAGTTAAGGAATGAAGCTATATTCACAACCATACAACATTTACAAGCAGATATACACAGCATATAGAGGTATTTACAACTATTACAATTACTTGTATAATTACAATTATATACAAGCCAAAAGTAAGACAGAATTACAAAACCACTCCTGAACAGTACAACCACCCAGGAGGGCTTTCAAGCCAACTCCCCTCCTTTCTTTCACCCCCACTCTTATATCAGAATTATTATGTGCAGGGGTGAGATTGCCTGGTAAGGATTTAGAGGAAGATTTATTAGTTAGGCCAGGCAGAGGAATTAGTGAAGCAAGCAGCAGCCAGAGGGAGGCTTCATTTGTTTCTTGTTTTTATATCTCTCAGCAGAACAAATGAGTGGTATAGACATCACTATTATTTTTTTTTTTTCACAGCCAATGATCTAATTTCTCTCATTAAAATATTCCAACTAGCCTCAAACCAGCACAGTCACATAAAGCACAGCAGGGTAAACTCCGCTGTGTGTGTAGTCCTCAGCTATATTGAGGTGATAAGAATGTAAAGGAGTAACAGGCAAATAAATGGAAGTGTTTTAAATTGCATGGATTACATTTTCACCCCTAAATTTAACTGTGCCTAGCTCTGGCTGGGACCCTGTCGTGGTAGGCATAAGCAGGGCAAAACAGGCTTATCCATGTCCTGGCTTGCCCAGAGATGTTTTTCTGCTCTCCCTCCTTCTGCTATGGGGAGAAGCAACCATGGGAAAGGGGACAAAGAACCTGGAGCCACTGAGTCTGACGACTCTGGCTTGCCCAGAATCATGATTCTCTTATTTAGGGTTCTATAAAGAAATTAATTCACAACCTCAGAGTGAGATAATCTCTAAGAACAGCAAACCCTCAGCAAGACAAACTCTGATGTGCTTTAGATCTTTCAGTGACAGACAGTACAGAGCAGCTTCCAGACAAGTGATCTCTGTCATCACTGGTTGCTCTCTCTTCTGTTCTTAGTGTTTTGGGGTTTGTCTGCTTTATTACCTCAATTGCTTCTACTATGCCTGCAGCTGCCATCCTATCTCTGTTAATCTCAGCATAGTTTGCTTTGTCTTTGGTGAGATTTGTGTCACAGGCTCACAGGATGTCAGGGGTTGGAAGGGACCCAAAGGGATCATTGAGTTCAAGCCCCCTGCCAAAACAGGACCAGACAATCTAGCTCAGGGCACACAGGAACACATCCAGGCAGGTCTGGAAAGTGTCCAGAGAAGGAGACTCCACAACCTCTCTGAGGAGCTTGTGCCAGTGCTCTGGGACCCTTACAGTGAAGAAGTTCCCCTTTGTGTCATGTCTGTGAGACTTAATACTGCTTCAGTTTCTTTCTCTGCTTGTGATTCTGTGCTCCCTCCACTCCTTCTGCCCAAATCCAGCCCATGGTACTCAGCTGCCCTGCACCTGGGCATGTCAGGACTCTCTCCTACAGATCACACCGTGGTGTATTGCTAGCCCTGGGATAAAAGGACTAGGAGCAAGAGGATGCTGTGAAATTTAAATAGTGATTCTTCATTTCAGTCCCCAAGTGGAATAAATGTCATGTTTACCTTCATTTATCTCTGTTGTCTGAGCTTCTGTTAGGACAATAAATAATTCCCTGAGGATTGTAATCCATAGTGTTGGCTGATCCTCTTCCAGGCAATTTTGAAACTTGACCTTGCAGAAAATTATTTCCTTCAAATGTTCCTGAGAATGCTATTGCTGACTCCTAATAGTAGAAATGGTTACAAAATTGAGCCTTTTAGGAGGAGAGGTCTGACTTTCAGAGGGCTGGAGCAGCTCTCCTATGAGGACAGGCTGAGAGAGTTGGGGCTCTGCAGCTTGGAGAAGAGAAGGCTGCCAGGAGACCTTAGAGTAGCCTTCCAGGATCTGAAGGGGCCTACAGAAAGGCTGGGGAGGGACTATTGCCAAGGTCTTGCAATGACAGGACAAGGGGAATGGGTTTGAAGTGGCAGAGGGGAGATTTAGACTGAATGTTAGGAGGAAGTTGTTTGCAGTGAGGGTGGTGAGACACTGGCACAGGTTGCCCAGAGAGGTTGTGGCTGCTCCCTCCCTGGAGGGGTTCAAGACCAGGTTGGAGGAGGCCTTGAGTGAGCTGTGCTAGTGGGAGGTGTCCCTGCCTATGGCAGGGGGTTGGAACTAGCTGATCCTTGAGGTCCCTTCTAACCTTACCATTCTATGATCCTATGATTTTTTTTTTGGTTGGGTTTTTTTTGTTGTTTTATTCCCACCACCTTTCTGTTGAAAATTTCCTTGTCTAATATCAGATTATTTCTGTATTTCCAACTGTAGCCAGACATCCTAAAACTTTAACATCTGCCTCAACACTCACCTCCAAACCAGTCTTGTTCAGAGTTACACCAGACACAGCCCAAACTGAGAGTGATGAAAATTTTCTGCAGCCACTTCTTTCTGATCAGGAACTCAAAAACATTCAGAATTTTCTTGCAGCTTTGTTTTGAGGTTTTTGGGGTTTTTTTTTGTTTTTGGGGTTTTTTTGTTTGTTTTTTTTTGTTTGTTTTTTTTGCAAGGGGAAAATTAATATGGAATTGAAGTTGCTCAGCTGCTGGGCTTTGGAAGATAGTGGCATTGTGTTAATGTTGGAGGATTCCTGTTGATATGCATATATTGCACTAGCAGAGTGATAATTACTGCTTAGGCTTGCTTCAGAAGCATACCTGGAGCACTGCTTGGTGATAAATATGAGATGATAACAAGACCTGATAATTGAGTTTATAAATATGCTGCTGTAAATTTTATCTACCAGTTTCAATTGTTTCTTGGTGTGGTTTGAAATAATAATAATAATTATTATTATTATTATTATTATTGTTGTTGTTGTTGTTGTTGTTATCAATGTTATCAATATTATCAATATTATTATTGTCATTATTATTATTGTCATTATTATTATTGTCATTATTATTATTGCCATCATTATTGTCATTGTCATTATTGCCATTATTTATTATTATTATTTAATACAATGCATGTAAGTAGATGCCTATAAAGATATAATATATTAAATTATTATTATAATCATTATCATTATTTAACACAATGCTATGATAATATAATAATTATTTTACTACATTCTGATATAATATTCTTTTCCCTTCTTATTAGTAAGATAACAAAAGAAATTATTAAAAACACTTTAATTATTTTTTGGGTGTTTGGTTTTTTGGGGTTTTTTTGGGGGTAGTGGTTTTTTGTTTGGTTTTGTTTGTTGTTTGAGTTGTTGGGTTTTTTTAATTCTATGTCTTGAAAAACAGTTTTCAAGCAACACAAAATGGAGAGGGGATTTTTGATCATGTTTGATCTGTCTTAATGATTTTGTAAGTGTTCAGGTTAGACATAAAGATGAAGTTGTTCACAGGGGGAGTGGTGAAACACTGGAACAGGATGCCTAGAGGTGTGCTGGAGATCCCATCCCTGGGGACATTCCAGGAAGGTTGGTGGGGCCCTGAGCAACCTGATCTAGGTGGAGACATCCCTGATTGTTGCAACGAGGTTGGACAGGATGACCTCCAAGGGTCCCTTCCAACCCAGTGCATTCTGTGTGTGATTACCTCTGAAGGTGAATGTTGTTCTCAACACCCATGTAAAGCTGCCTGGGAAGGACCTAGTCTGAAGGAAAGATGATGCTGCAGGGAGGGGGACAGAGTGAAAATCTGTTGTTAAATAAAGAAGTTTAATAATATGAAACAAAGCCTTTTAAAATAATAACAGCTCCTGTGTTGTCTTGGGCATCTATTTGCTACTATTGGCAGTTCAAGCCCTCAGGGTGAGCTTTTAATTTAATGCTTTATATTAAAGAACTATTCTTGTATAGTGCATTTGCCTTCTAGCCTCTGCAAATAAATAGCAAGTGTGCTATACACCACGGGCAAGTGAGCTCCACTGCCAAATGGATAAAAATACCTCCACCATTTTTTTGTAGTACTGGAATAAGACATATCCCTTACACCCATTACAGACAGCAAAGTGATTTAAGAGCCAAAAAGGTGTTATCTATATAATGTTACAAATCTTCTGTGTGCAGTTCCAGAGCCCCCAGCACAGGAAGGACATGGAAGTGTTGGAGCAGGTCCAGAGGAGGCCACCAAGATGCTGAGAGGGCTGCAGCAGCTCTGCTGTGAGGACAGGCTGAGAGAGTTGGAGCTCTGCAGCCTGCAGAAGGCTTCCAGGACGGCTTAGAGTAGCCTTCCAATATCCAAAGCGGAGGCTGAGGAGGGACTGTTTACAAGGTCTTGCAATGCCAGGACAAGGGGCAATGGGTTTGAAGTGGCAAAGTTTAGACTGGATGTTAGGAGGAAGTTGGCACAGGTTGCCCAGGGAGGTTGTCAGCACCAGATTGGATGAGGCCTTGAGTGAGCTGTACTAGTGGGAGGTGTCCCTGCCTATGCCAGCGGGTTGGAACTGGCTGATCCTTGAGGTCCCTTCCAACCTTCCCATTCTATGATCTTTAACTCTGAGAAATAAAATAGACAAGGATCCCAACAGCATCTCTTCTGCTACCCTACAAAACTGGACCTACAAAACACAGATGGTTGAGTGGAGCTGAGCTTTACAGCTGCATCTAAGGACCACAAGAGGCTGTCTGGCATGCAGCTGTTGCTGTCCCTACTGTTCCTGAGATGGTGAGGAACAGGTGTTTACAGTAAAAGAAGGAAATCCTGGTCTTTATCCAAGGACTTTCAACAGTTTTTAATCAAATGGCAAGCAGCAGTATCACATTAGCTAATAAATTATCCAGGAATATAGGGAGTTTAATCCATCAATCTCAAATCTCTACACAAGCAAGAAGTCACTGAGCTAATGAGTCACCCGAGGCAATAAGATTCAGTAGAAATCAGGGAGCTAATTTTTGTCTGTGCCTCTGAATATCTCTTTCAGGAATCCTACCTCCCCCTCTTGAGAGATTTATTATTAGCACCTTCTTCACTCCTTTCATGCCTGAGTGCTTGAAGAGTCACATCTAGCACTGGGACATTGTGCCCAGGCCTCCATCTCTTGGCATCTCATCGGTGAGTAACTCACGGAGAGCCTTTGTTCATCCAAAGTGTCCAACAAACCTTCAGGCTAACTTTGGTTATTTGGTTTGGATGTTTAAAACCTTCAGCAACTCCAAGCATGCTCTCGTGTGTGCATTTCATGGACAGAGGAATGGAGTGCACCCTCAGCAAGTTTGCAGATGACACCAAGCTGTGTGGCACAGTCGACTTGCTAGAGGGCAGGGATGCCATCCAGAGGGACCTGGACAGGCTGGAGAGGTGGGCCCAGGCCAACCTGATGAAATTCAACAAGGCCAAGTGTAAGGTCCTGCACCTGGGTAGGCACAATCCCAAGCACAAATACAGGCTGGGTGGTGAATGGCTGGAGAGCAGCCCTGAGGAAAAGAACCTTGGAGTCTGGGTTGATGAAAAGCTCAACATGAGCCTGCAGTGTGCACATGCAGCCCAGACAGCAACCGAGTCCTAGGCTGCATCAAGAGCAGTGTGGCCAGCAGGGCAAGGGAGGGGATTCTGNGCACCTGACAGTAGCCTTCCAGTATCTGAAGGGGGCCTACAGGAAGGCTGGGGAAGGATTATTTACAAGGTCCTGCAATGCCAGGACAAGGGGCAATGGGCTTAAACTGGCAGAGGGGAGATTTAGACTGGATGTTAGGAGGAAGTTCTTTACAGTGAGGGTGGTGAGGCACTGGAACAGGTTGCCCAGGGAGGTTGTGGCTGCTCCCTCCCTGGATGTGTTCAAGGCCAGGTTGGATGAGGCCTTGAGTGAGCTGTACTAGTGGGAGGTGTCCCTGCCTATGGCAGGGGGTTGGAACTAGATGATCCTTGAGGTCCCTTCCAAAAACCAGGTTTTTTACTGGTGCCATTCCCAGGTTGCTGCTGGATAATTATCTGGAAGGTTTTTTGTTTGGTAGGGTTGGGGGTTTTTTTGTTTGTTTGTTTGTTTTGGTGGTTGGTTTTTTGATTTTAAATATTTTTGTTTGTTTGAGTTGTATTACTTTTGGAGGGGGAGCTTTTTAATGTTTGGTTTTGGTTTTGGTTTTGAATTTACCTTGGTTTATTTTGGGTTCTTGCTGATGGGATTCTTTTGTTTTGTTGTTTTTTTTTTTCAGGGGCGGGGTTTGCTGTTTTATTTTTTTCCTTTTGTTGGTGTGTGGGGTTTTTTTTTTCCTTTTTCTTGTTTTGTTTTGGGGGGGGGTGTCCCTTTTTTGTGGTTTTTTTCCCTCTTTTTTTGGTTTTTTGCTATCTTTCCGGTTTTTTGTCTGTTTTTTCCCCTTTCTTGTTTTTCTTTTTTTGTGTTACTTTTTCCCCTTTTTTGGTTTTTTCCCCCTTCTTTTGTTTTTAGTGGGTTTCCCCCATTTTTTGTGGGTTTCCCCCATTTTTTTGTGGGTTTCCCCCGTTTTTTGTGGGTTTCCCCCATTTTTAGTGGGGTTTCCCCCATTTTTCCGCTTTTTGGGGTTTTTTTCTTCCCCTTTTTGGGTTTTTTTTCTTCCCCTTTTGGGGTTTTTTTTTCTTCCCCTTTTGGGTTTTTTTTTCTTCCCCTTTTGGTTTTTTTTTCTTCCCCTTTTGGGGTTTTTTTTTTCTTCCCCTTTTGGGGTTTTTTCCTTCCCCTTTGTGGGGCTTTTTCCTTCCCCTTTTTGGGTTTTTTTTCCTTCCCATTTTGGTTTTTTTTTCTTCCCCTTTTGGTTTTTTTTTCTTCCCCTTTTGGGGTTTTTTTTCCCTTCCCCTTTTGGTTTTTTTTCTTCCCCCTTTTGGGTTTTTTTTCTTCCCCTTTTTGGGTTTTTATTTTTCCCCTTTGTAGGTTTTTTTTTTTTTCTCCTTTTTGGGTTGTTTTTTTTTTCTTCCCCTTCTTGGGGGTTTTTTCCTTCCCCTTTTTGGGTTTTTTTTTCTTCCCCTTTTTGGTTTTTTTTTTCTTCCCCTTTTGGGTTTTTTTTTCCTTCCCCTTTTGGGTTTTTTCCTTCCCCTTTTTGGGTTTTTTTTTTTTCCCCTTTTTGGGTTTTTTTTTTTCCCCTTTTCAGTTTGTTTTTTTTTTCCTCCTTTTTGGGTTTTTTTTTTTTTTCTTCCCCTTCTTGGGGTTTTTTTCTTCCCCTTTTTGGGTTTTTTTTTTTCTTCCCCTTTTGGGGTTTTTTTTCCTTCCCCTTTTTGGGGTTTTTTTTCTTCCCCTTTTGGTTTTTTTTTCTTCCCCTTTTGGGGTTTTTTTTCCCTTCCCCTTTTGGTTTTTTTTCTTCCCCCTTTTGGGTTTTTTTTCTTCCCCTTTTTGGGTTTTTATTTTTCCCCTTTTTGGGTTTTTATTTTTCTCCCTTTTTGTTGTTTTTTTTTTCTTCCCCTTTTTGGTTTTTTTTTTCCCTTCCCCTTTTTGTGTTTTTTTTTTTTCTTCCCCTTTTCAGGTTTTTTTTCCTTCCCCTTTATGGGTTTTTTTTTCCTTCCCCTTTATGGGTTTTTTTTTTCTTCCCCTTCTTGGGTTTTTTTCCTTCCCCTTCTTGGGTTTTTTTCCTTCCCCTTCTTGGGTTTTTTTCCTTCCCCTTCTTGGGGGTTTTTTCCTTCCCCTTCTTGGTGGTTTTTTCTTTCCCCTTCTTGGGGTNGTTGGGTTTTCTCCCCTTTTTTGTTGGGTTCCCCCCCCTTTTTTGTTGGGTTTTCCCCCTTTTTTTGTTGGGTTTTCTCCCCTTTTTTGTTGGGTTTTCTCCCCTTTTTTGTTGGGTTTTCTCCCCTTTTTTGTTGGGTTCCCCCCCCTTTTTTGTTGGGTTTTCCCCCTTTTTTTGTTGGGTTTTCTCCCCTTTTTTGTTGGGTTTTCTCCCCTTTTTTGTTGGGTTTTCTCCCCTTTTTTGTTGGGTTCCCCCCCCTTTTTTGTTGGGTTTTCCCCCTTTTTTTGTTGGGTTTTCTCCCCTTTTTTGTTGGGTTTTCTCCCCTTTTTTGTTGGGTTTTCTCCCCTTTTTTGTTGGGTTCCCCCCCCTTTTTTGTTGGGTTTTCCCCCTTTTTTTGTTGGGTTTTCTCCCCTTTTTTTGTTGGGTTTTCTCCCCTTTTTTGTTGGGTTTCCCCCCTTTTTTGTTGGGTTTTTTCCCCTTTTTTGTTGGGTTTTCCCCCCTTTTTTGTGGGTTTTTTCCCCTTTTTTTGTGTTTTTTTTCCCCTTTTTGGGGTTGTTTGGAGGTTTATTTTGTTTGGGGTTTTTTTTTCCTTTTTCCCTTTTTTATTTTTTTGGGGGTTTTGGGGGGATTTTCTTCTTTCCCTTTTTTACTTTTTTGAGGGTTTTTTGTTGTTGCTTTTCTATTTTGTGTGGGGGTTTTTTTACCTATTTTGGGTTTTTTTTGGTGAGTTGTTTCCCCTTTGATAGTTTTGGGTTTTTTCCCTATGTTTTTTGCCTGTGGTCTTTTTACCTTTTTTCTTTTTACTTTTTTTCTCTTTTTTGGTGTTTTTTTTCTCCCTGTTTTTTTTTGGGGGGGGGAGGCTTTTTGGTGGGTTTTTCCCCTTTTTTTGTTGTTTCTTTGGGTTTTTTGGTAGTCTTTTCCCTTTTCATTTTTTGGTGTTTTTTTTAGTGGGCTTTTT